>CM026206.1:25780659-26110018 GCA_014839995.1 Xenentodon cancila
AAAACACACATCCTACATACATACATACATACATACATACATACATACATACATACATACACTCTTGACTAGTTTGAGGCTTGAAAATGAACACATCGGCCACTAAAAATCCTCACAGTTCCCGTTTATGTTTTTAGCATTTTTCCAGCAGTCTGATTATCATCGTAACCGGATCCATGGAAGAGAGATCATGAAAATGCTGATGGCAGTGATGGACAAACTGCAGTGTCGATATGGTCATAACAACAACAACAATCAAAAGAAGATTATAACTAGCTTCATAAACAGCGACAGGGCGGCAGTACAAAGTGATCAATAGCAAACACTGACAATGATTTTCTTATGGCAACTCTTAGAAATTATTCAAGTGCTGTTTTGTTTAAATATTCGGCAAGAATGCCCCACAATCACAGTTTGCATGCTACAACTGTTGAGATGAATTGATGATTCTGTTGCACAAATCCTACGTGCACTTTCATGAGGGCATACATAGAAAAAAGGAAATAGTGTGAATATAAAAGTGACACAAATCATAATATAAGGATACAGGAAAGACCACTAAACAAGCTTAACTCATCTTAGACAGTCTTTTCACCAGTAGTGTTCCTAGTGAGCTACTCAAGCCCACTTACAGACTGCGATATCCATGAATTCCAGCTGATAAAACAATCATCTGTGCTGCCTCACCCTGATCCTGAGCCAGCGGCTGTGTTTCATGTTTGCTTCTGGTAAGCTGATTACAGATACTGTATCACCTGACCATTTTATCATCCAATGGTATGTACACAGGCCTCTATTTTAAGTTGCTTATTTTTCCTCTACACATCACCGCAACATGAGAATAGGGTTTCTGAAGCGGCATAGAGCTTATATGTACTCATGTTGGTGTCTTGTCATCACGCTGCAACAGGGCAGCAGAGGTAGGTATTTTGCAACAGAAGGAGCAAAAGGAACTTTTTTAAACTTTGTATCTACACCTTCAATTCAGAGGAAGAAGAGAAGAAAAGCAAGAAATGCAGGAAATACCAACACCTGAATGTAAATATATTTATATACTTTTCTCCTGAACTACGTTGGAGGATTAGAGCTTGAATGTAACATGAGAAAGTCTGAACTGCAGCACAGGTCACTTTGAATCCCTCTCAATTCTTATTATTCATCTTACTGACTCAAGATAGGATTACTAAAAAGAACACCTCACTACACATTTGTGGAAATGCGAAGATGATTCTGCAATGCTTTGAAGAGTTCACTGCCTTCTGAAAGAGGCTGCCTCCACCTCTAAAGGTTGGCTCTAAAGGTTTTTCTGTCACCTCTCTTGACATATTCAAGAATACGGCCTTTCAAATCTGGCCATTGCATCTCCCTCCAGGGGCCCACACGAGTACAAGAGGGGGGAAGAGATCTCTGTTACATTGATCAGCACCACTGGAACTGAGAAAATCATCACTCTTTACTTCAGACAAATGTGAATAACACTTAAGAAGAAACGGCAAAAAACATTTCCAGGCAGGCAGTGTCAGATTCAGCTCCTTTATAAGAAAGAGAGAGACTATGAAAAAGAAAAGAAAAAAAAACACAGCCAAGCATGAGAAGAAAAAAATGTAAAGTTAGTTATGAAGCTATCTTTTCAATATATACAAAAAAATGTGATCTGCAAAGTGTCGATAACTTTACAACAACTTAACTTTCCAAACTCCCATGCTCGTGACGCGTTGAACTAACTGCTGATGCAAACATGTGCTTAAAGAAACAACAGGAAAGTGCTGATGATCTTAGGTTATTATGTAAGCAGGCCAGCTTTTTAATTACCAAAGCTGACGCAACATTGTGGTGGACACAGTGATTGGTCACAAACCAGCGTATTTAGACACTTTTGACTGACTGTACGATACAGCGCGAGTTAAATGGGTCATGAATGAGCAAAAAAAATAAAAATTCACAGTAACTCACCCAGAGGTTTTTAGTTTTTTCTTCATTAAATTCGATGAATATTAACCCCTGGGTTAATATCTGAAGTAGCCACGCGGCCTGAGCCAGTCCAGTCAAGATGGAAAAGCCTTGGCACGGAGAGATGGTCGGTTCTGGTTCCAAAACCGCTCCGGCTTCCAAACTCCTCCACTCAGAAACAGCCCATTGTTTTGATAAAGTGCTGAGTCGAGATTCAAAGTTTTGTTCACGTAAGTCACTAATGTTTCATCAGTGAGGTCCAATCCCACCAATGAGCGTACTTTACAGGCCTTTTGAAAATAATGTTGTACTCAGTAAACAGGCCTCAAATATTTTGGATTTCTGTTCATGCAGCTGAATATTAAAGTCATGATTCAGCAGTTGACAGCCCCAGTGGTTACGTCCACTTTTTATGTGCAGTCGACGGTCTGGACAAACGTTGGACAGACTGACAGATCAGGGACTTCCTGAAAAATCTGCCGCAGAGCAGCAAGTAGGTGAAACAGGAAAGAATTTCCTATAAATTGGCTCATATAACATATAATATATACGTTTTGTTTTCATGCTTATTTAGATTTTAAGGTTGAAAAAAAAAAAACTAACATGATTTTTATTTGTGGCAACCTGTTTGTAAGATGCATCATATGAAAAATTACTAAGAAGCAAAGAGAAAGAAGCGCAAATTTTCAATTGCTGGTTATGTAAAAAGTTATCGTTACTGTGTAGTCTTTATCAGAACTCAAACGATTAGATTTAAAAAACTGAAAATTAAATTAACAGCAGCATTAAGTAATGGCCATACTTAGGATCTAAAATACTTCAGGGAAACAAAAAGTAGGAGCACAAAAGGACTTCTGATGGTAAAATAACCGTTTCAGCATCCTTTGAAGGGATGTTTGCTCACTTTTAGGAAGACTTGTCTACCTGTGGCAGTCCTCTGTCCCTGGTACTGGCAAACACAAGACAAGTAAGTCAGATCCACAAGTGCATGTCATTCAGTGGATAGCAGTTCAGACTCTATGGTTATACCCTTAAACTATGAGTTCACTGGTACAGTCGCTTCTTCACTGAAAATATAGACAAGCCAGGACTTTCACATGCGGATGTCACAGAGAAGTAAAACAGGCCTAGTACAACGCAGCTGTCATGTGTGTGAAGCTGTGCATGGGAGTGTAAAAGTGTCTGAAAGTGAACATGTCACCTTGCATGTCCAGATTAGGTCATACACACCATGTTAAATAGACTCCCGTACTTAGGAGTCAACCTTTTATACTCTGTCGGGTATTTTGACCAAATATCTCGGATGCATTTAACTAGGATCTCAGGAAAATGTTTTTGAAAAAAACGTAACTGAGTATATCTTCCTTAACATAAAATAGGGACATAATTTTGGTAAGACTCAAAATACTGCACTGGTGACAAAAACAGCTGCATACAGATAATCATATTTTTGCAACAAAAAAAAAAAGAATCTTCAGTACATGTGACTCAGAGAAGTGTTGAAAAATGTACATTATGGTTTTATATCACCATACATTTGGTGTCTTTATTCCTTTTTCAGCCAGTAAAGCGTTTTTAGTCAGGAATGTCCAGACTGAGGTACAAGACGTATTCCTCCACCAAGTCTTTGTTGAACTGGTATCTACAGCAGCTGCTCTGAACTACAACATGCAGTTTTAAACAGTTTTTTAAACAACTGTCTTTCACGAGTTCGCCTTTAATTGCGGGGTTAGTGGTTTAACATCCCTCGAAATGCTAAGATGTCCTTGGATAGTCACTGAAGCACACTTTTCACCTGATGGATGGCAACTCCACCAACCCTGGTGGGAGAGGGAAGGCTGTGTGTACACTCTGTGAAGAGCCTTCATGGAAACTAGATAAAAGTTTTAAGGCCCTCTGCAGCTAGAATTACCATTTTAAGAGTAACCTTGCAAGCAATATGGTGTTGCTGTTTTACTTTAAAACGTTATTCTTATCTGAACACAGTGTGTTATGAAGGTTTAGGGGTCACAGTCTTTCAGAAAGTAATCTCATGATTGCATGAGACAAAAACTAGAAGAAACACACTGAATGCTGCACCCTTGAATTTGTCATGGATAAATAATAGAGCTAAGTGGTCCTTCTTCCATTAAAACCTTCAAGTGAATGTGGACAAAGATGTTAAAGAGCCCTTCTATTTATTTATCTTTCTACTCATATCTATAATTCCTTTTTCAACTGGATAATCACTTTCTCCTGTCAGGAGCAGATTGCATCGTTGCCATCCAGTCTGATGCGTTGTCTTCCAACACAGTGTTGTTGAAGGTTGTGGAAAGAGCAGCATGCATCTGAAGCTGTGTTCCCACATCTCAGGTAGGTGGAAGACCTGATTGTCCTTGAGAGGCTCTAATCTAATCAGAGGTAGAAATCATCAGTAATACAATGAACCTTTGCAAGGCCACCTAATCTCAGAGCCGGGGCAACCTTCTGCAACCAAGGCCAACGTCGGGGAAACAGGCAGCAGGATTTCTGTGCCCTCCACCTTTGCTTTTTTTTGACCATGGAGATGATGTGTTACCTAAAGTTAGAGACTGATGTATGAGACTGATAAGACTGATCACTGGGTCCTGAGCTATAATAAAGTGTACAGGAATAAGAGGCCACGGCAAAATAAATACTTTCATCTCAGCCAAATATTCAGTGTCGGGTTTCCCACTATGGGCATCTTTATATGGGCAGCAAAATTCAAATGAACCTTATTTCATATAAAACTATTTGAAGATTATCGTGCTAATGAGTTGCACTTCCATTAATACTCCTGCTTACATGCATAATATAGTATGCATAGTAGGATTAAACATCATGGCGGTGTTTGCTCCCATCCAAAATCTCAACTGCATCCATGAATTATCTATGTACTCAGGTTCATGGGGATCCCAGCCCATTACTTGGGAGGCAGGAGTACAGCCTGGATGGGCTGCCAGTCCATCAAAGGGCACATACAGATAAAAAACACATGCCCACACTCACTCTTCTGGGAAATTTTGAATCAGCATATAACCTGGCACGAGTGTTTTTGGACTGTGGGGATAAACTATTGTAACCTGAAGAAAACCCAGACAAGCACAGGAAGAACATGCAAACTGTACACGGAAAGAACCAGGAATTATCTTGCTGTGAGGCAACGATGCTAACCACTAAGCCACCACGCTGCCCTCAGTTGCATCCACGCTCCTCAAAACACAGGGCATTACCCAGGTTTATCCCTCACTCCAAAACTCTTAGATCCAAAATGCTGCAGAGTCGAGTTGTGGTTTTGTCTGGCCTGTCAACAGCTCGGTGCCTGAAGGCAAGCACACACACTGGTGGAGGATTATGTGACAGCCAACAAACAAAGCATGTTAAGCCAAGTTCTGTTGTGAAATACACTGCGCTGACTGTCTGTTAAGCCACTTTTAGAAAAACTGTCATGATGTAAAGTGTGTGTGCAAAGATGGACTGAAAAATGGCTTCAAAAATCACTCAGTGTGTGTTGCAGAAGATGCATGAGCCATGTGATCCGTGTTATTAACTATCTGTGAGCAGCAGCATGTTAGTTCAGCGAAGGTTACCAGCATGAGTTGTCAGTCAGGTTACAACTCAACTGGAAGAACATCAGATTAAAGAAGTGCCACAAAGGACAGAAGCACGCAAGATATTTAGATAATAGTGTATAATGATAACAGGTCTTAGGTTAATTCCCCTTAATCACGAAAAACCACTGAATATTGAAAACATCTGAGTAAACATACCAGCTTTTAAACTAGTAAATAAGAGGTTTTTTTTAAAGTGCATCAAAACAAATGATTACAAAAGTAGTAGTTACTGCCTGTTTAATGTTTATTTGGGATTTAAGAGGCCCTATGCAGGCTCAGTATACAAACAAAACTACAGTACGTTCCTGTAGTGTGTGTGTTTAATTTAATGTTTCCATTTTACTGCTGAGTCCTTTATAATGTCAACGTTTCCCAAACGAAGGGAATCTGAGAGCTGTATAATAGACAGCCCCGTCGCCTTGCTTCTCTGCATGATGTAACAACACAAAAGACAAATGTTCACATTTTAAAGCCCCCAAAAAAATGTCTTTATTTATCTGCTGCTGCAGCTTTGGTTTTATTAAAGCTTCACCTTACGTCAGCAATAAACTGTGTGTAGATGGGGCTTAACGCACTGTGGTGACAGTTTAGAAATATAGATGCAGCGGTTCAGAAACCCCCGGGCCCATGACTCATGTTGATCCGGGGATAACAGTCCAGCCACGAGATGTGCAGCACAACACCTGCAGCCAGGAAGTGACTTCATGATTGACATAAAAGTTATGAATAGCTCAGCTGGCAGGTTGCAGGAACACTCAAAAGGGATCTGCTCGAAGACAGACATTTTTAAAATGACTTATCACTGTCTTTGTCTTCCACACTAAAAATGTGAGTATTAAAAGAAAGAAAACCTCTTCTGATCACTGGGTTTGGAACAGGCGTATGTTCTTGTGAGATTTATTGAACATAAATGACATCCATCAGACATTAAAGTGGTAAAGCAAGATCAGACCGATGATTAAACACGCACAGAGCCTGTAGATTTTTCACAGAAGCTGCTCCAGAGGTGATGGTTTGAACTTGTGAGACAGGAGCAAATGAAGCAGCTACTTCAGAATTTCCTTTTTCATTAAATGGTAAACTAAGTAACGCAGATAACAAGACCAACCTGGTCTTTTTTCTACTTTTCTAGCAACTAGCAAATGGTATAAAACACTAAAAATAAAATGTCAGACGCATGTACAGGGCACAGCGCAGCAGATATAAAGAAACCAGTGTCTGAGATTTGCATCACGTAGGCAAATTCCTGTCTTATTAGTGTGTTAGGCAGAAGCTGACAAGTAGCAACACATTGTTTGTCTTCCATGTTTCATCTGGATGTGTCCATTAACTTTCCCGTGGCATTTGTATGGGACAAAATTTGGCCAAGAAATTTCCTTGAGACCAAATGGAAAAAGAGCATTTGAGGACAGTGGAGCAGTCACATGGGGGGGTCAACATTAAAATCATCAGAAGATAAAGTGGAGCACAGATCACCAACGCTGCTCTACTGTATGTTCGTGTCAAAACTGTTCCACACCAGCAGGTACAAATCGTACATATAGATGAAGTATTTGTGCTCAATTGGCTTCATAATATCACCAGCTTTTTTTTTTGTTAGGTTGTTTGTTTCAATAACAGTGACTCACCTTTGCTGGAGTGTTGTCTGGGATCTCTGGAGCATGTCCTCTCAAGTTGATGATGTGCACCTCCTGAGGCAGACTGGCAGTGCCCCTGCTTGCACATCCCGACATGACGGTGAAGCTCTTCAGGATGGTTTGCACAGGGTGTCCTGTCCCCACCGGCAGCAGCTCGCACGGTATACGAAACAAAGGCTCTGCAGAAGACGGGGGGGGGGGGGGGGGGGGGGCAAGAAAATAAGACACATATTGTATCTATCAAACGCTTAAATACATGCAAAGTCACAAAAACAATCTGACGAGGAAGATACTGGAAACTTTCAATTGATTTCAAAATCAGTTGAAAGCTCATCCATGTGGTGCACATAAGCATGTGTTTAATTAAGGTTCACTATGGGAGGATTTCATGGAAATGATTAGCTAAGGAGGTGAGCATTCGCAAACTAAAACCGCACACAACCGTAGTTGAGTGAAGCAGCACACACCAATATGGCATTGAAGATTCATGTATGCCATGAGGACGTCTGTGGCTGGGTTTGTTGACGCCCCGCCCCCTCAGCACCCCCACCCCCCCCGAGCCCTGTGCCAGTCAAGGCCTCGCACCATTTCCAATGCATCCCACTAAACACACAAACGCTGCCCGCAGCAAGCTGATGGAGCATGTGGAAATCATTAAAGTCCAAGTTAAAGACAGTTAGATAGCTAATGGATGGTAAATTGAGATAGATGGCAAATTCTTCCCAACTAACTCTAAAAACATAGCACCTCTCGGTGGGGTACAGCTAAGGGGAAAAGTTGTTTTCTTTGTGTATTTTTCCCCCCCTCAGATCACATTGTTTTCAGTTTCCGTGCAGTCCAAAAGGCCAGTGTTAGGTCAGCATGAAGCCAGAAATCATATATGGCACAGTTAACTCCCTCTTGTTGTGAGAAAAGCACGCAGGCTTTAGTATAACCATATTTGTCTTTACTGAGGCTTTTTTGCCATCTCTTCGTTCTGGTCAATTACCATAATTCCCAGAAAAAAGAGAGTGAGCCCCACATATGAGCAAACATATCATACTGAAAACTATTCAAGGATGCCAAGGTATTCCTATGTGATATAAATACAAGGCCTAATGGCAAAAACCTGCGGTGCGTCAGAATCTGACCCCCACCCCCCCCCCCCTAATCCTCCCAAAGGACCGAAGCCTTCTCCCTCCCTAACCATGTCATCATGTCTTACTCCCACAGACACATCTGAGGGCACTTCAACTCACTTTTTCCCCTCACACATGGAGAATAACAAACAACTGCCAGACAAACAGAAAAATTTAGCTCTTTCTGTGAGACATCCAGAAGATTACAACACTTGCTGGGCAATGAAGTGATTTTCTAATTGTTTAAAAATACGCAAGAACAGAGGTAAGTTTGGGAGAAAGAGAGGCCACGTGGAGGGAAAGGTTTCTGCACAGTCTGGAAAAGGCATTATCAGCCTGAATGTTTTTAAACAAATATGCCAACTTTTGATAAATAAAATGAGATAAACATACTAATTCTTTGCTGAAGAGCACTTTCGTAATTCTGACCTGAGTTCTGTTTCCAGCACTTACACCATGACCACCAACCTAAAATGAGAGGAATGGAAAAGAAGGAAGGTTTGCGCCTGCCGTCAGACTGTCTGTCGTCGTTGCCCACTTCTGTCTTCTGCCCTCTACAGCCATAAACTCGGTTTCTTCCCTCATTTAAAAAGAAGAGAATGCATCCTGTCCAGCTGCTGTTCGTGACTTTTAGCCGGCTGGGTCAAACACCCACAACAGAGGAATGACAGAAACTGTTGTTTTTCTAAAAAAAAAAAAGTCTCGTCTTAAAGCACCGGACAGACTGTAGACTTTACCGCAAATATTTTTACAACCCAAATGACAGAGTCTAATCTTGCACTTGGACAGTTGGACAAGTTAGACAGTACACCAATCTCAAGACTGTATGGAAATCTCGTTAGAGGTTGTACAAGAGCAACTTATTTAGCTGTTCAAGTGCAACAGTGATGTCAACACTTTCGTCTTCGCTTCTCTGCAAGTAACACGAAACACCTGCACTGTGATGCATCTTAATCCAGTCCACCATGGCAAATTCATCCGGCCGTCACACTGAAAAGGAAAGAGTTGTAATTGTAACTGCTATTTATCTTGACTGATTCATTCTGTCAGTTTGACTTTTCACTGGAATCTTCAGCTAAGTATAAGACCAAAAAAGTGTCACGGAAAAAGAAGCCGCTTACTAATCGGAGCCACTATCAACTGAATAGCTACATCATTTCAGCGATCCAACACTATGAGGTGCACTTTGTGCGATACATGCGTAGTCCCTCTACTTCATTAGTTATACCAGGTGAAGTGGCGTATGTGAGTGTCTGCAGGTACCACCCTCTGATACTTCAAGAACTTGTGGTCGTCTGCGATGTGAATGTACATCAAACAATTGTACCCAGACAGCTTGTTGCCTGCAGAAAATTTCCAATGTGCCGCTGACCAGTCTCTCTCTCTTACTACATGACGCGATGTGCAACCGTTGCAGAAGAAGGCTGCCAAACAATAATGCGACAAGCTTCAAGTTGTTTTTCACTGGCATGCTACACAGTATAAATGAGGGCTGCAGCTGTATACAGGACATACTGCATTGTGTACAACACACTGTTGTACAGAATGGTTTTCAGAATGAGCATAAGCTGCAATCCAGGTTTCTAGATCAGTTTAGCAAAAGTCCACACGGTTCAAGTAAAGCTGTGCGCCTGAAACAGTGCAATCATGCTTCTTTAGGGATCTTATAGAAAGCAGCAGACACACACTTCAGGCTTACAGGAGGTAGCTTCGGCAAGCACGACAAAAGTCACTTTTGGAAAAAAAACTGTTTGTGGTTTTACCACAAAACATGACAAACAAATTCGCTGTCTTTCATTGAGCACACACAGGAAGTTACATTGAGTTTAGCTGAGTTTATCTTAACTTTTTAAGACATTATGCAACAAATAGATGCTTTTCATTGTAAAACCTGACACCAGCATCACCAGTCAATACTCAAAAACAAAACTTATAGAAATCCATTGACATGCTGGAAATGATATTTCCTTCTCTGATTAATTGCACTGTTGCCTGCCGCAGTCCGTCTTTTACTTTCAGTTTCTCCTGTTTCAGTGCCACTGCTGGTTCATTTCACTTTCTTGTATCTAGGAAGAAAAGGCCAAACATTAATATTGGTTTCTCAAAAGTAATTGAAAATTGGGGTTTGTTGTCTCTTTGAATTTGCAATAAATCTATTTCGCAAAGTCAGATTACTGAATTTTCAAGGGTTTTTAGACCAAGATTTACCACTGGAGTGCTTAAAAATGTTTTTGGGGTGTTTGGTGCGTTCCTTAGAGGGCTGGCCTTCAACAAATCCAAGACATCACTTCAGATCCAGTTTCATGGCAGTCCTGTAACATATTTTTCACCCCAAAAAATGAAGACAAGCTTCTGATTGCAGCCTTCTTTTAATGTAACAAATGCCTTCAGTACCAGAGGCAGCAAAGCAAACTCATTAAATGATAGAGATAAGATCAAACTTTTACAGTAGGAACTCTCTCGTCTCTCTCGTCTCTCTCTCGCTCTCGTCTCTCCTCTCTCTCTCTCTCCTGTCATTCAAATTCAAATATATTAATACCTGACAGGAAATTAATTAACTTGTGGTTTTCATTTCATTGCTTATAAATAAAGCAATCAAGTGAACTCCCCCAAAACTCCACTGAGGCTTCATGTGTCCATACTGTGCATAAGTGGCTTTTTTTTTTTTCCAATAATGGTCCATTTTCTATATACAACATGACCAGGATTCTCTGCTGTCACAGCTCTATACAATGTGTAAAGTAGAACAATATAATAGACTCGCACCAGTGACTGACATGCAACCTCACCAACATCTGCTCAGTTTAAAAGTTTATTTATTCAGTTATGGCAGTTCGAGGGATTTATATCACATATACAGACTGTAATTGTAAGAAAAACACTAGATGTAGCTCATAACAACACATGCAAGTATTTTATTTTCTGTACAAAGATATTAATTATAGTATTTTATTATTTTACATTGCTCAAATGCATTTGGGTAAGACTGTGATAGTGTTAGGGTATGAGACAGTAAGTGGGAATGGTAAATCCATATTAAGGAAGAAGGGAGTGAGGAAATATCCACTTCCCTATATATTTTAAAATCACTTAAGTTTTCAGTTCTTGGCAGAGCGCTTTTGGCTGAGGCATTTGAGACTAAAGCGACTGTGCAACAACTCAGTGAGACTTATTAAATTTAATTTTCACCTATGAGCCCAGACAGTGTAAATTCAGTGGAAACTTATTTTTAACAACTTTTTTTTTTTTTAATGACAAAAATGAACCAATAACCAAACATGTGACGGTTTTATCATCAATGATGATTTATGATGATTTATCAATGAATAAAAACAAGACTAAAATATTTGGTTAATGCAAGATCCAATCAGAACTAAGTTGTGTGGAAAAGCAGGACAAGTCAGGAAGAGATTGAGCAAGAACTACCTTCCATGTGCCATTCGGAAGTGACGCACATATTTGTGCACATCATTTCACAGAAACGAAACTTTAACGTGAGAAAATGTCAAGCATGGGAAAAAAAGAGAAACACTGTAATGTAACTGTTGGGATGCGAGCCGAAGCAGAAAAACGAAGAGAGAACGACATACAGACACATTTCACATAAGAAAAAAATAAAAGAAATGTGTAAACTGGAGTGCTTTTGAACATTTGTTGCAGAAAAATTCATGCATAAGTAAGCATGATAAAGTTAACATTTTACAAAAAGATTGTTTCTAAAAGCAAGCTTGTTAAATATGCCTATATTGCACATACAAACCAACTTAAAACCACTCCTTAACAGGTTAACGGAGGCTTCATTCAAGACATATTGATTTCGAAACTTGGAGGGACGTTTTAAAAGTGTATTGCCATATAAACCTTATATACTAGCCAATAACATTGCAGATTAACTTTAAGATAGATTAAAATCTGACTAAAACATAATCTATTTAGATGACTAAGTCCAAAAAGACTATGACTAAAATATATGTATATTTTTTTGTATTAGTATTAGTCAGTTTTTACTGGAAGGTAACTCCCTGAGAAGATGAGAATTCCATGTCATCAGTACCGGATGATAAGACTGCTATTGCATCAGCGTTTATGGTGAAAAGGTCAACTCACTGAAGGCAAAAGAAATGTCTTCAAGCTCCTTTCTTTGACCAGGCCATTAAAATGCAGAAATGACCAACTAGAATTCTTTTAACACAACCAATTACTCAATAATTTTTACATTTAAAAAGAAATATGCCTGTTTTATGTCAGACCATAAAATATGATGTTGCCCCCAAAGTTTTGGAACAGCTATACTGAAGACTGACAAAAGTAGAACTTTCCTTGAGAGATGCGTTTATCGCCACAATCCTCCCCATCACACAAGAGACACACACTTCTATTACCAGCAGATGCCCTTTGCTGCCTTCTACTGTGTGGCAACAAGCCAAGGGTACAGGAAATGATGTCAGCGTGAGTGCCAGTTAGGGAAAAATCTGATATTCCCACAAAGCCATTTCCAAGAGAAACAAACAGAACCTTACCCCCTGTGTGTATGCACACGCTCACATGTCGAGTTCCCAGTATTCCTTAATCTAGTACAATTGTGTTTCTTCAGAGTCAAAAGTCCGTACCAGAAATGCAGATAACAATATGGACACACACATCCTCCATATCAAAAATATTCAGAGGAAGACAGCTGGTAGGCTTCATGAGTAAACATCGTGACACCACTGCGTTACAATATTATGGGCTCCCAGCCAAAGACGTGCCAGTTCCCACATAAAGAATGGGATTACATGAATCCTCTTTTCTCTTTACTTTATGGTGCAGGACACAATTCCCATGGAGCCATGCGAACAAGGTTAAGGGACGTAATATTCTGCTCAATCGTGTTTTCCTAAAGCGCTTTGGGGACTTAAAAATTACTAGGGTACCTTTGCAGTGTAAACATTAACATAGCCAGCTCACCTCTAAACCTACAACAGGAAGGGAGTAAAGCCTTTCATAAGGGTGGTGCAAATTCACTTCACCAGCCTGTGTATATAAAGGATTTATCTTTGAACTGTAAAATCTGGCTGCGAAAGAGAAGAGCGCTGGAAAGGGACAGAGAGGACTCCATCGGGGAAGTCAGCTCCTCCATCAAAGTGTGAAGGTCCGATATCCTACAAATCTGCATGCAGCTCATTATCACCAAAACACTTCATTGGAAGAGTGTTTTATTACCATCATTTTGACAGATGGCAAATAATTAAAAGTATTAAAAAAAATAGTTCATAGACAGTTCATCAGAAGATAATTTCTACCGTCTGAGCGGGTGTTATTCAACAATGGACATCCAGACAAAGCTTCCTCCAGTTTAAAACAATAAATTACATATCTGCAAATATAGAAAAAGTCAGAATCAGTAGAGATATTGAATGCGAACAAAAAATGAAGTTTATGATAAAGTAAAGAATGGAAAACCTAAAAAAAACAAAGCACAGCTTCGCCAATGTGCATTTGCACCGACGGTTTTTAGAAATCGCCACGGAACGACTGTACTTCTCAAATATTTTGGGCTTACCAGAAATAATCCTCAAGAGTTACCGCGCATTGTTGCTATTATTGATGTCAGATACTTCATAAATTGTCACCTGACAATAACGAATGGTGATCAAATCTGAATGCAGAATGTTCAACTCCGCTCAGAGGTTGAGTGTACTTGCTCACGGGTGTACAGGTTTAGTCCAGCTGCAGAAACGTGCATTTTTCTTATGTCTTATGTAGCGCTTCCACTCCCTTTGGGATTGAGGCATGAAACAATGCTGGGTCTTTGTGCCAGTGAGTGAGCACGCTGGGAAGGAGCCAGAGAGTTGAGAAAGGTCAAG
Organism: Xenentodon cancila; assembly: GCA_014839995.1. Taxonomy (NCBI): domain Eukaryota; kingdom Metazoa; phylum Chordata; class Actinopteri; order Beloniformes; family Belonidae; genus Xenentodon; species Xenentodon cancila. The sequence continues at coordinate 25,794,825 of CM026206.1, forward strand.
GCAGAGAGCGCTTTCACACAAATTGGAAGAGGTTACGTTCCATCATGCCCATTCAGCTTCATAAAAAGAAGGGCAAAGAAGAAGAATGACTTGTCAAATGCCTCATGTTGCCTCATGTTTTAACATGCATCTATGAGCTGGGAGCATCCCTTCACTGGTCATTTGGCAAACAGAAAGCGCTACACAGGCTGGTTAGAACAGGCGACAGACAATAAACAGAGTAGGGTGGAAATTTCTGGAAGAAAAAGATCCCAGCATATGTTATACAGAAAGATTATATACATGTGGTTGAAAACGCTTCCAAGTTATGCCAAATGACAGAAGCAGGCTTTCTTCCAGATAGTGTAATGGCCTTTTGGAGGGCCTTTTAAGATGTGTACAGTACAACTGCAGGGGTGTGCTTTTATTTCTTCAGAAACCCCCCTGCCTTTTATACTTCTGATATCATATTTTGAAACAAACATGTGGAAAAAGAGAGCGTGGTACTTCCAAGCATGTGTCTTTGTTATCTATGGCAAGGATCAAGCTATGAAGGACCTACTGTCTTTTTTTGGACAGACGCTTGTATTTTCCAAAGGACTTTTCCAAAACTAGGGCACGGTGTTCCAACAGGACTCATCTGGTGGAAGTGGAGCGGGGAAGGTGAGGCCCCAGGAGGAGCTTGTATGATGAAAGATACCACCTCGAACCCTTCACTTAGCATCCCCACTCAACTCTTGAGTCATGCAACCAAAGTCTATTTGCAATGTGACTGAAACTACACTTGATAAAAATGAAACCGGGGCCTGAACCTCAACGCTTCAGGAGGATATCTGAAGCGACAGAGCAGTTTCTTCTTTACTATTCCACCCACTTTCTACGCTGAAGTTGCACTACACATAACTCTTACTCTTACTCTCCCCAGCCTCAGTCTAGTGTGTGCGCAAGTTTTTTTTTTTTTTTCCAAGCTCCACAGGGCTGCAAAACACAATGGAAAGCACACTATCACCCCAGCTGTCTCTTATTACTGGCTCTGACCAAAATTATTTACACAACTGCTTACTCGAACTATGGAGCAAGAGAGAGAGATCGGGAAGAGGGTGGGATTTGGTTTACTCCTTCAGATTTGCGTAAGCATATTTTTAACGGGAGGTTAACAAAATGTGGCACACATAAAAATATTGAACTGTATGAATGCATTTCATTTTGCAGTTCATTCTTCCTTTGTATGTCTTGTTTAAATGTGTGTGTTTGTATATGCACTGGTCCCAGTGAAGTTGGAAAACAGTCCTCTTTTCATTTAAGCCATTTCATGAGATGAGGTATAAAAGGCTTTACTCCAAAGTTATAGGCAGCAATGTATATGAAAAATGGATTAAGTGTATAAGAGTAAGTAAATCAGAGTAAAGACTGCACGTCCATTTACACACTGCTGTTAATTAAACTGGATAATACGGCGGTTCGAGCAAGAGCTCTAAACAGACAGCGGCCAGAATGATTGCCTCCTCCTTCACGGCACTCGTCAGATAAAGGCTGAACCATGGGGGAGAGCAAACCTGTAATTAAACACAGTCAGGACTCCCGTTGCTATGTAAACATCCAAACCACCATGCCTAGCAGCGCATTGCCTCTGTGCTGATCCAGCTCCTCGGCATGAATCACAGAGCAACATCTGCTTTAGCGTACTGGAAGGGACTTTGTTGGTTTGGTACATCATGCATGTGTGTAGTGTGTCAATCTGGACCAGACGTCCCGCGCCTGCGTCCGCCTCGCTCCTTCCCCCGACTACCCCACCTCTCATATTACAATGGTTGCACAATATATTCTGGCAGCCCTTATGCTTGCTGCTCCCACGAAAGCATTGAAGATCGAGACAAACGTTTCGCTCAACTGTGAGGTCGAAAACAACTTACAACTACTTCTGGCATCGCAGTGCATTTTGGCTGCCAATAGTATATGAAAATGCAGACAGAAAGAAATTGTTTACTTTACTGAAAACCTATATAATGAACGTATGGACTGAGGCTGATCACAGTTCAAGCCCTTTAAGAGTTGATGTGATCCTCTAAACTTCACATATTTCCATTAAAAGGCACGCCTAGCAACCATCTAAATAAATTTGGATCACAAAGGTTTCGTTTCACATTGAGCTACCAGCCAAACCTCTTGCCTCCGGCATAACCGGGATCCTGCTGGCGTTGTTTCTGGCAAATGCCTCAAATTAATATCTGGCATGAATCCTGAAAGACATTTCTTTGCAAAGCACAAACTCAGCCCACATGTCCAACGCATCCCCCTCTCAAAATTACAGCTGAAGCAAGCTGAGGAGAGGGAACCACAAAATGGTAGTAATGGTATGGAAAAAAGTTATAAAGAGCGAAAAGGAGAGAGAAGCTGGGGAGTAAGGATTTGAAAAATATTCGTCAAGGTGCTTGCAATCTGTTTTTTAAGAGGGAGGCTCATATCCTGGGTTGCATTACGCTGAAAGAGAGCGTAAAGCAGACCAATCTAAACATTACATAAGAGCTCTCCTGGCTGGTTTAAAGTCAAATGTGACTGTTTACACAGAGCTGAGAGATAATACACATACTGTAATCAGTCATGTATATGGAGAAGTCCAAGTCTGACGTGATGTTGCATAAGATGAGGATCTCTAAAGAGAGAGGGAATCTTGTTTTTCAACCTTGTAATTAAGAATGATTAGTTAGTTTGCTTAAACTCAAACCATTATATATCTACTAAATTAACTAAAGATTATCGGAAACTTTGCCAGTAAATAATTCCTGCAAGTGCATTCAGTGACAGTGCAGTTGAGAGGTTCGGGCACTTGGTCGTTTTAGTGCAAATATCTGTCCCCTGTGACACGGTGTAACAATGCATCTTGCTGCGCGAGAAAGAATTCAGAGGAAAACTTCATACGGGGGTTCATTGTGTTCTTTATCCTGGCATTGTGGGGAAAATTATGATTGTTCTACCCACAGCACAAACTACTACACTGGTTTTGTTTGAGTCAAAGTCAGCGTTTTAGGAAAAACAAAAAAGAACAACCAAAACTTGATTATCAGTGTGGTTTGGGTAAGAATAAACCAACTTGACAGATAATTGTATCAAATTGTAGGGGTGAGAGCCAGAGTGTTGCCAAACAGCAATATTTTGGTCCAGTTGCTATAATAAAAAAAAAGAAAGATCCTAACTGCTGCACAGGGTGGACTGGGCAGAAGTGACAACCCCTCTAACTGCTTCTACCCGTCAACTCAGCAAATACTTGGACCTCTTGCTACTTACCTACTTTAGCCAGCAAAGATGCAGCCACAGCACCCACTAATCACCGGTAAGAAAATACTGATCATTTCTCAAAATAATTTTTGGAGGCATAAAAGTTATATGAAAAGTTACCCTAATAATAGAGTTGTACCGGAACTTGATCCCTTCTTGGCTCTGCAGACTTCCCATCTGAGATCTGATTTATCTAGATGCAATTAGGGATGTAGTGGAATGATTTCAAATGTTTTACAACACTCAAATACTCACTACATTATAAGAAATAACTTACATCACTATCATCTTGATATGTGATGTTTTAATGCATTTAATCTTGTTTTAAGGGCACCTGGTACTCATTAAAATTCAATTCAATTCAAAAACACTGTTCAATTTATTTCCTAAAATCCACAATTCGTTCCCACCCAAAGACAGAAATTTGTACAAGCTTTAAAATAAAAATAAGCTGTTGAGAAACAACAACCCGAGACGCTGAGGCAACAAACAATTTAAAACTTAAAGGAGCACCACCTCACTGAACTTGCCCAATGGCACAGACCTAACAAAAGCCAAGTGTCTAAAAATAAAGGTAGTAGAGCACAGAGCCAGCAGCCTTTATCTACACCGGTGTCGCAGAGGATTCCCACTCCACATGCCGAGCTTCAAGTCAGCCTGCCACTAATCCACCTCACACACAGACCCCCACGTTGCTTCAGTCCCTGTCCTCACAAGAGGGATGCTTCTGAGTTACGCTGCCGCCAAACAGATTTAGAGAAATCTCTACTTTTTGCTATCAGAACTGTCAGGACCTTTTTTAAGGCAACAAAATTTACTAAAGTACTAAAATGCTACAGGTCAATGGATAGAAGTATTTATTATAAAGGTTAGTACTTTTTGGTCCAGGTTCTTAATCCAAGTAGTGTTTTTAATTGATTTGTAATTGCATTTTTAATTTAATTTCAAATGGGAATTCAATGTATTCTTGATTCCTGTTAAAATGCAAATCTATTTTTGTGTATTGTAAACTATTCGGTTTCTTAAATTTCTTTTTTCCATACTTCACTAAAGCCTTGTTTATAGTTGAATCTTTTTTGTTTTTTAACCTTTACTTTACCAGGAAGTATGCCAACGGTTGCTTATAAACGTGGTTTTACACGCAGCTGGTGGGCGCTACGACCAATCAGAGAAACGAACAAGATGACATATTCAGATGGAAACCAGTCAATGGGAGACAGTTTTGTGTAGAAGAGTAAAGAGCAAAGCTGCAAATACATCTACGTTGCAAAAGAATGACTTGAGTGTCGTCTTCTGTTCATTTTTCGAAGAAAAAGTCTAAATCTTTAAGTCTGGATAGTTATTCCTCAGCTGCAGCCATCGACACCGTTTTCACCCAGATTATGTCGCTGCTATCGTCGTGTTAAACCCGCCCACAGACTCTCTCTAGAGTCTCGAGAGGTCTAGATTTCTAGGCTACCAGGAAGTCCCTTGAGATAATATCTCTATTCGAGGGAGGCCTGGCTAAGAGGCACGACTAAAACTTCATGAATCCTTTTAGGTGCTCTCTCATCTTCACATATGCTCAAGAATACTTACATCTGCTTCAAGATCAGATTGCATATATAAAAAACTGTTTATTTTGCCAGTCTCTGCTCTAACCCCTCACATATATACAGACAAATGTAAAAGGAAAACAAAACATTTAGGTTCATGATCTGCATGATCTAATCTGCTCAATGCTGAATGCTATTTTTCTAGACTAGCAAAAATGACATCTACTAGAATTTCCAACACCGTCAAACGGTTGCAAACGCCAACAGGTTTCCATTGAGTGAGTTGTCTGGCTGTCTCCGAGTGACAGGAGCCTGGAGAACCTGCAGCTCCAGCAGCTCTCAACCTGCAACTGAGGAAGAAAGGGGTCTGTTGGCGCACCGGTTCTGACAGTTGACTGCCAGAATGCTTCAGACTTATACAAATTTGGCAAAAAAAATGGTAAGATTGATTTAAAGACAATTTTTGTTAAAAGTTGTTTTAAAAATCTGATTTTGAACACTGGTGGTGCGGCGCGGTGCAATTCCCATGTCCCTATGGGGACAATAAAGCGATGGGGCAACGCGTTTCGGGCCGCCTCGCCATGAAGCCCCACCCACATTGAGGCAGTACTGAACTGTAATGGAAAGCGACTGAGACAGAGGTGAGAACAGTAGAAAACTGCATAATGGATCCTAATCACACAGTCAGGCAGATCAAGCAAGTAGAGTTTCGGTCTAACTACTGACTGGAGGAGGATCTGGCCAGACACAAGCTGGTGTTCAAATGTATTTTAATATTTATGAGGATTTTTGTGCCCTTAAACCAAGGAACCAAGGTTGCAGCAAACAAAACAAACCTGGATATGCGGTGACAGATTGAGACGAGTCCATGACACCTACTCAATGCTTCCTAGAAGCAGGCAAATATTATTGAAATTAACTGAAACTCATATTTTAACATGGAAAGGAAGTCGTTTGTGCTTTTTATGACCGACTGTTGCACTCCGGCACTGGTCCTCCCGCAGGTCAGCTCTTACCACAGTTTTTTAAAACTAGCTGACAGGACAGCTACTTTGCTCACTGACACTTTGGCGATAAGATCACAGATGACGCAATTTTTTTCTTTATTTTTTATTTTTTTTCTTTGCAATGATTTCAGTTTATTAATAGCTTGCAATTTGCATCTGTAGATGCTTCTTTCACAGCGCAAGAGTCCCCTAAAGTCTCATTGTAGGTGATGGCACTAATCTGCACAGAAGGTTCATCCTTGGGATAAGCAGCCAGAAGTTTTTAATTTAGTTGTCATTCCAGTTGCCTGCCTTCTCTTTTTCCAAATCTGGTGCGTTCCTGAATGGATCCCGATGGCTTGTGGTGCTCATTTGTGTCAGTAATATGTCACACAAGCGTCTCTGTCATTATTTATGTTACCACACTATCCAGTCACAACATGTTCAACACTGTTTTGTTTCAGACTCAACACACTTTAAAGGATTACCATTATTTATACTGAGAAGAAACCTGGTCATGAGTCATACCACTTGCACTTTTGAATGCATTAAGATAGACGAGACAGCTTCCACCATCTATCTGAAAGCTGTAACAGTGTAAAACTTACATTGTGTTGTTTTGCTTAATTGATTTTTTTTGCACTTTTGTTCCTTTTTTAATGATGCTTGTATTTTTTCTTTGTATATTTTTTTTTATTTATGATTTTATGGCTCTAGTGGCCTTTATTCTTGACAGAAAATAGGGGTAGAGAGAGAGGTAAAGAGCAGAGAGATTCACAGGCCGGGAGCTGAACCGGAACTTCGTGCACGAGCGCGACAGCCCCTGAACACCATGAACCTGCTCAAAAAAGTGAGCTATATGGACCCGCTTCGCCTTTGTCTGCTTTTTAGCCATTTTTGTTTTACTTGTATTGGTATTCCTGCTAATATTTTACTGCTACTTGCAAGTTGCATGTTTGTAAATTACATTTATTTTCATACTTGCATCTTTTAAAGTCTTACTTTTGCTCTTTAAAGCACCCGTGCTTGAAAAGTGCTCTGGGAATAAAGCTGATTTTAGATTATGCACATGCTTTTGAGCGTTCTCAGGCTGAACTTGTCAGCGCTTCGTTGAATATAAATCCTCCATGCTCACAACTCTGACATGCACTGTCCAGAAAGGCGTGTTATGAGAAAGAGTGGAAAATCCCACAGCATGGGCAGATTGTGAATGCCTAACAGGCCTCGACTGCAAGGCTTGGTGCTTAAAAATACCATTTGCATGTGTATGACTCTAGCTCTAACCAAATCAATTATTCACGTGGAAGTAAACAAGCATCTTTCACGTCTGTCATGTCTATCAGTTGGCGTTTGTAAGTAGGTGGGTGAACTTACCTGCAGACGTAAGACAACATACAGCGAGTAGCATCAAAGCAATGAGGGATCTCCAAGCCATTATTTTATCCTGCAGACTCCAGTATGATGCAGGTGGATGAACAGTCCCTTTTTATTTTTTTCTCCCCCGACAGAGGTTTTCCTCACTGTGAATGGGTCTACAGGAAGTCACCTTCAAGCTCCAGCTACAAAATGAACAAAAATAGAAAATGTCAACCAAAAGAAGAAGGTTAAACCTGAGCTTGGATGAACAGCAGGGAACTAGGCTCTGCTTAATAAACACCAACAGAGCGATGAGATCAAACAAGAGGAGCAGCAATTTGGAAACCAGGGGATTATTTTGGGGGGGTTAATTGGGGGTCATGCACGCTTCAAAAGGCTATGCTGCAAAGACCTTCCTAAGCTGGGGGTCAATCAAAGTGTTTTCAGAGTGTGGGACATCTGACCGACTTAGTAGATGTGAAAATATCACAGCTTATTAACACACTTTTAATTAAAGTGTCCGGAAACACGGTAGCTCCCCAGTGGAGTCTTGAACAAGCAGTTTAGTAGCCAAGGTAAAAAGGGAAGGAAGCTGCCTGAAAGCTTATAACTTCAACAAGCAAAACCCAAAACACTCCAATAACAGGGCAAGTTCAACAAACTGCAGTTGAAAAACCAAAACAGTTTATCTCAACGTACGTATGAAGAAGAGTTCAAAATTAATGGAATAAAAACATTTTAAAAGGATGCAATAAATAACTTCAATAACTCATATCAAGTTAAATCTGCAATGGCTTGTTATGTATATAACATTGATTTCTCTTACTCATTTCTTCATACTTGTTGAGCTTTATAATGGGGCCCATTTGAATGAGCATCTTTCAAAGTAAAGAGACCCAAATAACACAAGCAGAAATATGAACTGAACTGGAATTTAAGACATTAGCTTCACATTGTACAGTGATTAAAATGACAGTCATGAAAACTTCGTCTCTGCATGATCCCTGAATTCTTGATGTAATTGAGACTCAACTTAAATGTCAAAATCATGTGTTGAAGGACTGAAAAAATGAACCATAACGTGCTGTTGACTAGAATGAAAGCTGAGTGGGAGAAGCAGATGTGTCTCTATGTGAGCAGTGGTGAACCACTGCAGGGGCACATGCAACACTCGGCTTAGGTGCATCACTGAAACGTGCAAGGAGCTCGCAAATGACCAAGCCCTTTCAACTTGTCTTAGCTGCAGGGGCTGAAGAGTCTTTTTGGAAGACGTTGACAAAATATCAACACTTTCACTCATCTGAGTGATTTCACTTCTCCCCGGACCCGTCATCATCCTCACTCTGACTAAACAAAAATAAACTGTGCTGCTGCACCTTTGGGGAAGCAAATGCCAAATCAGTGGAAAAGGATTCATGCAAACAGACCGTATATCGTTGCTGCTACTTCACAGACCTAAAAAACAAACTTTTCACTAAGGTGGACAGATTTGTGGTGGAAGAGGAGCTGATGAAATCAAATTAAGAATCTATGCAAACTTTTGAAACCTTTTAGGCAAGAGGAGACAGCTCATTGCTACGGGTGCTGGGTTTGTTGGGGCAACAAATCAAAATTGCGCCATGTAACATCCGTTCAACCCTGACTATGTAAGCTGAGCAACTATTCGCCCAAAAAGGCTCTGAAAAGTTCCATCAGAACGTACAGGCTCCTGACTTAACGCCATGCCCTCTGCTGAAACCAAGCTACATCTTGTGGTGGCTGCGCGTTAAATCCCATGCTCTTATCTGTGATACCACTATGCATCCGCTGTGTACAGTTGTTTTAACACCAGACCACATTTACACCACGTCCTTGCAATAAAAAAAAGCCATATGCCAAGAAAAGAGCATTAAAAGAAGCAAAAGCAATGTCTATTTTATATAGAACATTTTTTATTTTGGATAAGTCAGTGGATCTTTGTTGTTGATGTCAATTTTAGCGAATAGAACCATTCTAAAATTAACTAACATTTGTAAGACAGGAAACACCAGTTAACGTTGACCCGCAGGTCATGTCTACTCTGAAACTGTGTTGGGGCGGCAGCCGTGGATGTCCCCATATGAAATCAGAGTCAGCTTCGGCCACCAGCTCCCTAAGGCAGGTCCCTGCTGAAATACCTCCAGAGCTGCCGGCAGGCCGTTTATGGCAGAATAACCGCCTAACATGTTGACGTCGACGGTAAAAATAAAAAAATCCGCTGCTAGCGTTTAGCCAGGTCAACACAAACAGCTGGTTGCTCTGCTGAGTTCGGTACTGCAACAGCCAATCCTCAATCAATCATATTAAAATTACATTTAATGATTCACGTAAACTCTCCTGGCATTTAAAAAAACAAACAATTCACCCCCTCAGAGTTGTCATGGATGTGAAATCAAACGATTGAGACCAAAACGGTTTGTTGAACCAGACTATAAATATGTTTATTTCTGCTCTGAAGCTGGACATTTTACCATGGGAGTCAGTGGAGAGTGACTCGCTTTTGGAGCCCCTAGCGGTGAATCGAGGAACTGCAACGACATTTAGCTCTGCATGAGACTCAACCCCGAAATTTGATGGTTGGTGCCAAGTAACACAATTACTTTCATATGTCACCTGAAAATCCATCATCGTGGTAAAGATAATTTTTTTTTTTAAATGAGGCAGCAGGTAGCAGTGCTGTCCCAAAACAATAACAGGGGTGTCCATCTTCCATTGAACAGACATTTAAACATGTAAAAATTTCTCTAAGCGATAGAAAAAAATACTGAGTATTGAACTCATAGCACTTAGCGATAACTCAAAACATATTTGTTGAGGATTAACTTTATTTTTGTTCATTGGTAAAGGCTGACATATGATAGTCAATTTATCATGTTTGAAAAAAAATATTCATCAGGTTTATCATCATCTCATTTAAGGCAAAACTGACACCCCAGCAAGAACTCCCCAAGAGAAGTATGTGCTTTTTGCTCAGTTTGTGGTAGAGAAAAAAACACCGTATGGATGTGGTGTTGTGGGTGGGGGTGGGAGTGTTTGCAGTAAACTAGAGCTGGAAACCCACTTCCACACGCAGCTGACCTGCTTGTGCCATGCAGAGCTGCCAGCTGCAGCCAACGGATGTTGAAAATGGGGGCACACTCCATGACATGCGCGTGCTTTCACATACACACAACACATTGGTGACGGTAAGGGTGTTGTGACTGTGAAAGTGTCGTGTTTTCGAACTGTAACCAGAACACGTGAGGTTAGACGCGTTTAATATGTGCTTTAAAAGACTGTAAGTGGTTAAAAAAAAAAAAACAAAACCAACAAAAAGATGACATCAAACTTGGCATCACTTAGTGACAACAGATTTCTTGTAACTCTTTCCTCTCTTAAACAACCGTAACTACAGATTGAACACTAAATTTGCCAGAAAAAAAAACAAGAGAAAACAAAAGCATCCTCACAGACATTAGACTCTAAACCGACACTATAACTGCCCTTTTATTACATGAACGTAACTTGTTGAGTAGAATGATTAAACTTTTATCTAAAATGCTGCACTTATGTTTAGTCAGTCACATTTCCTCCCCCACATCAATGCATGGCTGGCTGTCAGCGAGGAAGCAAAGCGCGCGCGCACGCGCACACACAAACACGTACACGCGGGCGCGCTGTTCTCGTGGGTCAAGGAAACCTTTAACTGGATAGACCCGCTATCTGCCTTTGTTTTCTTGATATATATATATATATATATATATATAATATATATATATATATATAGATATATATATATATATATATATATATATATATAGATATATATATATATCTATATATATAGCGTGTGTGTGTGTGTGTGGTGAGTGGCACACTCTCCAGGGAACATTGCAAAGCCCCATACTGTCTGAGAGAAGAGCCGACGTACCGTACAGTCTTCACAGAATGCCGAGCAAACTTGGTTGAAAAGCTGGAGTCGCGTCTGTTGATGCGAGTAGCAAAGTCCTTTTCTCGGTTGCTGGCCCACATTCACACTGTTTATTTTAAGCGAGGTGGACAGCTGTAGACAAAGTTAACGTCTAACTCAAGTCTAAACAAACGACCCAACTTAATGTTTGTAAAAAGTTCACTAATGTCTACTACCGCCTTGAAGGCTTCGAGTAGGGGCGGGACATGGAAGGAGGTGGGCGTGCCGCGAGTGAGGAAGACTCTGCGGAGTAGCACAGAGGAGGGACAAAGGAGCTGTTTGGGGCGGGGCGTTGAGGGGGGCTTGGGGGGGGGGCAGTTCTCGCCGATCACATTTTTCCTCCAATTTACATAGAAACTACTTAAATATACATTATTTAAAAATTCCCTCTGACTGTACTTTGTGAGTTTTGGCGCCAACAATAACAGGCTTTCATAATGTTAACAAACGTGTTTGGGACAGCAGTAGAAGTTATTTGTGAAGGCTCGATACTACAGTTATAAAGACCAATCGGCTTAACCCTCCGGTCGTGTTCGCATTCAGCCCCCTACTTTAGTGTTCCCGGTCAAAATTGACCGGTCTGTTTTAACTGCTCTTAAATTAGCACACAAAAAAAATTTCACCACCAATTTTTTTATTAAACATTCTTTAGTTGAGAACAACATTTAAAAGTAGTGTCTAACAACAATTTGTAGATGTAAACATTAAATAACATCAGTGAAAATACAATTGGGCACTGAAAATGAACTACAAAATTAACATATAATACAAAAAATAAATGGAGAACCAAACACCAAACTCAACGGTGTGTGTGTGTGTGTGTGTATGTGTGGGGTGTGTGTGTGTGTGTGTGTGTGTGTGTGTGTGTGTACATGAGTGGCATGTGAACACTCAGCTCAGAGTGGGCCTTGCAAACATAAGCATTACATTTGCAGCATGTCATGCTCGTTTTGATGTCTCTAGGGGGCACAGAGGCCACAACGCTTCCTTTTCTGGCAATGTCCTTGTTGGGGGAGAGCGGGCCAGGGCAGCGGCTGGGGCTGGAGTGCGCATGCTCCTAACCAGACTGGCAGAGGCTGGTGTGCGGGGGAATGTGCTGCCGTCGCTGTATAAGAGGAGTCACCAAAGCTTTCCCCAGGTCTGCGAGGAAAAGTCTCCTCTTGAAACTTTTCCCCTGATTCCAGGTTGGGGTCGATTGCTGTCCACACCACATACGCGTTGAAAGCTGACACATCCAGGATGTTGTGGAAACAGTGCCACAGGCCAGCGAGCCGTCATCCGCTTACAGGTGTATGTACCAGTAAGCTTATCAAGGCAGTCAACGCCTCCCTTATTCTTGTTGTAGTCCTGGATCATCAGGGGCTTCCTGTCCTCTGTGGTGCTGACAGCGGCGTCTTTGTGTACTGTGCTCATCAGGATGACATTTCTGTTCTTCTTGGGAACGTATGACACAAGAGTGTGAGTGTCAGTGAATGCAAATTGTGATGAGAGTGCCTGTCTTCCTGTGGTCGATACCAGCGCAAGGGGAAGTTCAGGCTTGTTCTTCCTCACTGTCCCTACCATGGTGAGCTTTCTTTTCAGTAGCTCCTGACCAAGAGCATGTGATGTGAAGAAGTTGTCACATGTAATATTATGCCCTTGGAGACCGGTTGTCATGTCCAGCACAACACGCATGCCCTGGTTTTTTTCAGCCCTTCCAGTACTAGGTTTCCCCATGTATACCTGCATATTCCAGGCATAGCTGCTCCTGGCGTCACATGCTGCCCAGATCTTTATGCCATATTTTCCTGGTTTACTTGGAATGTACACCTTGAAGGAACAGCGACCTCTGAAAGTAACCAGGCGCTCATCAACTGTCACCTCAGGGCCTGGATTGTACATAAGTGGTAGGCGCTCCACCCACTTGTCCCAAACATTCCTAATAGCAGCCAGTTTGTCATTTCGCCAGCGGATGGTTCGTGTATCTCTGTTGTCAAATCGAATAATTCTTGAAATGACATGAAACTGTTGTAAGGACATGGTTGCCCGGAATATAGGCCTGCCAGACTCTTCATCCCACAGACTTTTTGTAGCCTCATCATTTGAGCGATACACTCCAGCTAAAATCAACAGACCTATGTATGTCTGGAAGGTGTGGTTCACGTGTGATAGGTACAGAAGCGTGGGAAAGAAATGGGTTCACATAATAGACACCTGTCTAGTCTGTGTAAACATATGATACATTGTATCATTAGGAAGTTGGTTCACGTGAGAGGATCGGCACATAAGCAGAAAGACATGTGTACCCACAAAAGACATTGTGTGTGTGTGTGAGTGAGTGTGTGTGTGTGTGTGTGTGTGTGTGTGTGTGTGTGTGTGTGTGTGTGTGTGTGTGTGGTTGTGTGTGTGTGTGTGGTGTGGTGTGTGTGAGTGAGTGTGTGTGTGTGTGAGAGAGTGTGTGAGTGAGCTGGGGCAGTGTGTATGGGGATGTTTTCTGTATGTTGAATGAATTTACTCTGGATACCCATTCATTTCCTATGACGGTCACTTTTGACCGGGAACACCACAGGTGTAACAAGGTTGATTAAAACACTCAAAATTGAATGAAATAGGTGATCATCACTTTTATATGTTCAAGTACACAGTGTGAAGGATATCATAAGGTATTGAGGTAATCAGATGTAAAACATAATATTTATGAGTATTATAAGTTGTAAAACGGTCAGATTTGACCCGAACACGACAGGAGGGTTAATTTTGTAATCTCGCCAATTATGCTTTTATACAGCATGTTATTTAAGTAGTTGTTTTGTATCAGTCTTCCAAAATGTTATTGCAAAACAAAACTAATCTGCATCCATACTGGCATTTTAACCAGCTTCATGTCAGAAAAGATTCTTATCTTCTTTTACATGGCTTTAATATCACACGGCCAATCATGCTCAACACAGCGTTTTATACATTCTCATACATTACTGGCTATAACTAGAGGATGGCTGCCTTCTTTATTAGGGCCTACATGTGGGTAACTTATTGACAGGGTATCTGCATGAGTGAACACAGGCTGACAGCTCAGCTAGAAATAACATTTGTTGCAGGTTGTTCTTACAATAGCTCACAAAGTCTTTCCTCCCACACAAGTAGCCATCGGTGTTATTAAAGTGAGACTTTGGTTGCATTACAACTGATACCTAGAATAACAGTCAGAAGTGCTTGCTGATGCATCTCCATGTGGTGGTCTATGTCAGGGAATGAGCTGACTTCAGGACCCACCGTTATTCCTTAATGAGAAGCCCCAAACCAAACTGAGGAGAATTTTACACTTTTTTTATAAAAAAGCTAAGTCTAAAATCATACAGATTCAACAGTGCATTCATGCACAAACGTGAAAATAAAAAAAGTGCAACAACTGAGAAGTAGTTCCAAAAGCACCCCAAAATATAAAACAGTACTCACTAATTCAGCATATAACAGGCCTTGTATTAGTAAAACTATTCAGTCACAAAATCAAGCTGAACACGACAACATGAAATAAAAAAAGTGCAACAACTGAGAAGTAGTTAGTAGTAGACTCAAAATATGTAGTTTTATCTGAGAGCTTCACCTTTGTGAATATATGATATACCTCTGTAAATGAAGCAAAGGCCAGCTGCCCACTGAAAACTGATCTGCCACCCAGTTTTGGGTCCCCTCTCACCAGTTGAGTCCACATTAGACAGCAACAGTTGCATCTATAATTTGGTCCATAAAAAGTGTATGTTCTTGAGAGCTGACTTCACTGGAGTAGTGTGGATGGCCTCATGTGATATAGCAGTAACATATTACAAGCAGTGAACTGCACATGGAAAGATTTTCGTTCGTCAATTCCCAGTCTGAGTAAACACTGAATGACTTCTCTTAGATATCAGATTTCCACTGAATAGGTGATTATGGGTGCGATTGGGTTAATGTCGCCTTACTGATTCACTACTAATGAGAAACATTCCTTATGGAAACCACACAAAAACATGTTGAGCTACAGTGCAGCAAATATGAGCGATCCTGAAGTTTCTTCACATTCTTATTTTAAATACAGTCTGAGATGTTGCATTCACCCACATGATTGCACAAGCTGTGAATGCACTGACACAGCTATGAAGCTGCTGTCACTGGGGGACCATGGCCCTGTGGTTCTCCACCCAGAACAGTTTACAGTTCAGTCAGTTCAGTACAGTTGATATATATATATATATATATATATATATATATATATATATATATATATATATATATATATATATATATATATGTATATATATATATATATATGTATGTGTATAGAACAACTATGTAACAGAAGTGTGTGACTGAGTATAAGAGAAGTATAGTAAAGTGGTTTGTAGAACCTAGATACTTTTTTTTGTGCTGTAAAAGTACAGACCTTTTACACTTAAATGCCACAAAGTGTCAGAGCACAAAATTACAATTAATGAATTGTAATACAATAATGTGTTCAGTATTTTTTACAATAACTTACCATTAATCCCCATCCCTTGTCCAGCAACATCTTTGAGAAACACATTAGTGTTTGACATGTTCAGGTATAGTTACTGAAATGCTGTTTTAAGGTTTGTTACCATGTGAAGTAAAGAGTAATTTGCTGCTTCATGGTTTCACGGCCACACAAAAGCAGGCAAAACCAGTGTTCATATTTTGGTCCAGCTGGTTATTGATAGTCATCATTTTTATTTCTGTGCAACACAGGGTCTCAGATATTCTCACTTTTTTTATATCTATTTTTTAAATAATTTACGATATCCATAAGCAGCTGGATAGAGTTTATGAATTTTATTTTATTTTTCCAACTGATCGTTGGAAAGAATCTGTGAAAGGCTGATTATGGAGGTGTGAATCACGCCCCTTTTTTCAAAGCAAACAAGCAAACAAATAAATAAACACTTGACCTATGTTACTTCAGAAAAAGCAAATCCTCAGTATAAGAATAATCCTTGACAAGTAAAATCCTATTTGCAACAGAATTTATGTAAAGTAACCATAATTTACTCTGCATGAAACTGAGATGGTCAGTTTTGTCTATTACCACATTAACTATTAACTATTTGGCCAAATAGGATCACTACTGACCTGTAAAATCATTCCAACATGCTCACCTGTTTCATGCAAGTGATGCATTAATATACCTCTGACAGGTAAATAAGCAGAACGTTTACAGAATTAAAAAAAGCCCACAAAAAACAATAAGAGATGAAGCCTGAATAAGTGAAAATGATTCTTAGAATAAGTAGGGAGCAATTGATTAGGAACTGCTGTATGTGTCAACAAAAACTACTCTCTCAAATATTTTCAGGAGTTTATATTTATTTCCCCAAAAGCAAATAACCAGTGTTACTCTTCACTTTTGAAACATCGGGTTTCAGAGCCTTTTCCTCTATGACCTCCTCCCTTCTGAACAAGCTTCCTGTCATTGTCAGGGGAACACACATTGTGTCACTAAATTTACAGTAAGACTCAAAACTCATTCAGAATGTGACAGATCAACTGGCATACTTTCCTTTTCTGAACTTTCCTGCATTTGTTTTCTTTGAGCACAGGAGAAGATTTTGTCCCAAAATGTCCTAAACAATACATCTTGGATATCTTATCATTTCCTGTGAAAAGATTGGGGTTTTAACAGGAAAATAAAAAGTTATATTGTACAAATAAAAGTTGTGCTTTTTTTTAGAAAACAAATGACTTTATATGTCTTTACATTTTTAAAAAAGCCAATATTTCAGTCAATGATTTGTTGGTTTGAGAGACAGGCTATCAAATTCATCAAAATACCCTCTTCTGACTGCAATTCTTTGAAACTCCATGTGTGCGCGCGCGTGTGTAATTTATTTTAATTTATTTGTCGATGGCTCCATCCTGTGGACAAAAATGAAAGTTATTTGTTAATATCATTTCAAAACGTTTTCCCCCTCATCTAGAGTACCTTTTTAAAAGACCACTGTTTAGGCTATATTTAGGTATTATTAGATGAAGTTACTTTTAAAGTGTCTTAAATTAGATTGAGTAAATTGTTTAGGAAAGCTCACAATCCATTAAAAAATTCAACAGTTTACTGGATCTTTAAAGAAAAAACATAATAGGGATACTGACGAAATAACAACAGTCTTAATATAAAAAAAAAGGGATTTAAAACAATGGCTTTCAGACCAGCTCACAAATACATATAAAACAACAAATGCATGCGTATTTATATCTATGTATAATTGACAACAAAAAAATAAACCTTGAAGTGGCTTTTATGTTATGTATTTACTTGTGTTTTAAATAAGTTATTGCTGCCAGGGCATAGTAATGGTCAGATTCATTTCACTCTTGCTTTATTAAACTGTTTCCTCTTTCCTGGTTTCTCCATCGGGAGAACAGTAACAGTTATGCTGCGTTAATTATCCTGCACATCAAAACACGGAGCATTTTCTCTCCAATTAGTTGATTTTTATCATGCACGAGACAACTTTATGTGTACTTCGAGGTGAGCTAGGAAAAGGCAGTCTCAAGTTTTTACAGTCTATATCTATCGAGACTGAAGTAAAACAAACACCTACTACGAATGTTATTATTCTAAATATTGGCCACGATATTTCTCGGCTACTTGCAATATCCTTCACACACAAGATGGGAAAATACATTCGAGAGAAGTAATCGTGTATCCAATACAAATCATTCCTGCCGTAAACACTCGATAGCTTTCCATATAGTAAATAAATTGAAGCTTGTTTTTATTTTTTTTTAATCGGTTCTGTGTTGAGGAGAGCGGGTTCGTTGCTTTTGATCTTCTCAGTGGAACCACGTTTTCCATCTCTGGAGTAATACGTAAAGGTGCCGCTCCGCCCAAATTCCAGTTTTCCGCTGGAATTTCATTCGCTGTGGCGCCACTGTCGGCTGTCAGTCACACGGCCACTAACCGTGTCCTTAAACGTGGGTTTGTGGTGGTAGGTGTGCAATGTGAGCAGAGTTTTTACGCAGGTGTATTTCACTCAACTCGGAGCTCAGTGGGATCTGAGATGAACTTGACATTTTGTTTAAATCTTTATCTGTTTTGTCCTGAAGACGGAAAACTACGTTAATTTGAGTTTTATCGGAGACTGGTGTCGATTCTTGCATGTTTGGAAACGGTGCGTGCACCTGCCACGCGTTCAGGTGCGGTTCAGACCAATCAGTTTTAGAGCCCCGGTAGAGGAGTATAAATATGAGGTGGTTGCCGTAGCGACGTCCGCCACCGAGGAGTTGAGGTCGAGTTGAGGTCATGTCTCTCAAGGTATTCGGGTAAGTAGCCGTGCATTTATCGGCCAAATACAGCCCGAAGTAATAAGTCACTAGGTGGATGAATTTAAAACGACTGCAAATCTGAACTTATTGTCGAGGGACATTGATCGTAATCTCAGAGGTTGAGGTTGGAGAAGGGGGTCAATCACCCTTGCAACGCAAAATATTTGCGTGAAGAGCCATGGATAGAAACGTTAGTGGCTTGTTTCAGGGATGGATGTTGTAATAGTTTTAAATAGCTGCTCCACTTTATAATCTAAGAGCTTGTTATTTCTTCATGTCGCGCGAGGTGGCTAACTAGCAAACGCAGCTGGAAACTGAAAGACGTTATTTTAACAGTTTAATTGGTTGATTTCAAAACACGCTGCTAAGCACCAGGTTGCGTGCGTTCTTTCTATGGAGATGTTCAAGTCGCACAAGTCTCCACTTTGTGGCACTTTTCTGTATTTTTCTTATTAGCAATGTTTAGCTCGAAAGTGAGCTAGTGTTAGCGCCACGTAAACGGTGGCCCATCGGAGTCCGCGGGTGTCGACCAATGAGCTGCCGGCGGGCGGCGGAGTCCGCGGGTGTCGACCAATGAGCTGCCGGCGGGCCGCGGGTGTCGACCAATGAGCTGCCGCCGCCGGAGGCGTTACAGCCTGGCGGTGAAATATGAAGCTGTACTGGAGAATTGTTTCGTTCTGAAGTAAACTTGCAACTAATCATTTTAAATGCGTACACCCCCCCAAAAATAGAGGGATTTAAAGATCAGTTAAAATCTGACCTAGAAAGCAATTTGGTTTCAGAAGACATTTTAAAGTGAACTGATTTGTTAGTTGTTTGTTCCATGTTTAGATCACAGACATGTCAAGTTTCAAAAATGCATTTCAGGGAGATACTACTACTACTACTACTACTACTGCTACTACTAGATCTAGATTTGATCTGACTTGCGGACATCAGGGAGCCGCGATATAAATGCGGGTGGCTCCCGGACCTTTCGGGAGTCGTCTAAGGTCAGATGGTTGTGAAAGTTCACTGAGTTCTTCTTATCACATAAAGTACATTTAGAGAGAAACCAGCTGCCTTACTGCAAGGAGCTGTTTTCTCTCAAAATGTACTTTATGTGATAAGAATTGGGTTTTAACACTATTTACTGGTGTTCATTCAGCATAGGAAAATTGGGTCCAAGTTGCAGAAAAGCATTCACCAGATTTCCTTGTTTGTTGATTTTGGACAACAGGATGTCTGACGTGAAAGTCTGTCCCACTGCGAGTGGAAATCCACCTCCACCAGAGGTCATGAATCCCAAGAAGCCTGGCCGTGTAACCAGCCAGCTACAATATCTGGAGAAGGTGGTGATTAAAGCTTTATGGAGGCATCAATATTCGTGGCCTTTTCGCCAGCCAGTTGATGCAGTTGCCCTATCTCTCCCTGTAGGTAGTAAGAATTATAATCGTACCAATGCAAACTGACAACAATGTGTTGCTGTTAAGGTCCAGTTGTGAAATTTTAGTACTGTTTTAATCTCAAATTAGTTGATGTTAGCATGTTTGGTGAATCTCTTTGTTTGGTCTTGGGAGAAAAGTCTTGGCAATGTCTTTTTGTCTTTTAGGATTATTACACAATAATCAAAAATCCTATGGACCTAAACACTATTAAGAAGCGGCTTCAGAACAGATATTACTGGGAAGCAACTGAATGTATAAACGATTTCAACACCATGTTTTCCAACTGCTACGTGTACAATCGGGTAAGACTGTTACTCATGCTGTACAACAGACAAATATGTTTGTTCTCAGCATTAAAACACATTTGACTGTGAGGAAATCCTTTTAATGATGATAACCCTAAACCTCTGAAGTCACAACATTTGTAAAATATTGACATTCGTCAAACCAGAATTGTAAATGAATCTCCCGGTGCTGAATAAGTGTTTGTGGAATGCATCTTCGTGGCTTAAACGGAAGAAAAGAGTGCATGCTGCATCAAACTGATGCTGATTTACTCTTTGTATTTTCATCCCACAGCCGGGTGATGACATTGTTTTTATGGCACAGACCCTGGAAAAGATTTTTTTGCAGAAAGTGTCTCAAATGCCCAAGGAAGAGTTGGTTGTAACAGTCAGCTCAAAAGAAGTTGTGAAAGGGAGAAATGCCAATACAGGTTGGGGTTTTTTTTTTTTATATATATCTTAAAAGTCTACTGTCTTTTGCTTACTTGATTTCGCCTCCACAACATGTAGATGCTGTTAAGCAGAGATCCCTTATGTCGGAGGTTGTTCTCCAGCAGACGGTAACTGTCATGCCTCCTGATGTGCTCCAGCTCAGCCAGCCCACCCAGCTCTCCGAGCAAACCGATGCGACAGTAAGCATTGCATGTTTTGTTCCAAAGATCCTTGTCGGATGCACTGCAAATGTTTGTATGAACCGGATGTAAATCGTCACATGCAAAATTTAGGTTGTTTGTGGCAGACCAGTGGTAATGGTTACAAAAAAAAGTGTATCAAACTAGATTCTTAACTAAAAATAGTTTTTGTTTTTTTTCTCTCTTAACTGTAAAACATGTTTTTATTTTCCTTTTTTGTGCGCTGTCATTAGTGTTGTCATGATCTCACTGGTGTCATCAAACAATGACTTTCATACTGCACTGTGGATGAGTAGAACTTTCTCAAAAATGGAACGTTCTTTGTCCCTCCTCCTACTGAAATGCCAAGATTAAAAAAGGTTTGAAGAGGAAATTGGACCCTGCACCCCCCACCTCCTCAGTCATCACGAACACTGAGGCGTTGCTTGCTGAGGAGCATTGTACGCCTTCTACATTGTTCATCAGGACAGCCAGTGGAAGGCCCATCAAGCCTCCTATGAAAGACTTGTCTGTCATTGAGGACAAGAGGTTCAGACTATCTGAACAGCTGAGGTACTGCAACAGTATCCTTAAGGAGATGCTCTCGAAGAGGCACTACGCATATGCATGGCCCTTTTACACACCAGTTGATGCTGTTTCTTTGGGCTTAAATGACTACCATGACATCATCAAGCAGCCTATGGACCTGAGCACCATCAAGGTAAAACATTTAGTGCTGTGCTGTTTTTAAAAAAAAACATAAACTGTTTTCCTGACAGAAGTTGTTTTTTCCTCAGAAAAAAATGGATCAACGGGAATATGCAAATGAAAAGGAATTTGCAGCTGATGTCCGACTGATGTTCTCCAACTGTTACAGATACAATCCACCATCACATGAGGTTGTGTATATGGCAAGAAAACTACAGGTACTCTTATTGTCTTTAATTCTTTAATTTTTTCCCTCCCGTTTTTTAAGGGAAACATGATCATTAGCTGGTTCCTTCATGGCACCATTTATACCCACCAGTCCTATTCATGGTCATGAAGTTGTACAAAAAATGTATTTTGGCACTTTAAGTGCCTTATTTCTATTCATCTTCAGTATAAAGAATTAGTCTGGTTCCTCTAGATTTGACTTTGACTTCCCAACAGATGCAGAACTGCCTGGGAATGCCAGTGAAATGAAAGTGTAACAGACCCATTTCATGAGACTGAATTTTTAGCAAAGTAAAGGACTGTGGCTGGCCAGAGTAGCTCTTTGTGGCCATGCAGTGTACTGTTCAGTTTAATAATAATTTGATAAGTTCCCTGTACTCACTATCCTGTCTACCACAACTGCAGCATCACCTGCAGATTTAAGGTCTCTTACTTGTACTGGAAGACAAGTAACAATAAATGGTGATATTACATCCTCCTGTGGTGGTTCCATGCCGCTGAGCACCCAGTTAGACATGCAACCTTAGGTCTGTCAAACTGTGGTCCATAGGTATTTCAGGAGATTATGGAGGTTTCCACACGTCTTTTGGAGTTTCTTGCACAGTACTGCAGGCTGTGTTTTGTGAAATGCACTGCAGAAACAAATGAATATAATCCTCAGTGCTGCCTTTTATTTTATGCAGATAAAGCAGGTGTATGATGTTGTCAACCTGAACCCAACGATAGGCACATTGCACTGGGTCCTGAATGGTCTTTGTTTACTTGGGTTTGCCTAGAATGTTTGTGACGTTGGCCATTAAGGGCAGTCGGATGAGAATGAGAGGTGTGTTGTTTTGTTTGTTGTGGGTAGGGGTATCGGAACTTTCACAGCACTTCTGCAGGCTAAGGCTGAAAAAGTGTTGTAGAATACCGCATGTTTGGTCTGCACAGGCCTTCGAGACTCTGAACTGGAACAAAGCAGCAGGTTGAGCCGGTGTAGCCCCAGTCTCTCCCAGTCGCCTCTTCACCCGACTTCTAGGGACGGAGAGACAGAGGGGGCTCCAGCATCTCCCGATGTGGTAGGAGACAATAGAACAGCACAATGATCCGTGACTGAGGTGGAAAAGGAGATGGTTGAGGTGTGACAGGGAAGTTGTGGGTCAAGGGAGGGTACTTTAATTGGCTGGGGGCAGCAGAAGGGATGCTGGACTTGTTACTAGATCTCCATCTATCTGCCCCCTGTCTGCTTTTCATCCCTGACCACACATATTATACATTGTTCTTCTGGAGCTTGGCCTGAAGGCCGTGTTGTCTTGTTGTTGTTGTTGTTGTTGTTGTTGGTGGGTTTTTTTGTTTTGTTTTTTGGGTTTTTTTATGCTGCTACATAAAACCTTGACTTTTTACATAGTGTACTTCCTTGTTTCCATTGAAACAAAATTTAAACAAACACAAAAAAATCATTTGTTCATTTCCCATCTTCACTTTTCATATTTTATTATGTAAAGCACCCTAAATTGTCTTGTTGCTGAAATGTGCTGTACAAACAAACCTGCTGTAATATCAACAGGACGTTTTCGAGGCGCGTTTTCTTAAGCTTCCCCAAGAACCCCAGGGTTGCTCCATATCTCATCAGCGAGCTGACAAGGGGAAAGGAAATGGCACTGGGAGTCTCTCAACTTCAGCAAGTTCTGAGAGCAAAAGCTCTTCAGAGTTGGAGAGTTCAGAGGAAGTTGCCGTTCAGCTGGCTCAGCTGGAGGAGCGGGTGGGTATCATGCATGGACACAAGTCATTCATGTTGCTGCTTTTGATCTAATTCTTCTTGATGCCTGGCTTTTCAGTTGAAAGCAGTCAGTGATCAGCTGAAGAGATTTGTCCAACAACCTCTAATGAAACCAAAGAAGAAGGAGAAGCTGAAAAAGGAAAAGAGATTAAAAGAGAAACATTTTGCTCGACTAAAGAGGAAGTTTGCAAAATACAAATCTGTGTTGGGAAAAGGTTCAAGCAAGAGCTGTTTTTTGTAAGTGCTGTAAATCAGTAACCTTAAATGGCTTTTTGTTTTTATGCAAATTAAATTAGTCTTGAACTGTATACGTTGTCATGCTCTGCATAATATTAGGGTTTTTTTTTTTTTTTTCTTGTGTGATCCTTCTTTAGGAATGACGGCAGACACAATCATCCTTTGGTGCCCAAAACGGTTGAGAATGAGGTCTCGACACTGACTTATCAAGAGAAGAAGCAATTAAAGTCAGACATCGACAAGCTGCCGGGCGACAAACTTGGTCAGTTGGTCAGCATCATTCAGAGCAGGGAATCTTTTCTGCCAGAGTCTCCGTCAGATGAGTTTGAAGTTGACTTTGAGACGCTCAAGCCTTCTACATTGAGAGCTCTGCAGTTGTTTGTTGCAGAGTGTCTAAGGAAATGCAGCAAGAAAAGAACGGGTGAGCACTGTTATTATTCAAGCTTTACTATTTTAATAGACCCAGCTTTATTGTTGTTGTTGGTTTTTATTTTTGTAATTAGTGGTTAACTTAAAATCAACCTCCTCAAAAACGATACACGGTTTTTCTCGCTTTGCACAGAACGGAAGCAGAAAGCCAAAGTAGGAACGCAGACGGAGACACAAAAGGATTGTGGGAAAGTGTTGGCTGTTGGCAATAAACAGCGTTTATTTAAAAAGAAAAGGCCACCAGGCAAGAGCTGAATTTGATTAAAAGTCTGACTTCTTTTTTTTTTAATTACATTTATTGCCACATTTCTGGAAGCATAAGTTGTATTTGTTCTGTTTATGTATGCAACTGCTGAAGTCATGGCATCTTCCGGCCACAGCTGCCAGTCATCCCTCAGCAATGGCAGCAGCTCTTCATGCAGTTCTGGCAGCAGCTGCAGCGGTACCAGCAGTACACAGTCTAGTCCTTCTAGCAGCGACTCTGAATCAGGTTGGCTGCTCTTCTTTGTTTACTCTGCCCCTCTTTCCTTATTTCCTTTTGGTTATAGCGTCTGTTACAATCCACATCGTCTCTAGCCACTTTTCAGAGATCGAGAGCATGACCCCTGACACATTAAATAACATGACAAGTGGAAAAACATCCCTTGCAGGAGAAAAACCTCTGAAACCAAACAGTGTCAAGGGAAAATTCCCCTTTTTAAGAGGAAAGAAACCTTGAGCGGGACCTGGATCATAAGGGGGCAGCAGCTGGGTCATTGTGCACTAGATGCTGCATCGCAGAGGGTTGTTCTCACATATCTGACGGTTCTGATGGTAAAATGTTGTAGTGAAAGGATATAACGTCTGTCTGAGTTAAGAATATGCATGTTTTTGTAGTGGCACAAACAAAGAAGCAGAAATGTAAAGTCTCTTTCCAAGAAGGCAACCAAAAGGTAAAGGCATTTACTGTTTGCCCACAGTAAACGAGGAGTTCTTGTGCACAGAATCTTTGTTTTCTTCTGAAAACCTAGGTGAGCCAGAATGCTGGTCGTAATCCTGCATGGGAGGCGGTTCCTGTCAGAACTTGTCAGCCTCATTCTCCTGGGGAGTCCCTGGTAGCAGAAGGCAAACACCCCCTGACTCTTCGTGACACAGACCAGACTTGCAACAACCTCATTTTGTCTCCCCCAGGTAATTTTCACCTTTCTGTCACTCTTGCTGGATTTTATTGAATTAAAAACTCTGATTCCTCTATTCTGGTGGTGAATCTGCGTTGCAAATGGTTGTGCAGCTTCCATAGACCTTCCTTCAGTTCCACCCGTTGATGTGATTGAGCTGACAGAGTATTTGCTCACTGCTCCTGGCTCAGGGTTTAACGCTGTGGTGGCGTCTGTGGCATTGCTCTTTCACGCTTATGTAAATACTCTCATATCTCTTTTGACATGTCATTTAATGTTTGACAGATCTGTCTGCCCTTTTATCTCCCATGGCATCGTCTCCTGGAGTTTTGCCAGACTGGGTGTCTGCTAGATTTGAGGTATTATATACAACTTTTTGTACACGAGAATTTCCTCAGAAATTGGAAATATTAGGGTCTCACACACTCTAATCAGTTAATCAGCATGGATATGATTGAACTAGTTTAGTCTCAAAGTCAAAGAAATCTGTCTTGACTTCCCCGCACACAATAGAACTACCCAGTTTCTGTTGTACAGGCTTAAAGTCCCTATTTCACTCCCTCGATGGCAACATGGAGCCTAAAAACGGTTCCTTTTTCAGCAGGGCCCAGTGCTGTCCCCGCTCAAAGACAGCCCCCTGTGGTCCAAAGATGAGACGAGTTACAGTAAGTCACTCAAAATCTTATCAGTTTGAAGTTTTAACACTTTGACTGAACCTAAATGATTATTCCAGATTCCAAACACCTTGAGGATTTTTCTGATAGTCAAGCAACTTCCAGGCTGTGCATAAATGCTTCAAACTCTGAAGAAGAAAAAGCACATCTTCCAAGAAAGGTTAGAAATTGTTGAACTAAATTATTCTTTCACACAACTGGATTAACTGTTTTTGCATATTGTACCTTTTTTGTATGTCCACAAGGTGGCAGAGTTTGACAGCCGATACGTTTGTGTGTGTTTTCCCCCACTAACGTAATGTCTTTAAGGATAATTGAGTGTATAAAACTTTGAAATGTGTTGTTCTTGGTGTAAACATCAGTCTGTCCTTTTTTTAAACAAAATGCAGACAAATGTACTGGTTTATTATTCTTAGGATCTTTTGCTGAGAAATGCTGACTCATGGGCAAGACTGGTGAGACAGTCGGTCACCCCAGCTGCAATTAAGTCCTCCAAAGAGAGTTTCCAGATGTTCCGCAAGGCTGCTATAGAAAAAGAAGAACGTGAGAGGGCCCTGAAGAGGAAACCAATGGATGAAAACAAGGAACAGGAGATTCCTGAAAAGAGCAGGTAAACGGTACATGCAATGAGACGTGCCCCTGACTTTAATTTATTCTTATTACTTGAAGGACATGGTGGTGACTTAGGACACCCAAATACATGGTTAAGTTTATGTGCAGGGCCCAGAAATATTTAATTTAACTATGAATGAACTCCAAAAAAAATATCCTTCTGTCCTTTTATTAGGACTAGAGTTTTAGTTAAGTTTAGCCTCAGATGGTCAACAACACATATACACTGTATTACACTATGTAGTTACACTCCCAGCCCAAAAAAGGAAATTCACAACCTGAATTTAACAGAAAACTGGTGAGATTCTCATTAGAACAGTACTAGAGAGATGTTTCAGCTGGCAACGCGTTCTTCACCTCTAACCTAACTGATGCGGTGAACGGTGTCTTATTAATTAATGGAACCACAGTAGACGCACCCTCATGGTTGTGGGGAAAAGATGTTGCTGTTTCTGAAAAGTTAAACTATTCATCTACATCATCAACCCAAAAAAAAAAAAAAAAAACTAACTGGGATTGCTGAAACAACTGGGTAGGTAGCCGCCCACTTTAAAAAAAACACACACACACACACACACAGCTCTTCCTTGAAGACTCACTATTCTTTCAGTTTTGTGTTTTAAAATTTCTCCAGGTACAATGGGTATATTCGTACACACATTTTAGTTTTAAATCTGGTCATTTTTAATTGGACTCCTTTCTTCCACTGTACATGCATCCAAGGGGTTCACATTCCTGTCTTGAGTTTCTCGAACTCGGTCATGTTTTGGTTTGCGATATTTTTGCTTTCAGCTTGTTGGTATTAGATTTTTCCAGCTGCTATTATGCCAAACATCAAATGTAGTGAACTGAACAGATTTTGTACATGTTGTGGGCTTGTACAGAGCTTCTGGGCCAGTTGCATATGGGAGTATTTGATTTTCCACTGTCTTGTCTGGGTGTGGAGTTTTTTTTTTTTAATATGGCAATCCGAAGTTTGATTTCACTTGGACCAAGATGTTCAGCATTTGAACCATGGTTTCAGGTGGACTAAAGAGATTCCTCTTTTACTTTTACTCTCCTGGTGACCTGTGCAGGGTGCACTCTGGCCATATGCCCAAAAAGAAGCTGGGATAGGCTTCAGCAGAACCTGGTAACATTATATATTTTATGGGTGCCAGGAATAGGTTGTACAAAAATGGGCTCGATAGCAGGGGCTCCTGTTTCCAGTTTCTCAACAAGCCCCATACATACATGAAATTTGTGTGACTGTATCAACCTAAAATCTACAAAAATGTCTCTTGACCATCCTCTTATCTCACACCGGACGTTCTCTTCTCCCACATTTGTTCAGATTAACTTTGTACAAAAAAACAAACTGACTAGACACATGGCCACTGCTGAATTGCAGAGCTCGTAACTTTCTTGTCACGGCTTGACCGTAGTGACGTGGCAAAGTTTGATCTCATCTTACACACTGCTATAGAAGAGAAACTGGCTGCAACTCATCCACACACTGTTTGATCTGGTCCAAAATGGACATGTATGATTGTAGTTTGAGCCTGAACACATCTACAGCAGGAACAGTCGTAGCTCCACCTCTTGGAATCAGGAAATGTCATGTTTTCCATTATGCTCCAATTGGGATGAGCTGTCGTACAACACACCTGCTCAACCAGTAGTTACGACGTTGAAGATGACTGACAATAACAATCTGTCACGTTCAATCAAAGGGGCATCGCCATGAGAGGGCAGGAAAGTTTGATATCTTGTCATGAATGGTAAAGTTGTCGTACCTGGCACATGCGTTGTCCAACTGACAAAATTCAGATGTTTGAGGCTTAAACTCTGAACAAGTGGATGTGACATCCGTGGATGAACTCCATAGCAGCACGTCTGGTCAAAGGAACATGAGTTTGGTCACATGATGTCCTGTATTCACTCCAGCTTCATCAGAACAGCCTGAGATTTGCACTGAATGTACTCAAAACTGCCGTCTTGCAGTAGTTTTGTGGAATTTCTGAATGATCACAGACATCAAACTGGGAAAATTGGTTAGGTTGATGATGCCTCACAGAAATGATGGCAAGCGTATGTTGGGGAAGTGGCTTATTGACGATAGGAAGTCACTTGCTGCTCCAACGTATATTAACATATTTGATGAAGCATATTTGTGCCATAAATTGTGGCTGCATTAGAGGTAAGATCGGGCCTAAAAAATCCAGCCCGACTCGACCCAGGCCCGCGGGTCTTTTTTTTTTTTTTTTTTTTTTTTAAGAGTTGACGGGGAAAAATGTCAGGTTTAAATGCCTGCTCAGCGTCGAGGTGCTGGTGTTTTTGCTCTCGTATGAAAGCTGCTCCAGCTCCAGCCTGCATTGTCCTGGAGACTTCAGATGTCATGGGTATAAGAGTCCATCTCTGAACAGATCCATATGCTCATGCTCGACAAAAAGAGCATGTCGTTGTCGTAGGACCTACTGGCGGTGGCTGGTGTAAATTGGCGGCTTTGAAACCTCCATTTGATTGGGGAATAACGGCTGGACTCTGGAGCAGTGAAGACCTGTCACATTGTCTTGGCCCAGATTATCCAAGTTGGTGTCAAGTTACTGGCTTCACCATCAACATGCATTAAACTCATGGAATCCTGGATGGAGCTAATAATTGGATCCGGTTTTCATCCCAGGAGAAAGCACAGCCTCCTCTTCTCCTTTCCCTAGTCGCACATGCCTTGCACCCTGGAGCGACAGGTTCCCCGTCACATCTTCTACAGTCATGTTGTATCTCAGTCATGGATCTTAAACTCCCCTATTGTCATCTTTCAACACATCAGGCAACAATGAATCGCTGTCTGCCCCTCACTCCTGCCTGGTTGTCTCCAGAGGTCAAGTGAAGAGGCAACTAGGGACAAAAGTCGAGCAAGGCTGCAAGTCTACATGGAATCAACCTCCGTTTTCTTTAAACAGCCAGCCTAAATATTATTTGGTTGGTTTAGAGTTTCCCAGATATATATATATATATATATATATATATATATATATATATAGATATATATATATATATATATATATATATATATATATATATATATAGATATATATATATATATATATCTATATATATATATATATCTATATATATATATATATATATATATATATATATATATATATATATTATTCACATGAGCCACAGAACTGAACCTTGAAGAACACCACACGTTACTGCTGTTTAGCTCTGAATTTTAGTGGCCAAAAGACACCAAATAGTTCCCGTTTTTAAGATGAAACTCAAACCAGGTAAGTGGTAATTTCTGATTTTTGCCACCAAGCCAACATTTAAAATGTCGGCTCCCGTTTTGCAAAAATAACAGCTCATCACCACTCCAATGTGGGTTGGCTGAACATGTGATGGATATTTCTTTTTTTTTTTTTTTTTTTAAATCTACCTCTAATTAACTTGGCTCTTCTTGTTCTGATAGGCTTTCAGACCCGTGTAGAGCAGAACAAATTCCACAGCCTGTTATGGAAGGCTCTGATTTGCTAGAAAGCATCTTGACAGGGACGCTCCTGGACGCTTCCATAAACGTAGATAAACAGAGATGTCTCAGTGAAACACTGTCTTCAACCACCCAGTCCTCCGTGGATAAAGAAAGGGACATGGCCCGCAGAAAAGAGCAAGAGCGTCGAAGGCGAGAGGCTGTGAGTACCTTCACTTGATTCAAATGAGCCATTGTCTTGTGGTAGAAATGGCATGAATTAACTGTTTTCTTTCTCTTGTTTTAGATGTCTGGTATTGACATGACTATGCAGCGGGACATAATGACCACCTTTGAGCTTAACCTGGACTAAAACTCCTGAATACTTTGTTCCTGTCTTGGGAACAAAAGACAACTTTGTGTGGAAGGGAAAAGAAAAAAAATAAAATGGAAATGGGTGTGACCCTTAATTATCCATAACTGGGTGACTGCACCACTCTAGACTTTGAAACGACTGCATAAAGTACTGTCATAACTGAAATGAACAGTTTCCTATATGTTCTGCACTTGTTGGGTTTAGATGAGCCGTTCTAGAGCCGTGAATGACAAATAAATCCACTGTTTCAGTGTCACCAAAGCCATCTTGTTTGTAGACTGGGCTGCTTATTGTGCTGCACTTTGTTACTCATACACTTCTAGCGGTTTCAGATGCTCTTCTGTTTAATTTGTATGCAGTATGTTGAATATTTCTTGGTTCAATATATAATAAAAATAATTTCAGTAAATGATCATTACTAAATCAATAGTCAATTACTGCAGTGAAACCCAACGTTTTGTGTTTTTTTTTTTTTTTTTTTTTTTTACATTCAAACTCAGCTGATTGTATAAAGTCTCAGACTGCACACGATGCCGTCTCAAACATTTTCTTGAAGTCAGAATATATTTGGTAGTATTTAAAGCCATACAGGCAACAAGCAATTGTTCATTTGTAAGGTGAGAGAGGACGTTTTAATGATGGGTTTCAAAATGTGTCCAGTGTGGCTGAAAGAAGTCAAGAACTGATGTAAAATGACCCCTGTAGTGTGTGTGTGTGTGTGTGTGTGTGTGTACACAATCATGTGAAAATATTAGGACACCCTGTGCAAATCTGGGTATTTTGAAACATTTCTTTATTCATGGATATTTAATCAATGTCGACAATACTAGGAGTAAAGTGTTATAACTAAACAATTCAAACAGAAGAAACACTTCAAGATATTCTATACATTTAATTCTACAAAAGGTATATTCTGAGGAAAACGTTAGGACACCCTCACTTTTATTGCCACTTAAAATGGCTCAAATCACCCACAGGTGGATCACACAGAGGTGGATCACATGACTAGTAGATCATCACTCAGCATTTTGAATGAGGCTTACCCTATTTAAAGCTCACACATTTATTTTGGTGTGCTCTTTACTGTTGAAGTAAGAGTCAGCACCATGGTGAGAGCAGAAGAGCTCCCTGAGGCCCTCAGAAAAAAAGAAAAATTATAGCAGCCTACGAGTCTGGTAAGGGATTTAACAAGATCTCAAAGGATTTTCAAATCAGTCATTCCACTGTTTGGAAAATAGTCTACCATTGGAAGGCTTTTCAAACAACTGCCAACATGCCCAGGTCTGGTCGTCCCAGCAACTTCACCCCAAGAGCAGACTGCAAGATGCTAAAAGAGGTCACCAAAAACCCTAAATGTCATCACGAGACCTACAGCCGGCTCTGGCTGCTGTTGATGTGGAAGTGCATGTTTCTACAATTGGAAAGCGACTACACGAGTGTAACTCCATGGGAGGTGTGCAAGGAAGAAACATTTGCCCTCTTGGAGCCAGACTGAAGTTTGCCAGAGAGAATGTTAACAAACACCAGGACTTCTTTGGACAGATGAGTCCAAAATTGACACCAGAACAGAGGGCATTTTTGGCGTAAAGCAAAGACAGCCTTCCAGGAAAAGAATCTCTTACCAGCTGTGAAGCATGGAGGTGGAAGTGTGATGGTTCAGGGCTGCTTTGCTGCAGCAGGACCTGGCCAGCTCACCATCACAGAATCCACCATGAATTCTGCTGTGTATCAGGGGGTTCTTGAGGAACATGTGAGAAAATTAAAGCTAAAGCAGAACTGGACCATGCAACATGACAATGACCCCCAACATACCAGTAAATCAACCAAAGACTGGCTGAAAATGGAGAGTCCTGGGATGTCCCAGTCCAGATCTTAATCCCATTGAGATGCTGTGGGGTGACTTGAAACGGGCTGTACATGCAAGAAACGCAGCAAACCTCTCACAGCTGAAGGAACTCTGCAGGAGTGAGGAAAACGTTCCTCTGACCGCCACTCCTGGAGGAGTCGACCACGGCCAGGACCAAAGGGCTGTGGGAAATTGGGATCTATGCAACTATAATATTAGTTACAACAACAACCATCAGGAAAGAAGACAAACTTGTCAATCTAGTGATAACTCTTTGTAATAATAGTAGTAATGTTGATTTCAATAATAACTCATTATTGCTGCCATTATTATTGCCATCAATAATTACCATTCTCGTTTTTATGTTAAATTTATTAGTTTATTTTCTCTTTCTTCAGATAGATTGAGGGGAGTGCACCCAGCTGTAGATCCAGGTGTTTGGTTTAGGTTGAAGTAAGCTGAGAATGGGTTCCAGATGTCACTGAAGGCAGATGTTTTATTATTGTGACTCAAAGCGTTTTTTGTTTTTTTTAATGTCTGATGTTTTTTTTTACTTCCAGTTTACAAAAAATGTTTTCTTGGCGATAGAAAAAATAAGGAGTGGATTTATGTTTAACTAAAAGGTTGTCTACTTCTGACAGATCACCGAGCCAACGGAGGGACGGGGGTGGCGGGATCCTGGCCCGTTTCATGGGGCGTGGAAGTAGTCATTACTACCCACGGTGCATTGTGGGCAGTCTGTATCTGCTCTGTCCTTTCTTACACACATCAGTGTTGCATCACCCGTCCAGTCTGTTTCCAGGTGAACGCTGAGGTATTTATACTACTCCACCTCCTCTTCTCCCATGATGGAAAAACTATTTGATTTCATCCCAGCGCTCCTAAAACCCACAGTCATCTCCTTTGTCTTGTTAATATTCAAGACGAGATGATCGTTCCCACATTATGCCTATTATGTTTTAGATAAAAGGTTACAAAAACATTCAAACAACTGTCTCGCGGAGAAGAATCAAGGTAGATGGTTTGTCAGTCAGCTGTTCTGTATTTAGCTCTGCCTCCGTTGCTATTTCGGGTGATTTTCATCTCTGTAAAAGCTTGCAGAGACTTGTCTGTGAGACAGCTCAAACACATGAGGGCACAAGGTGTTCTGCTTATAGCTTGAAACACAGCACCACCATCATCTCAGAGCATAGTGGAGACTTTAAAGAGCAGCACAGTCTGACAGATTCACACTCAGTTTATTTATAAAATTAAATGGTGAAGACCTGGCTCAGTGATTTTCAAAATGCAGTGTGTAGGAAGAGATACAAAATAGTACAATAGTCAACCATCAAAGACATTTCTATATCCTTCTACAGGAAGAGCATGATAACGTTCTATACATTTGAGCATCTGTATTTGAAAGAAAAATATATTAAAAAGAAAATCCTCTTGACAACATGACCTGATAAAAAGAGGGAGAGCAATGCCTCCCAACAGACTGGGCCCGAAGGTGAGTTGAGCGGTCCCGTGACGCACATATACAGGGTAGCTTACGCCACCACACCCCAGTCCCCCAGGACATCCTCAGACTGTGACAACTAGAAAGTTGAAAGGCACCACACAAAACCGGCCACACGTTTAGTAATGCTGTAACGGACAGGATTTTAAGGCGGATGTCATGTGCAAAAACATCTTAAATATGTGTTGTGTACTATTCAGTGTGCTTAGTTTTTTTTTTTTCCTTTCAAATATCTGAAATGTGAAGGACTTAAAGAATGATTGCATTATCTCTATGTCACTTGGTTTCACAGGCATATTCAAGGCTTCCGGGAGTGGAGGGAAGAAAGATCGCTGGAGGAGGCATCACTGTGGATTTAGTTCCTGTAAGTTTTTCTCCCCTCTCCCTCCTTGAGGAAGGTCCATATGAGGGTGTTGACAATATCCGGCTGGTCCTGCTGCAGCCAGTGGCTGGCTCCAGAAATAACGTTGAGACGGAAATGGCTCCTTATGTACAGACGGCAGGCCTCCGCCATCTCCTGCTCCATGAATGCATCCCGCTCTCCCCACAGCAGCAGCACTGGAGACCTGACGTGGTTGTGGTTCAGGGGGAGAGAGCTGACAAAAGACCAAAAGAAATGGTTTACAATAAAATCTTGAGACAATCTGAAGAAAACAAATCCACCTCCGTACCAGACAGCGATGCCGACGGAATTTGACGCGTTTTTTTTCAATGAAACATAAAATCACAACCTTTTCTTACGACCCCACGCTGTGTTTTTGTCAGCTGTGATGATTAAGAACGTGGACAACAAGCAAAAGCTTACCATCCCTGTCCCAGGTGTATCACCTAGACCCTCCGGTTTATTTTTATCTGTCTCACCCTTTGCCACGTAGTCTTTACACGTGAGTTTCAGCGCGGCATGACTGCCTTCTTAACAACTATGTCATGTGCGGTTTTCTGTTAAGTAAGGAGGCAGAGCGTACATAGAGGCTAATTGAGCACAGGTCAGTGAAATTTCTTTTACATAAGCATATACGAGCTATTCAGAGAGTCCTCATTGAGAAGGGAGCAGATGGCATGCTCAGTCATGCATGTAGGAGGTCACATGTCAAAAAAAAACCTGGACTGAGATGGTCTTTGATCTTGTGCCTTTGTGCCAATAGCAGTCTATCCTGCAAGTTAATGGAAGTATTTAACAACATTGTGTCATGATTTTTAAATCTTCCTTCCCCCAGGCAAGTCTGCTGCACATTTACCCACCAGCACCAAAGATTAGCAGTGATTAAAATACAGAGTATTGGAGCAACAATGAAGAGTATCCCATGTTAACATCTCCTCCTTTAACTCCTGCAGGACGTTTTTTCTGACTCTACATACAACAAAAATGTACATCTAAAATTTTCAAAGGGGTTTTAAACATTATTCAAGATGACTTTCAGTGTCTTCCCTGATTAAAAGATGACAAATCCAGACCCTGAAGCCAGCAAAACGGACAAAATATGTTTTGTCCCTCTGAATGAGTGCTGTCTTCACACATATCCGTCACAGATATCATTCTAGTGCTTCCTGGGAGATAATGTGGCCTGACAAAGGGTCATCTTTATTACCTTTTTGTGGATAATAAGCCTTGATGGTGTTTGGCATCAGAATCGAGCTAAAATATGGATCCATCAGACCTCTGAAACCATTCCAACTGTGTCCTAACAACCTGCTGGTGTTCCTGCTCAGACGTGAGATATCCTTTTTTCCTTACAAAATACAGTTTCAAGTTACATTTCAGAATTCAGTGGCGGGTTGATTTTAGTGACAATGGTTTTCCAATTTACTATAAAGCTCAAGTGGCATGACAGTGTACTTGTGCCTGTTTTTAGCCACAGTCACATTGGTCACCTTATTTCTGGTGGAGCCAGGATTGCACAGTCCCACACTGGGTCCAAGCTTTTGGTGGAGCTATGATCAACCTTCACAACCTATCTGATTCTAGGATATGCTTGCCTGATTTTACTTGTATAGTCTACATGTTTTCTGACGTTTTTGCTCCTCTCCAAACCAGAGTAATGATTAAATAGCTTTGGTAATATACATTTTCTAATGCTGCTTCATTGCATAGCAACAATTGATTGGAATTTAAAAAAAAAAAACTCAATTTGTCTTTAAATTATAAGATACTTAAATATATTTCAGCGATTCTTTCATTCTAAACCTGCGATCTTGTCTTTGAGTCCCGACCTGAAAACGTTCCTGTAATAGTTGAGGGCTCCTGTCAGAGCGCCCGGCTGTGAGAGTGCATACAGGTAGGCCTCCAAGTCCTCTGCGGTGAGCCAGCGGCCCTTCCTGCCAATCCCGGTGCTGCGGCTGGTGAACAAAGCCTTCAGTGCCTACAACGGGGACAGCAGCAAGTGCGAGGTGAGTTTGTGTGACTGGAACAGTTTGATCCAGAGAAAGACGTGCACGTCACTGTAACACGAGTCACAAAAAGATGACCTTCCACTGCAGTTCTGGCTCTCTGGTTTACTGCTGGCGCGACAGCATTGCATGCTGGGTTTCTAATTCTGAAAACTATCAGCAGCATATGGAAACGTTCCTACAGTTACTCAAGAATACTGATGGACATTTTCACGATTACAGATTTAAGAAGAAAATGCATAGCTTGAATAATATAAGAGGAAATTGTTCAAATATTTGCCATTTTAAAAAAACAATAAACATCTCTCTCGCTCTATTTGTGTGTAAAACTTAAATAAATATTCGAACAACCACCAAAACCACGCATTTGCCAATCTATGGTAATGATTCTCATTCTGATTTTTTTTATAGTGATATGTGATATACACCTTTATTTTGTTCAGTCTCTGACAGCTGGTTGCACACGAAGCACTAACAAAACAAAAATATACATGCACATACATGCACACACAGCCTCGGAGGTGCTTAAGCCCTCACATGAAACACCACCTTGAAATCATTGATGGAGAGCATGAGCTCTGGGAAACAGGGCAGCTGGAAGAAAAAGAAATGGCTGGACTTCAGCAGCTGGCTCGGATGACGAAGGGCGTAATCTGAAGGAGAGGAGGGGAGAGAGACGTTCAGCTTCCTTTTAAAATTAAAGGCAGGTTTGCATGCCCCGTGAGGTCATGGGATGCGATAACTCTCTGACTTTGCCTCCCTATCTGCTCCATTTAAAACCAGCTGCTCCGGCTTCATATGAGCCTCCTGTAATTAGTGTCTCATCATTTTCCACATAAGTCAGAAGAGGATTGTAAAGGATTGGAAGCATTATTACTTCAGCTGCAAACTCGCAGCTGAAGTAATAATGCTCCCAAATTAACTATAATTACTGTAATAACCAAGAGGCAAAGCAAAGCTTATCTAATTAGAATGTAGAAAAATGTGTTCATTTAACAATGTTTGTGCAAAACTGCAAATAATCAAAGTGAAATCATACCTGCGAACACAGAAGGATGGGGACAGTTTAGGACAATGAGTTTTGTCACCATCTCGGGGTAGTGAATGGCAAATAGCCATGCTATGATGCCACCCCAGTCATGGCCAACAAGGCAGCACCTGTTATACCCTTGGAAGAGAAGCAAATGCACATGAGACAGTTTCCACAGAAGACGGATATATACATATGAACCTTAGGTATGCATGCTAATGTTAAAATGTGTCTAAAAAAAGGAAATCAAGAAAAGAGAATTGATGCTACCTGTGAGTAGTAATACCTGTGGTACACCCCCCCCCCCCAGCTTTGATCTCATGAGAGCCTTAAAAAACGGAGGTTTGGTGGCCAAGTTTGGTCTCCAGTTTGATGACAAGCGAGAGGCTGTTTCTGTGTACGGACGTATCCGACACATTTTGCAACAATATCCATCCATCCATTTTCCTCCACTTCCTTGAGGTTGGGTCGTGGGGCCAGTAGCCTAAGCAGGGAACCCCAGACTTTCCTCTCTCTGGCTACTTCCTTCGGCTCATCTGGAGGATCCCACTGCGTTCCCAGGCCACCTGAGAGACATAGTTCTTCCAGCGTGTCCTGGGTCTTCCTCGGGTTCTCCTCCCATTAGGACATGCCCAGAAGACCAGGGAGTCATCCTTACCAGATGCTAGAGTCACCTCATCTGGCTCCTCTCAAGGCGGAGGAGCAGTGGCTCTACTCTGAGCCCCTCTCGGCTGACTGAGCTTCTCACGCTGTCTCTAAGGGAGCCTTGGCATAGTCCAACCACCATGGAAAACAATCCAACCTACAGCCGACAATGCGGCTCAAGCTCTGACTCTGAATGTAGAGGGACCGAACAGCCCATATAAGGCTTTCCAGCACCCCATACTCCCAGAAAAAACCCCACAGGAGTTTCTGAGGGAGACAGTCGAATGTCTTCTCCAAGTTCACAAAACACATGTGGACTAGTTAGGCTATCTGAGATTCGACTATCCAGTGGACCCTCCTCTCCATGTACTCCTGAATAAACCTCACCAGGGAGGCTGAGGAATGTGAGCCCTCTATAATTGGAGCACACCTTTCTGTCCCCTTGGGCACCACCCACCCTGGTCTGCCAATTCAGAGGCACTGTCCCCAATGCTTCCACCTGTCTGCATAGATGTCTCTGTTGAATACCTACTGACATCCTGACCGGCGCATTCTGAGATTACCGCAACAACAGACACCAACGATGTTCCCAGCAGACCCTAACAATACGTTTTGGGCCTGCTACATCTACCTGGCACCTCCCCCCACCAACGGAGCCAGCTCACCACCATGTGGTGATCAGTTGATAGCTTCCACCTTCACCCGAGTGTCCAAGACATGTGGCTGCAAATACAAAGGTGATCATTGATCTGCAACCTAGGGTGTCTTGGTGCCAAATGCACATGTGGACATTCTTATGCTTGAATATGGTGTTTACAATGACAATCTATAATGAACACAAAAGTCCTATAACAAAACACCACTCGGGTTCTGTTTGGAGGGTCATTACTCCCAATCTCTTCCTTCCAGGTATTACTGTTGTTGCCCACATGAGCACTGAAGTCCCCCAGCAGAACAGTGAGCCAGTGGGGTACTCTCCAGCACCCCACCCAAGGACTCCAAAAAGGGTAGGTATTCTGAACTGCTGTTTTGGTCCATAAGCACAAACAACAGTCAGAACCCCACCCAGCCATCCACCCGAAGGCACAGCAAAACTACGCTCTTGTTCACCGGTGTGAACACCAATGTACTGGCACTGGTGAGTCCAACTGTATCTAGCCAGAACTTCTCAACCTCGTGCACCAGCGAGGTGACATTCTATGTCCCTAGAGCACTGTTTCCAGTTTCTGCAGCTGAGGATCGGATCGCCGGGGTCCCCGCCATTGGCCACTGCCCAGCTCACACTGCACCCAGCCCAACATAACCCAATAACCCAATAACAATAATTTGCAACAATTAGAAGTAAAATATTTTAACTGTGGATGTATACTAATGTGTGCTCTAAGACCGGATGTAACAAGAAGATTATAGGCAAGGTACTTATTTTTTTTAATAAAGATGAACCAATAATATAATATCATAAATAATCAATAAAAGTATAAATGTATACGTGTCAGTGCAAACACTATAAGCATTAACGATGAGATCCATAACCCCTGAAATAAAAGTACATCCAGATTGTAAGTTGAGGAGAAAAATAAAAGGTGAGCTTGTTTTTGTATTCAGCCAGTAAGGTTACTGTGGTAACCTCCTTCATGCATCAATACTGAAGATTGTTTTTAAATGTAGTACATTTGACCTCATTCGTGATTGCTTGACTGCAGTGAGGTACGTTTGCTCAGAAGTATGTCAACCCCAGAGACATCACAGTGCCTCTGGGCTTGACTTTCACTGGGCTTCATTCTAGATCGTAATTTTATCTAAAAGGCAACACTACCTTTTCAAAGGCAACATGTTATGAAAGAAATCTAATGTTTCTGTGCTTGAGAGCACATATTAAGGTATCTAAGGTGATGACCAAATTAAAAAGTCATATATGATGATTCACCGTTGCTTTAACTCTGCCAATTGTGTCATTCAGTGAGCTGCTCAGATCTGCTGGGCACTGTGACATCACAGACCCAG
The DNA here is from genome assembly GCA_014839995.1 of Xenentodon cancila. Taxonomy (NCBI): domain Eukaryota; kingdom Metazoa; phylum Chordata; class Actinopteri; order Beloniformes; family Belonidae; genus Xenentodon; species Xenentodon cancila. The sequence goes on from CM026206.1 coordinate 25,834,590, forward strand.
GTCCGAGCAGAATCAGCCAGCCTTCCTATCTTTACAATCACTGATTCATTTGGTATGCCTCAGAAGTGGGTACCACAAACTTCTACACTAATCCCAAAAAAGGCAAATCCTGCGAAGATTTTTTTTTGACCGATATATTCTTTGCATATATACCATCTGTACCATGTGGGTTCCCTGTTAGTGGCATGTAGCCAGCAAACGGTTGGCCTTTCATTTGTCCTATGATCACTGAGAATGAGTCACAGCAGGTCTGTTGTGCTGTGCTGCAGGCCTGAGGGCTGTCCACAGCTTAAGACTGATTACTGCATTGTTGAGTTGGAACGCTGTCACAACACTGTCCAGTCCTTGGAGTCATTTCAACACTGCACACAAGCACTTACCCTACTTTCCCTTACCTAGGTACTCCACAATGTCCTTCACATCAGTGACCAGGTAATCAAAGCCGTAGCTTTCTGTGGAAAGGGGCAAGTCAGACTCCCCGTAGCCGCGCATGTCAACGGCCACCACACGGAATTCACTCTTAAACTCACGCAGCTGGTAGCGCCAGGAGAACCTGAGGAGCACAGACAAAGCGAATAAAACAGTCGGAATTCTTTCAGGGTTTCTGCACTTTTAACACATGCTGCCTCTAGTGATCTTTATTAACAGTAACCAGACAGAAGATTGGGGCTGAGAGAGGGGAAGACATGCAGCAAAGGGCCACAGACAGAGTCCTGAACCTGAGCTGGCTGTACTAGGACGGGAGCCTCTGTACATACGCACGGTTTCTGCACTTCTCGCCTTGATAAATACAACCTTTTTTAGTACCGCACAATGCAATATCAAATAATCTACTGGCATTTGTAGTTTATATTTAGAAATCCAGATGAAGAATATATTAATTTAAATGAGGAAGACCCAGAAGAAGGAAAAGTCGGCATGACACAATCAGTTTAAGCTGCAAAAATCTTCTCTTCTGTCTGACAGTTGTGACACTGTTTGACCTTTTCTCCACAAAATCATTTCTTAATACCATCCTTAAGCACGACTGCCCTTTCATTTTATTTGTGGAGGTCCTCTTGGCAGCTCATCAACACTTCTTAACGTTTTAGCTTCTCAACTGTTCTTCTGCTAGTTTAATCTGTAGGTGAAGATTCATATTTCAACCACCAGATACCTCTTTTTGTGCAGGTTTAAACCTGATAGCTAAGTAAACAAGAGTTAAAAGTAATTTCTTCTGACTTTACGCTAAAATGTTAATATTTACTTTCACTAAGCCCTCATCAGATGATGTGGCAAATAAAAAAAGATAATTTTACAATGGAGACATTTTCCAGGAATATTAGATTGATAGATAGATAGAATTAAAGAGCAAAAACTAATTTTATAGAGGATTATTATTCACCAGAATTGTTACACAGGGTTGAAACATGCACACACAAATGCAGCTACACCATCCAGACTGGAAATGGCCACCCAGACCAATGCTCTGTCATCACCATCAGCTCCAGCAGCGCAGTTTAAGCCTTCCACAAGACCTCACGGGTGAGGAAAATAGGGCTCATCGAGGCTGTTGGGATGCCTTTTCATGTCTTGTCAGTCATTGTTGATGATAATTCAAGCACAAGGGAGACTAAGCGCTTGATTGGACAGCTGAAGCAAAAAAGTCCTGTCAGCTCCTTTTGAAATGCTTAGATGACATCATTCAATAGATTTTATTGAATGATTAATAGTTTTTGGTGGATGTGAAATGAATTTTACATGAAACACAATTTCATGTTGCGTGTACAGACGTCAAAGGGTGCATCTGTTAAACTGCAGCTAGTTAACTGCCTACTGTAGACTGTCTGGAAATCAGAGGTGGCGTACTTCACTGCGAGTCGGCTGACGTCGTGAGAACATAACTGCAGGAATCGCCTGCCACGTGCAGGAGAGCTGCGGGTTAAACTCAGTTTATGTAGTATGATGTCAAGGCACAGCCAAGTTAGGTTTTTACAGGCTGCCATGTATAAGCCTACTGTAGTGCCCTTTCAGAACTACTCGTTTTTACCCTTTTAAAATCTCCACAAAGCTGTAGTATCATAATTAAATGGTTAGCACTCATCTTTCTTTCTAGCTGAATGGAGGTCACCTCTAGATAACAGGTAATAGACGCTGTTTTATTGTCTAATCTGCCGCTCATCATGTGCACTGGTATGACTTCCTTGATTTTGCCTTCCGTAATGTAGATGACCTTCATCAAACCTGAAACCCATCCTCCTCCTCGGTATCTGCTGAAAGATAGGCTAAGCAGGATGCAGAGGCTTCTTTTCATTGTGATGAGTCAGGACGGGATCGCGGCACTGAACCCTCAGATCTTAGAATATAGATGAGGACTGAAGGAAAGTAAACCCCTTGGATCCTACCATCCTCCCTCTGACACACAAACTGCACATACACGTTCTCTCCCTCTTCTCTGGGAATCAAAACACTTTAGAAAAGCATTAAGAGAACCGTCTGACCGCCCAACTCTCAGCAAGGTTCATTATTTCGATGAGAAATATGGCAGTTAAGCAGAAACAGGTCCCATCAACTGATAATTAATCCCTGTCTTGGATAGTAATCTGGAGAAATGGGCAGGCTTGCAGCTCTTGACAATCTCTTTGGCCCCAATCCAACCACAATAATCAACATCATTTTTCATCTCATATCAGGAGGACAAGATCTTGAACACTGTGGACCTCTTGTCCTCTGATGGCACGTCATGACTGTGAATGAGGGTGATGTGCATTCGAGTTTGCAGTCCCACAACCTGTCTGAAGAGATTTAACAGTGCTGCATCATCACAGTGAAGGAATTCTCTGAATCAAGATACGTTTCAGATAGGTGACCACTGCATAGGTCTAAATATTCTAGTCTGGTTTGCAGCACAATGTAGAAGAGCTCTCACTAATACCACAACGCTTTGACCTACCAGAACTCGGGGAAGCCATGTAAAAACAGCATAAGTGGCTTTCCTCTCTCTCCAGCAGCAACATAGTGAAACCTAAGGCCAGACTCCTGGGCAGAGAGAAGACACACAAACACATTAACACATACACACTGAGCAGTCGGTCTCATCCCCACCTGTTTGGTGGACTACCAAACACATGGGAAATGAGTAAAGACTAAAAATGCTGTATTATTACAAAAATACAGCATTTCTTACTGAGCCAATGAACATCTGAGAAACATGGAAACGGGATAAACATTATCACCAAACATCTTGAACATTTTTAGAACCCATTCAGAAAGTTGTTTGCATGCATAAATATTGTGTCCTGACTAATCGTGTGAAACCTTCAACATTTGTGGGGCCGTGCTGAGGATATTTATGTGTTTTTGGTGGCTGACGCCATGTTGTTTCCTGTTGTGTGCTGGGGCAGCGGAGTAGTTGGGCTGAACAGACTCAACCGTATCCTCAAAGCCAGTGACGGTGAGGATGAAGCTGGACTCTCCCACAGCGGCGTCATATAGGACCCGCACGTTACCTTGTATAATGTCTACCACCTCTTCCAGGATGTGCTGCTCGGGTACAGGAGCACATTCAGTAGGAGACATATTGGAGCTGAATGCAACAGAGCGCCACAGGAAGTCATTCTGGTGGCCATCAAACTGTTTAACTCCACCCTCAAAGGCCCAGACAATGTAATGCAACAGACCTTTGACCCTCACTTAACTCTTACACCACTGTCACCGTAACTGCCACACACTTGAACTACATATTTGTAAAGGTAGGGGTTGGGATCTTGTTTGGTTCTTTACATCAGTTGTAGAAGGTTGTTGCTTCGTTTGTTTTTCTTTTTTATAAATGTCCGAATGGTCTCAGGCCAGAGTACATCTCTGATCTCCTGGTTCCCTCTGAACCAGCCAGAACCCTCAGGTCGTCAGGGTCGCGCCTACTTTCTGTACCCAGATTTTAAAACAAACACGGTGAGGCAGCGTTCAGTTTTCATGCTTCTCACCTGTGGAACAAACTCCCAGAATGCATCAGTGCTGCTGAAACCCTGTTGCGTTAAGTCAAGGTGGAAAACTACTAATCTACCACAATGCATCTCCTTTGTTTTATTGTTTCTTAATTTATATCTCTGTCTTTACTTACTCCACTTTTAAACTCTTTTACTTTTTAATGTTTTCATGTAAATTTCTTTGAATTGTCTTTTGCCTGAAACGTGATACAAATGCAGTTGCCTTGCTTTGTATAATTTGTAATAAACCGCATAAGCACCTATGGTGCCTCACTCCGCTGTAATTTAAAAGGTAAAGATGAAGAGTTCACTTTTCACCACTTTCCTACCTGGCTAATGTAAATATGAGCATGCAAAGCACTGCAGCGTCGTTCCCCAGCGCCCGTTTACCTGGTTTGTGTGACGTCTTCATACATGACAATAGAATTAGTTGTTTGCTGTTAGTGTCTGACCGGACTACTGTTCAGCCCTTTTCCATTTACACAACCATTTACTTGAATCCCTTCTACATAACAATATTATGAATAAAATAAGTGAAATATAACAGAACTTCTGATTTGTCTTTTTGCTCCAGTTTTTTTCTTCAGGGGTTTATTAGTTTAAATTCCTGTCTTGCTTTGGTTGACAACGTGTTATGGAAAACTGAATTCTTATTCACTTGTTTGTGCGTTGTGTGTGTTTTCTTTTGGCTTCTTATGACGCCTCTTCTGCTGTTCTGTGCTCTGCACAAATTAACACTTTTCCCAATTGTATGTTTTTACTTGAGTCACATAAACCAGGTTCTTATTTTAGTTATGTCTTATTAAAATTATTAGTTCTATAGAGTGTTTTTATTTGTATATTTTACTATTGCTGCAATAGTTTTGCTTTTTAGTTTTGTGATTTTTCTTTGAAGTCAAGTGTGACAAAAATGTATCCCTGTGGTTTAATAAGGTATTCCTGATTTCTGTTTAATAATCATTCTGAAAAATCCACAATCTCAAGTCCAAATTGGTTATAAGTTATAGCTCAAGTAGAACATTCACAACGGTGAAAAACTGCCTGCATGTTAACCAGTGAACACACAGTTGGACACAAGACACCGAGTAAAAAGTTCAATCATCATGCCATGTAACATCTGTGTGATCCTGACTTTTTATCTTTGCAGATTAAAGGACTTTTTTAGAGCCATAATAGATACATTTGAGAAAAAACACTTCTGTTATTCCTATGCAGACGCAAATCCTTTTCCCTGTTATGAAGTGTATTATCTGTACGATATGATTTTCTGTCTTTATTGAGAGGCGATTAGGCACTCCTGATCTGATTCTCACTGAATTTTTTTGCAGGATTTAGGGCTTTTCACTGATTATATAAGAAAGCAGCTCTGATCCAAGACATAGAGATACATCATGTTTGGACAAATATTCATTATAATTTTGCAGCATGTTAGTGGGAGTATTTGCATCACAATCATTTTGTTTCCATTGTTAGGCATATTATAAATCAGCAATATTGCCTGTATATTCTAAAGTTTGGTTTCTGATCTCTAAGCATTTTTGGTCTTCTCTGCAGTGGTGTCAGAAATCAGCTTGACCATATACCTTTGATCTCCACTTTGATTGATTTAAAAAAGAGAGTCGCTTTGGTCACATGACCTTAACATTGGGTCTCTATAATAGTCTTTGTCATTAGCATGTTTGTGGACAAAACTGTGTCATTAATATAAGACTTTACACAGCTTTAAGCACAATATATTTGAGGTAAATTGAGTGCATTCATTGTCATGAACAGACTTTCGTCATTTTACTTTATACAAAGATTTGACTTCACTAGAATCACTAATATGAGGATGAAAGCGGCAGTTCCTCTTGTGGTTACAGATGAAGGAGTTCACTTAACAGCAGTCCTGCCAACACTCACGGTAGACTCGGTGAGGGAGATGTGTCCAGCATCTTTAATTAGCCTATATAATCTTCAACGCACGATCGGGTCGGTGGCTGGAGGACTGGCAGCCGCCGCGTGCAGAGACGCGCGGCGGCGGCGGCGGCGGCGGAGCTGTCCCTTCAGCACCACCTGAGCTCAGTGTCGGTAAGCCGCTGACGGCGCCGAAAGCGTCTCGCAAACACGCGCTCCGCGATTAGCTCGGAAACCAGGCCCTGCGAGGTTCGTCACGACGCTGGAAAAAAAGGTGTTGAAGCGTTTCATACGCGAGAACCCCGGCATGTCCAAGAGGCTTAAACGCAGTGGACCCTCCCACCCTACGGGAACGAGACGGCGGTGATGTTCAAGTGTACGCGTGAGCGTCTTACCTTGATTCTGACATAACAGTGGGTTCCCAAGGACGTGTCATTCAGGCAAGCCGGAGGAGTATCACGAATCACCCACTGAAACGTTGTTGTCGGCCTCAAGACGATGTTCCACCAAAGTTTCAGCAGTGCTACGATGGTGCAGAGAGCACAATAGCCGTATACCAATGACCAATACCCCAGAACTCTAATTCTCAGTGCAAGTCTGATCAGAAATAATAGCAAGTTGTGGAACACTCTCGCCATCTTTACATTGCCGCAGGAAATCAATCCAGGTCACGTCACCTATTATTTTATTTCTGTTAACTGGTCGCGTCTCAATAAACACCGCTCTGACAACGCCGCTGTCACATTACCAGCGCACACGCACGACTGTCTGAAGGGAGGATCCCAACAAGAGGGTGAATGGGACGGTGGCAAGAGCATCACGTCAGATTTCACGCTTGCGTGTGACAGTAGTGATTGTTTTGCCGGAGACGTTGTTGTTGACTATACAAGGCAAGTCCAAAAAGCCAGCAATAACCTGCTCGACGCAGGGCATTGCGGGGATTTCACAGCAGCTGAGAGGCGCTGTTTGACACAGAGAAAGCCCTGAAGAAAACAATCCCTGCAAAGCAGCGCGGCGTCGCGTTGCTGTTATGGAAACAATTGAAGCACAGCGTGCATGCTCAACATTTCATCTGCTGCATAGCACAATAACAGCAGTTTAAATTCACCTTAAAAACCAAATCCCGGTTGATTGAGGCTCGGCGGCTTAATTAGTGTGTGTGGAAGCGCAGTGATATTTTAGTCACGGCAAATGCGATCACAGGTAAAAAAAAAAAAAAAAAAAAACGCAACCGAGGTGAACTTGAGACCATAAATCTTCTTTTCAGTTCAAACTTCATTAATCCTCGAAGTGGAATTATATGTTTCACTAACAGTGTTTAAGCCAAAGCGTCTGTGCACATGTTTGTTGCTGTGGGGTCTCCTGTACCGGTCAGGGTCTCCGACTGAGGACATTCTTGTTTCATTTTATGACGCATCTTTCTTTGCACGGTAGCCTACTTAAGCAGACCCGAACGTATTTATCAGTTCGTTAAATGTATTATTATTATTTGTTTATTTATTTATTTTTGTCCAAAATCACTGGCTCTGATGCTGCTACCCCAACAGATGACTGCAGCAGACTGCGTTCTCCAACACGAAGATGGGTTACATTTCCCTCAGATACAGTACAATCGGCTCTGTTCCCTTGCGTAAACAGCATCAGTGTTGCACCCAAAGTCAGGTATGTTGTCCAGGTGAACACTTAGGTATTTATACTCCTCCACCACCTCCTCTTCTTCTCCCATGATAGAAATAACGGATTTAGTCCTGCGTCTCCTAAATTCCACAGTCATCTCCTCTACATTGCTCAAGAGGAGATGTTTATTCCCACACCATCCCAATAAGTAGTCCACCAGTTCTCAGTCTCCCCTCCACCACTGATACTCTCCAAAACTCTGCAGACTGACGTGTATTGGGAGTCAGGGGTGGAGAGAGTTAAGAGAAAGTTCAGTCCCCGGTGGTGCTCCCGTGTTGCAGGCCACCCAGTCAGGCACACAACCCTTCGTTTTTACAAACTGTGGTCTGTTTGTCAGGTAGTCAGTGATCCAGACTATTGACCTGTGTCTTCTGGAGTTTCTTAGACAAACCCACTGTTATTGGACAAAAATTGCAGCACTCTGAGGATCCTGTTCATTGATTTTTTTTCAATGCAGTTAAAACAATTTAGGCGGTCACCTGCATCATCTCTGTCCAAATGACCATTGATGTGTTGAAGCTGATGTATGATGGCATTTTAAACTTTAACCCCATAATGAGAGGCAAACTGCAGTGGGTCCTGAAGGACATTTGCTTCCTTTGGAGGGCAGATAAAAGACTCTCCAAGGCTTTCATGATGTTCAATGTGATGTGTAATGTTAAGGCACTCATTAACCTTCAAAGAAACATAAACATAATGTACACAAAAATCTTTTTTATAATTGAAATATTTATAATATATTGAAATTAAAATATACCCCCCAATTTAGTCTCCTTTTTGTATTATAAATGGATGAGATAATTATATTTATTTTATTATATAAAACTTTTTTATTATCAAAGGTCACAGAAATTAATGCATCAAATTAGATAAATCCAGCATTATATGGCAGATGGATGCCATCTACAGCTCTGGAATCTTCTCATGGCCTCAGGATGTAGAAATCCACATACCTGGTCCACCCAAGCCTTCAGGACTCTGGGGCTAACACCGTCTAGACTTGCAGCCTCATTCTAGTTCAGTCTCTCCAGTTGTCTTCTCTAACGGCTAGATACAGACAGAAGGGGGAGCCAGAGGAGCTCTAAGCATCTCCCAATGTGGTTGGAGATAATGACGCTGCAGGACCCAGATTCATGACCTAGGTGGAAAATGAGACAGTTAAGGTGTGACAGGGTAGCTGCAGGTCCAGGGAGTGAGAAGTCTCCTTAAAAGGAGACAGAAGAGGTTCATGTTTCTGTTGCTTCAAGAAGCACAATGATTGAACAGAAACCTGGGCTTAATTTTCAGACCGAACACTCCTGCTGTTCAAAACATGCAATGTGTCTGATATTATATCAACACACAATACATCACGCAATACAGGGTACATATACAGGAGCATATACAGGAGCAAATAGAGGAGCAAATACAGGGTACATATACAGGAGCATATACAGGACCATATATAGGAGCATATACAGGGTACATATATAGGAGCATATACAGGACCATATATAGGAGCATATACAGGACCATATATAGGAGCATATACAGGACCATATATAGGAGCATATACAAGAGCAAATACAGGAGCATATACAGGAGCAAATACAGGAGCATATACAGGAGCAAATACAGGAGCATATACAGGAGCATATACAGGAGCATATACAGGGTACATATACAGGAGCAAATACAGGACCATATACAGGACCATATATAGGAGCATATACAGGAGCATATACAGGAGCATATACAGGAGCAAATACAGGAGCATATACAGGACCATATATAGGAGCATATACAGGAGCAAATACAGGAGCATATACAGGAACATATACAGGAGCATATACAGGAGCATATACAGGAGCATATACAGGAGCAAATACAGGGTACATATACAGGAGCATATACAGGACCATATATAGGAGCATATACAGGAGCATATACAGGAGCATATACAGGAGCAAATACAGGGTACATATACAGGAGCATATACAGGACCATATATAGGAGCATATACAGGAGCATATACAGGAGCATATATAGGAACATATACAGGAGCATATACAGGAGCATATACAGGGTACATATACAGGAACATATACAGGAGCATATACAGGAGCATATACAGGAGCATATACAGGGTACATATACAGGAGCAAATACAGGAGCATATACAGGACCATATATAGGAGCATATACAGGAGCATATACAGGAGCATATACAGGAGCAAATACAGGAGCATATACAGGACCATATATAGGAGCATATACAGGAGCAAATACAGGAGCATATACAGGAACATATACAGGAGCATATACAGGAACATATACAGGACCATATATAGGAGCATATACAGGAGCAAATACAGGAGCATATACAGGAACATATACAGGAGCATATACAGGAACATATACAGGAGCATATACAGGAGCATATACAGGAGCAAATACAGGGTACATATACAGGAGCATATACAGGACCATATATAGGAGCATATACAGGAGCATATACAGGAGCATATACAGGAGCAAATACAGGGTACATATATACAGGAGCAAATACAGGAGCGTATACAATATATATATATATATATATATATATATATATATATATATATATATATATATATATATATATATATATATATATATATATATATATATATATATATATATATATATATATATATATATATATAACTTATAAACTTCAAACATTTCTGTTTAGTAAAACATCTAGTTGGTGTAAACTTTAGTGTGTCAGGACCAGTAGTCACAGCTGCAGCTGCAGGACCAGACTGGAGCAGCTGGTCTTCAACACAGCTTCATCCTGGATCTGCTGCTGTAGATCTGCTGCAGGGGGACCCCAACATGATCCACTGACTGGTTCCCCTCACCTCCTCTGTTTCTCTTTCCCTTCTTCAGCTCAATCCTCTTTTTTTCGTGTGCTTTGGTTTTGTTTCATTAACTACTAAGATTTTACTTTATGCTGAAACTCCACTCGTCTGCTGTCTGCACCTGTTTACATGGTCTCTCTGTAGTCCACCAACTAACCAGGTATCAGTCATATAAACATGGAAGTCTGAGTTCTGCTGCTGAAAGATTGTTATACTTATGTGTCTTGTCTTTTGTACCTTTGCGTTTGTGTCTCTCCTCTCTCTGTTCTTCATTCTCTCTTTCTGATCTCCCTTTTCTTGCTCTAACCGGCTGGTCTTCGGCAGGACGGTCCCCCCTTACGATCCAGCTTCACATACTGTGGCCTTTTGGTGAGATAGTCGATGGTCCATGGAGCCAGCGACAGTCCACCCCAGCTACTTTGAGCCTCCCCCTCAGCAGAGTTGGTTGAATGGTGTTGAACTCACTGAAGAAGTCCAAAAACATGACCCTCACACTGCTCCCAGGGATGTGGAGGTGGGAAAGGGATCTGTGCAGTAGGTAAATTACAGCATCATCCATCCCAAAGCACTTTTAAAAATCCTGTTGGCAGAGTATCAAGGAACCAAGTGCTGGAAACGGGTGATATATGATGCCATCCAGGTATTTATGAGACTCAGTGGACACAGAGGCAGAACATATCCTGCATCTACCATAGGAGCAGGGACTGTCTGATTTCTGAAATTTGACAGTAAATAAAGAGGCAAACTAATTACAGGCACGGTTGGATAGAAGTTCTGGCAGATTTGAAAATGATATCAGATAGTTATAATTGCCTTACATTCCTCATCGCTGTTTTGAATCTACTTTGTCTCTATTTATGAATATACTGTAATGAAACTGTAATTTATTTTTTCCACCACCTGCATTCAGCTTTTCAACAATATTTTTTTCAGCTCTGACCCGTGCAGTATTTCCATGGAGGTTTCTTTGTAGCAGTGATCACCTTCACCTTGGTGGGTGCAATTGTGTCACAAATACTAATAATTTTACTAAAGAATTTATCCACAAGCTTAACCGAAGGTGAGTGGAGAAGGGGTGATGAAAAGTAGATCTGAATAAGCATTTCTCAGGTATTTTTTTACCTATGTACCGTTTCTTGATTTCTCCCTGGAAGTGTCATGGTTTTCTGCAAATACCTGACCCACATACAAGACCCTGTCAGGAGGTCAACGTTTCAAGGAGGTTATTTCTGAACATATGAATGATTGTGCTGAGTCTGGGTGTTTTCTGTTGTCGGGAGGTTTCGGGAGCTTGTGGAGATGATGAAGATCCGCCAGGGAGGGATTAGTAGGATCAGGGAGGATGAATCCAGGTGGAGGTAAGCCAAGAGGAGTGTTAATGGAGACAGCTGAAGCCTGAACTCAGTCTGAGCAGGCCTGATGATCTGTAGGTGTGCAATGTTCAACTGCTGGAGTCCACCCTACTGTAGAGCTGCTGCTCCATGAGGCCCTCTGGTGGAGAACTGCAAGGACCGCAAGGTGAAGAAACTGCACAAACTCATCCTAAGATCCCAACAGGAAGCTTCTGTTGACATTAATAAAACTCTCAAATAAAACACAAGAATGGTCAGAGCAACATCTGTCACCACAACCCTACGGATGTTCAGACCTTTGGACATTATTAAATCGAGGAATGTCTTTTGTTCTGTGTTTTTCCATCACATGTTGAGTCAGTCCAAAATGATCAAGAACACAACACAGTTCCTTTGCCCATATGTCCTGAAGCAGAAATAAGACATTACCTCCGCAGAAGGGAGTCACTAAACAGAGCAGCTTTTCCTCCTCCTTCTTCCTGTGTCCAGGTTCACTCATCCAGCTGTAGTTGGGAGGATTGTTTCTGGAAGAACTGCTGCATGATTCTCCCCATTTAACCATGTTTCTCTTTAAAAAACTTCAAAGAGAGTTTGTGTTTTGAAATAAAATTATTCATTAAAAATGTTTTTCCTCCCAAAGATGCAACATTTAGTGAACTTAGTTTCAGTGTGTTTTTTTTTTTCCCTTTGTTTGCACATATATTATTGGTTGATACCAAATTGGTAGGACCCAAAAGATATATATATATATATGCATTATTATCTGTAATCAAGGGGTTTTTGTGTGTGTGTGTGTGTGTGTGTGCAGTGTGTGTGCAAATGTGTACCCTTCACCGGCCCTAATGACAGTCTAATTATTTCTTTTATATATCCCTAAGTAGGACGAAGAGAAAAAAAAAAAAAAAGAAATAGTAAAAATAAATAAATAAATAAGTAGCTAAATTCTGCCAGAGAGGGCTAAAATCACCAGGTGTAGTATGTGATCAGACCAGAAAAAGAAAGAGAAAGAGAGAGAGAGAGACAAGACAGTGGTGGTGCAGTGTGGTGCCTATGTTTTAATGTGTGTAAAAAAAAAAGAAAAAAAAAAAAAGAAATAAGGGTAGTAATGTGGTGTTTAAAGGATAGACGTGGACACAAGACAATAGTGTTAAGACAGAGGAAAGAGGAAGGAGCATTCTATTCTCTATTACATACCTGAGTTTTTGAGGGTGTGGGGGCAGTATTTAAAAAGTTATCTATGTAATAATATGCATCGAAGTATTTAAGCACTCATACATGTTCATATATATATATATATATATATATATATATATATATATATAGGGATAAGGAGACATATATGCAGTTATCTAATACATATTCATATACATTGTAAGCAGAGAAACACAATAAGTAATTTGTACATCAATGCACACACACACACACACACACACACACACACACACACACACACACAGTCACACACATGTATAAAAAAAGGGTGTGGACATCGACGCATCTTGCTGTGCATGTATGTAAGATACATATGCACAAGTAGGTAGTTATTCATATATATAAGTATACACTGATACAATCATGTGCACATGTGCTTTTTAGATACACGTGCATATACATATATATACACATACATAGAAAAAAGACTTTTTAAATAATAAATTATTCAAATAATATACCTCCATATATCTGCATATATGTATTTGTACGTACATACTCGCATGCATATATACATATTTTTTTTTTTTTTTTTTTTTTTCTTTGGGCTCATCAGTTTACTTTGGACAGGCATCCTTAAAGCAGTCAAGTCAAAGTCCCACATCATCTGAGCCCCACCTTTTTTTTTTTTTTTTTTTTTTATAATTATCCCCCGTGCATAAGTGAAAGTGAAGGTGATAGTGTCCCACACCAATCCTCTCAACAGCCCATTATTCAACTCCACTAATCCTGAACTCTGTCAAAGAGGACCAACAAACACAAACAGCAAAGTGCAAAGAGAAAGGAGCGGAGGGTAGTGGTGGATGTTGTGTTATTTATGATGATTCAGTGATGTGTGTGTGTGTGTGTGTGTGTGTGTGTAGTGTAGTGTGGGTGAGTGCATGTTGTTGTGTTGGGTGTAACACCCCAAGATGATCAGGAGCTGAGAGATTCAGAGTTAAAGAACCACAGCTGGCAGTGATGTTGACCTTCCACACCAGCTGGACAGCTGCTCATGATAACAATCATATTTCAAGTTGGACCACCGCTGGTGCCGGTGTGTTGGGTCAGTGCAGTGCAGCAGCCCTCCCCAGGTGTACGAAATCCCCCCCCTCAGTTACCATATACCGGTCCAGCCCCAGCAGGTCACAGGACGCCCGGCTGAGGGCCGCCTACGTTGTCCATGACGGCAGAGCGGGAAAGCAGCTCAGGAGCCACAGGCGGACCGGTCAGCCGGATCGATACATGCCAGCAGCCACGAGAGCGAGTAATGGGTGGAGCCGGGGACCCCCCCACCCCAATCATCCTCCCCGCCACTCGGTCCGGGAAGAGGGGCGGGGGCGGGTCCCACCCCACCCCGACGGCAGGAAGCCGAGCGGAGGAGACAGACCCGCAGGACGGAATCCAGGGCCGCCCCGCGCCGGCCCCCCAGCAGCCCAGGCCACCGCCCCTCCCGGAGGGAGAGCCCAGAGAGGCCAGGCCGGCAGAAGCCCCCCAGGCCGTCCGCCACAGCGCCCCCCCCCAGCCCCCCGCCCCCCAAACCAGCCCCGATGAGCCCCTAGGCCGAGCCCCAGCGGCCCTCCTCCCACCAGATCTGGGCTCTGCCCGGCGGGCGAGACAGGGGAGCGCTGGTTTACCCATGGCAGCCCCAGGTGTCTTTTCTACCCCCTCCCAGGCCAGCTAGCGTCAGATCCTTGGACTTACACCCTACCCGTGTGTGAACGTGATTTAGGTTTAGGCTGTGTTCCGGGTTCCAGATCGGACACAGTGAGTGTGTGCTACCAAACCTGTGCATGTAAACTAAGTGCAGATAAGGTGTGCTAAGGTGCATTAAAAGAAGGGGTGCATTAAAAGGAGGGCACGAGTTGGGGGAGGTATGGAGAGGCGGCAGCGCACTCCTGCCCTGCCGCCTCTCGACCGTAGGGGATGGTATGGAGAGGTGACAGTGCACTCCTGCCCCGCCACCTCTCGTCCCTTATGTGCCCCCAACCAAGCTCGGCACCTCCGGTCCTGTGTCTGGATGTAGTGAGGTGACAAGTGCCCCTGTGTGGTTGTGCTCTTGTCTAGTGATGTGTATTTAAAAAAGGATTGGCAGGAGCTTAGCCTGGGAAGGGGAGGGGGGAGTTGTTGGTACTCCTCCCCCCCGTCCCACCAGCAAGACAAGGGCAGAGCCCCATGCAGCCACAGGGGTCGCAGCCCAGGGATCCACAGGACAGCTCGAGGGGTAGCAGTCCAGGCAGGGAGCCGCGACGACCACCAGGACACCCCCGCCGGTCCCAGCTCCCCGGGGCCCCCCCCCAAAAGAGCGACAGCAACCCGAGGGGCCCGGAGGCCACCACAGCCCGGCCCCAGAGCCAACCCCAGGCCAGTCCCCCCCCCCCCCCCCCCCCCCCCACCCCCCTCGGCTCCCCACCCCCCGGGCAGGCGGGCACCCCCCACCCCCCGACCGACGGCAGCAGAGGAAGGGAGCGGAGGCGGTCCCAGCCCCCCCCAGACCAACGCCCCGGGGCTAGGTGGCCTGCAGCGGTGCACCGCCAGTACCCCCGCACCTCCCAGCACTCCCCCAACCCCCAGTCCGGGAACGCAGGGGACCACCACTGACGGCGACCCGTACCCTCAGTAGCTGAGCAGGCACATGGCACCTTTGGGTTAGGGAGGTCATCTAAAGTGATTCCATTACCTGCGGTGATAGACCAGAGGTTTATAGTACATCAATTTCTCAATTAGAATAGATCGTAAAGCTGTTCTGTAAAATATAATATATAATGGAATGTATAATGGAATGTGCAGAGATCCAGGCCCAGTATTTCATTTTATTTTAAAATGAGCTAGAAAAGGTTTCCAAGTATCAGTAAAAGCTGCTAATTTGCTTTTATTAGTAAATGTTATTTTTTCTAGTGATATATATTCTATTATGAGGTTTATCCAGTGACTGATGTGTAAACAGGTTTTAGATTTCCAGTTAAGGAGAATTGCTTTCTTGGCAATAGTTAGAGAGATTAGAACTGGATTTCTATATTTAATTGGGAAATTGTCAAGTTCTTGAAAGTTACCCAGTAAACATAATGGCGGAGATAAAGGGACTCTGCAACTTAAAATCGTTGATAGTTTTTCTGTCACTGTTGACCAGAAGCCATAGACAGGAAGGCAGGACCATGTGGCATGATAATAATCATCTGTGTTACCCAGGGTGCACTGGGGGCAGATATCTGTGTTGACTAGACCCATTTTAAACATTGTCCGCTGTGTGATGTGAGTCCTGTGTATTACTTTATACTGAATAAGTCGCAGATTTGTGTTTTTTGTCATAGAGAATATATTATTACAGATGTCTGTCCAAAGGTCGGGGTTGAGAGTGGTTGTTAGGTCGTTATTCCATTTGGTTATTGGGAGGGCTAGTTCCGTGTCGTTACTGGATATAAGTTTATAGATTCTAGAAACCAGTTTTTGGACCTTTGTGATTTTTCTTACTTCTTCAATAAATAGTGAAGGTTCTAGTAAGTCACAGTTGATCTCTACTTTTGATTTGATTGCAGATTTTAGTTGTTGATAATGTAGAAACTGTTGTTTTTCAATACCAAATCTCTGAGCTAACGAATCAAATGATATAAAGTGGCCGTCAGTGAAGAGATGATGGAGATGAGTGATACCTTTCTGTTGCCATGATGGGAAAAAAATAGGTTTCTTGGATATCAGAAAGTCAGGATTGTGCCAGATTGGAGTTCATTGACAAGGTGTTAAGGAAGACTTTGTAATCTTTATTGTCTTCCACCAGGCTTTCAGAGTTGAGTTGATTGTGGGGTTTTCAAAAAGAGGCATCTTCTTTATCGATGTTGGAAGAAATGGTAAGTCAGAAATAGGGATATCCTTGCATTGGTTTTGCTCCAAGTTTTTCCATGAGCTGTGGTTTTCTATTTGGATCCATTTGATTAAATACTGCATTTGAGTCGATAGGTAATAATATTGAAAATTCGGGGCTTCTAGGCCTCCTTTTGATCTCTGTTTTTGTAGTGTCGCTAAACTAATCCTGGGCTTCTGATTTTTCCAATAAAACTTTGTTACCAATGAGTTAATTGAACTGAACCTTTTATCAGTGGGGGTAACTGGGAGTACTGAGAATAAGTAATTCATTTGTGGTAATATCTTCATTTTAACTGAGGCTATTCGACCCATTAGTGAAAGTGGAAGGTTTGTCCATCGTTTTAAGTCTTGTGTTATTTTATGGAGTAGAGGGATGTAATTTAGATTGAATAATTCTGATAGTCTGGAAGAAACATTAACACCCAGGTATTTAATGTTGCCAGTTCTGAATGGCAAAGAGTTATTTTGAGTTGCAGAGTCCCATACACTGTCTGAAAGTGGTAGAATAATTGATTTTTGCCAATTTATGGTATAATTTGAGATTTTTGAAAAATTATTAATGGTATTCAAAGTCTCTTGTATAGATTTATTTGGATCCTCTAGATATAGTAATACATCATCAGCATAAAGGCTTATTTTGTGTTGTGATATCGTGTCTCGAATCCCTTTAATTTGACGGTTTTGTCGTATTGCTGCTGCAAGGGGTTCAATAAAAATAGCAAAAAGTGACGGAGAGAGTGAGCATCCTTGTCTGGTTCCTCTCTGAAGTGTAAATCTTTGTGATGAGATTCCGTTTGTGATGACGGTGGCCAGAGGGGATGTGTACAGCGTTTTAATCCAGTGGATGAATGAGCTTCCAAATCCAAATTTGTGAAGCGTACTAAATAAAAAAGTCCAATTCACTTTGTCAAATGCCTTTTCTGCATCTAGGGACACAATTATTGATTTTGTTTGTCTTTTTTGAGCAATATGGATTAAATTAAAAAGCCTCCTGGTGCTATCTGATATATTTCTATTTTTAATGAAACCAGTTTGATCTGGATGGATTAACGCTGGGGTTACTATTTCTATTCTTGTGGCTAGGGCTTTAGTAATTATTTTTAAGTCTGTATTTATTAACGAAAGGGGGCGATAACTAGATGGGAGAGTTGGGTCTTTGTCGGGTTTTAGGATGACTGTCATAGCTGCAGTATTCATTTGTAGAGGAATTACTGAGGTGGCATGGATTTCAGCAACGACTTTATAATAGAGTGGTGATAACATTTCCCAAAAATGTTTATAAAATTCTGGGGGAAATCCATCCGGTCCTGGAGATTTGTTATTAGGCATTCCCTCCAGGGCTTTATAGAGTTCCTCAGGAGTTAGTAGGTTGTCTAACATATTTGCTTGTTCCTTTGATAATTTGGGGAGCTCTAAGTTTTGGAAAAAGTCATCTATATCTGATTGTTTGGGGTGCCGGTCTTGTCTGTATAGGTGGCTGTAGAAGTCCTTAAATACATCATTTATTTCCTGTGGGTTCTGAGTTACCTCTCCTAAAAAATTGGTGATGGAAGAGATAGTTGACTTTTCTTTTTTACGCTGCAGCTGGTTTGCTAAGAATTTTCCAATTTTATTACTGTATTCATAATTTTCATATTTAAGTTGTTGTATAAGGAATTGTGTTTTATTGTATATAATGCTTTCATATTGTAGTTTTAAGTTATCAAGTTTGTTTTTAGTTTCTTTGCACGGCTTTTTGGAATAATCTTCACTTAATTGTTTGATATTTTGTTCTAGATCCGTTTCTATTCTCTGTTGTTGTTTTTTCCGATTTGTTGCATATGCTATTATTTTCTCTCTAATGTATGCTTTCCTGCATGCATATATACATATAACGACATACACACACACCAATATATACACATACACACATGCGTGGACTTCCACATACACCTATAGAAATACACAACTTACACACGCATATATATATATATATATATATATATATATATATATATATATATATATACATACACATACACATACACATGTACATACATACATATACCCATACCTATACACAAATACACATGTACCTATACACACATCCATCCACATATATCTACATATACATATATACATACATATAAGTACTAACGTACGCACTTGTAGACACACATACCTATACACATGTATCTGTCTATATATATACCCATACACACATATATACATAGACATATACAAGTACATACACATATATACATACATCTATATATACACACATTAGAATATACACACCTAGTACACATGTACACAAACATATATTTTACAAAGATATATATATATATATATATTATATATATACATACATACATACATACATACATATACGTATATATATATATAGATATATATATATATAGATATATATATAGATATATAGATATATATATATATATATATATATATATATATATATATATATATATATATATATATATATATACATACATATATACATACGTACTCACTCACACACACACACACACACATATACATATGTATACACACACACATACACACATATACATATGTATACACACACACCACATAGATACCCACATACATATATACTCAAACACCTACATACACATACTTATGTGTGCATATAAATACATACATATACAAAAATATGTTAATAATAATAATAATAATAATAATAATAATAATAATAATAATAATAATAATAATAATAATTGTAGTGATAGTAAATGTGAGGGAAAAGAAATTAATAACAAATAATTTACATACCTCCTTCCTTTGAATAATTATTCTAAACTTTCAAATAGTCTATATTAAAATAGTTATTCTTAAAAATCCCTTGTTGGTTCCCATCATCACCGGTCAGTGCCCCCATGCTCTCCCGCCCCTTAGGCCAACCCTGGTCCCCCCAAGAAGCGGCCGCAGCCAACCCAACCAGCAGAGGGGGGCAGAGGAACAGTCGGCCGCCGGCCCCACATCCCCTTCCAAGTCAAACCACCACCCGTTTCAGTGTGTTAATAGTACTGTCTGGCCTTTTGTTATTATGGGCTGCTGTGACTGATGAGCAGTGAACACGATGAACAAGATCTGATACAATTACATTATGTTTTGGGTGAGACTTTCTTCTCTGAAGGTTGACTAATCTTTTTCTGCTATGTATTAAAACAGGGCTTATCCTAGAAACATCCAAAAGTACTCACAGTACTGCGGTCTGGACCCGGCACAGAAAGGTAACTCAGAACATAAAAAAAAATTTGCTGCAGACGGCCTCACTCCAGATCTGTTGAGGCTGATTCCATCGACCTTAAAAAAATGTCTGCAGTCCCAGAAAAAACTGAAATACCCTTGAAGGAGTACTCTTACATGTCTTGTCAGTCACAGTTCAGGTCTCTGCTCTTTGTAGGGCAAACTCACGTAGCACCGATAAGTTCCAAAAAAGTGTTGGAAAATATTGATATCAGTGGTGAAATGATCTCTTAGTGATTTACAAGTGTACATGTGGCACTGTCCACACAGTTCTTGCAATGAAAAATGAGAATATAGTTGAAGAAGAAAGGGAGATGACTACTTGTCATCTCTCTCTCACCGTTCCTTTTACTTTGTATGTATTTATTCAACCTTTTATTGACCCTTTTTTATTCTTTTGTGTATTTATTTCAAATTTGTATATATACGAATACTGTGTTCCTGAATTTGCACTAAAAACCTGAAAATCAGTCATTTTAGTGTCTCTTGAAAAATTGGTTTCCGTCATCCCACAACCTGAAGAGAAGAAGCTCAGTCCAGGAGAAGCAGCCCTACAGTCTAGCGGTTGGAACATCACGTAGCAGCATCAATGACTACAACATCGTGGTGGATAGGGTGATGGAAAATATTAACCTGTGACCTGACCGGTGGTCAGGGCGTATCTGGTCTCTGAGATATTCTGTGACCTTCGTATAGCACAGTTTGACCCACTTGCATGCAACTGCTGTTATAACCTGTGACGCTGTCACATTTATGTACCCATACCAGTAAATGTTTGTTTGTTGATATGTATGTAAGCAGCACCATGTTGTATATACAGTTTGTGTTTCACTGGTAAAGGGGTAGAAAAGGAAGCTATCCCTTTAACTCAGTACAACATGTGACATGTGTGATGTATGGGGCAGGCGCACCTGCAATTATGGAAAAGAGAGACAGGTGTGGGCTCAAATGGAGGGATAAAAGGTGTGGCACAAGGAGTAAGCGGGGGCTACTGAACACCGGACCTTCACCAAAGGATGCAGTATCATCCCATTCCCGAGGAGGGGAATCGTGGATACTGTCGTCAGAAACACGCACCTGGGCTGTGCCTCAGGTGGACCCTCTACAGGAAACGTCGGCAGGAGCGGAGAACGCCGACCTTTGTCCAGATCAGCGCAAAGTGGGAATACAGGCTCCGCGGATCCGGTGAGAGCGTTGCGTTTTGGTGTTTTCCTATGGAATACCACTAAGCAGCAATCGCGTGTTGGATTTGGGATCTCCTTTCTAAATAGCGGATGCAGTATTGTTTGGTCCGTCTTGGGGATTCGTCTGTTTCTCGGTGATAAATACCGAGTGGTCGGAACCGGAAAAAGGGATTGGATTTAGGTTGGACTTTTAGGATTCATCACATGGCCAAAGGGGGGATTACCACGGAAGTCAGAATTGTTTGGCTGATTTGTCAGATTCACACCTTAAGATCTGTATACGATATTGGAATTGAATGACGTGAAATATCTTTCATGTACAAGTCAGTATTTGTTATTAAGCCTTCTTAGAGCCCTCTTTTAAATGTGGTAATGTTGTCCTTTATAGAAATTATTGGGCTAGTTGTTACAAACCTACTAAACTTGGTTCTTCTCTCACGTCTTTATTCATGATACTCTAATGAACTTAGTCTTAGTCCGGATAGTCACCTAGAGGGTAAAACGTATTACACGGGTGTTAATACGCTTTTCTTCAAGAGTCAGCACTCTGCTTCAAGCAGTGAAGCTAAAAACAAACAGCCAAGACAGAAATCTGGGACTTAGAATCTGGGTTCTGGACTTGGACCTGAATTATAACGATCACATTAGGACAGTAGTGAAGTCAGCCTGTCATCACCTAAACGACACATGAAGGATTAAAGCGCTGACGTCATAGCAGGACACAGGAACACGTCTTTTTATCTAAAGCACTTTAATTTGTATTATACAAATAAACTTGCCTTGTCTTCACCAGGAGATGAAAGTTCTTCAGCTGCCGTAGGAAGTGCATCCTCTGCTGAGCCTTCTTGGTGAGGGAGCTGAAGTTCTGCTCCCACCTGAGCAGGAAAATTAGCCTAACAAACCGCTAGTTTGACATTACATCCGTTTTCCTTTTCAGTTTGATTCTATTTCTAATATTTGAGGTTTTTATTTCAATTCTGACCTTCGTACTCTGATTCTTCTCTGGGGCTCCTCCAACCAGCTTTCTAAACCTGCATGTTCTGCACATAGCTGGTGTTTGCAGAATTTTGCAGAGATTTTGATGTGATTTTTAGTTGCTTGGAAGACTTGTATTACCTGAAAGGGCAGTGACCTTTGAATGCCACCAGCCTTTTGTAACCTGTGATATTGGTGTCTGGGGGAGGGGGGTGGGGCTAATGTTGATCATGTAGGAGACATGCACAGTGATATTTGACAAGTGAAATGAAGTTTATTGGATTTACAGAAAGTGTGCAATCATTTTTGAAAAAATTTAGGCAGGTGCATAAAAAAAAAACTCTATTTACTAGATCGTCGTTTTGCAGCTATAAAAGCCTCTAAAGCTTCCAGTGAGTCTGGATTCTGGCTGAAGATATTTTGGACCATTCCTCTTTACAAAACATCTAGTTCATTCAGGTTTGATGGCTTCTGAGCATGGACAGCTCTCTTTAACTCGAACCACAGATTTTCAGTTATACTCTGGTCTGGGGACTGGGATGGCCACTCCAGAACGTTGTACTTGTTCCTCTGCAAGAATACCTCAGACTTTGAGCAGTGTTTAGGATTGTCTTGTTGAAAGATCCAGCCCCGACGCAGCTTCACCTTTGTTATTGTACCCTGGACATTGGTCTTTAGAATCTGCTGATATTGAGTGGAATCCCTGCATCCCTTTACTTTAAGATTCCCAGTCCCTGCACTGGCCACATGGCCCCACAGCATGATGGAACCACCACCATGTTTTACTGTAGGTAGCAGGTGTTTTTCTTGGAATGCTGTGTTCTTTTCCCCTCATGCAGAACGCCCCTTGTTATGCCCAAATAACTCAGGTTTGGTTTCATAAGTCCACACCACCTTATTCCAAAATGAAGCCGGCTTGTCCAAATGTGCTTTAGCATACCTCCGTTTGTACTGTGGGCAGAGGAAAAAGTCTCCTCTGCTTCACTCTCGCACACAGCATCTCCTTGTGTAAAGTGTGCCGAATAGTTGAACGATGCACAGTGACTCCGTCTGCAGCAAGATGATGATCTAGGTCTTTGGAGCTGGTCTGTAGGTCGACTCTGATATTTCTCTCCAGTCGTTGCTTGTGTTTATCCGAGATATTTCTTCTTCTGGCACTTCGAGCCTTAACTTGAACTGTGGTCTTCCATTTCCTCAGTATGTTTCTAACTGTGGAAACAGACAGCTGAAACGCCTTTCTGTATCCTTCCCCCAAACCATGATGATGAACAATCTTTGTTTTCAGCTCATTTGAGAGTTGTTTGGAGACCCCGACGTTGCTGCTCTTCGGGAAAAATTCAAAGCAGCGGGAAACTTACAATTGTCCCCTTAAATACTCTTTCTCATAACTGGATTCAGCTGTGTCTGGAGGTCAGGGCTCACTGAGCTTACCAACCAATTTGAATTCCAAAAATTAGTTCTGAAGGTTTTGGAATCAATAAAATGACAACGGTGCCCAAATGTATGCACCTGCACAATGTTATTGCATACTTTCTGTAAATCCTATAAACTTCATTTCACTTCTTATATATAATATAACTGTGTGTCTCCAATATATTTTTCACTGAAATGTTTAACAACTTAACGATTTATACAGAAAAATCATGAAGATTAACAAGGCTTCACAAACTTACACATCCCACTGTACCTTGTAGTTTATCCATACAGTGCACAATAAATAAACTATTGGAGATGTTTATAAAACAAATATTTGCTGATGGTTCCTGAACTTAAAAGTTCTGAGCGAAGCCCCGGATGTCCTCAACTGCTGGTCCCTGAACTGGAGTCTGAGTTGATGAAACAAAACCAAAACACAGATATTGTGGTTTCAAAACTTGCTTACACAATTTAAAAATACTAAACTTGATCTGATTTTCATGGATAATTCATGTTTTCCTGGCATGCACCTGCAGTCTAGTTACGGCAGCTGGAGCTGGACAACAGAGGTGAAATCCTGCCCAGCTGAATTTTGAAGGAACAATTACCTTTCTTTTCTTGTTTTCAACCAAACGCACAGAAGCCTCAAACATGTGTTTTATTCAGTATTTTTAATTGATCTCAGGGACTTGATCATGAGTGTAGGAAGAATGGAGCAGTAGAAGTTAATACACTTAATACATGCACCTATTACTTGCACCATTATTGTGTATTTGTATAATTCTATATATGTATATATTTGCAAAGAGATTATTATTTTTATTTACCATTATGCTTAAGAGATACTTCTAATTAATAACTGAGGATTGAGCTGAAGAAGGGAAAGAGAAACAGAGGAGGTGAGGGGCACCAGTCAGTGGATCATGTTGGGGTCCCCCTGCAGCAGGTCTACAGCAGCAGATCCAGGATGAAGCTGTGTTGAAGACCAGCTGCTCCAGTCTGGTCCTGCAGCTGCAGCTGTGACTGCTGGTCCTAACACACTAAAGTTTACACCAACTAGATGTTTTACTAAACGGAAATGTTTTAAGTTTAGTTTTAAAGGTGGAGGTGGTGTCAGCCTCCTTCACCCAAACTGGAAGTTGGTTCCATAGTGATGGTTCCAGTGATGTCTAAAGAGGAAGTGAGAAGGAAGTCAAACTTAAGTTTATTGCCAATTCTACCACATGTGAGATGCATACAGAGAATCTAAATTATGTTACTCTCAAACCCTCAGTGCTACACAATAAATAAACTTTAAACACAAAGTGCAAATTAGAAATGGAAACAAGTTTTAGCATGACGTTGAGTTTAAGAGCCAAAGGCAATAAAATTACAGTAAAAACAATGGAATGGCAGTATGATGATAGACATTATTGTTATGATGAACTGGATTGTAATGATGGTGAAATGTACAACAGTTTTTAAAAGTGTGTGATGGTCCTGCAGGTGTTCAGCTTATCGGTCTGATTAAAGTGACCTGGTGCAAGAAGGCGGTCCAGTTCTGCCAAAAGTGCCTGGTGCAGATACAGAGGTAAGAGTGAGTGAGTGAGGTGGGGGGCAGGGAGGGAAACTGTGGAAGAGCTGGGAGTGTTCAGCTTCCTGACGGCCTGGTGGATGAAGTTGTCCTTCAGTCGGCTATTTATGCATGTATATAAATGTATGTGGGTCACTATATGGTTACATGCGTTTGTATCTGTATCTTACCAATTAGTGAGACATATTTCATTGAATGTCTTTCTATTCACAGGACGTGGTGTATTTGCACTAAGTCCATATTGCAAAGGGGATTTTGTGGCTGAATATCGAGGAGATCGTATACGTGAGGCTGAAGCTGAGGGAAGAAAAAAGCTGTACCACCCATCTCGTTATGGATTTTTATTTTACTTCAAATAGAGAGGGACCACATGGTGGTGAGATTTAAGTTGTATATTCTTTTGATATATACTGAGCCACATTAAATAATGAATTTCAAATAATGAATGATAAAAGTTCTACATTTCATTTTCACAATTTTTCTTGGTTTTGTGAAATTAGTATTGATGCTTGCAGAGAAGGTGGATCGTTTGGGCGGTTGGTGAATGATGAACACAGACACCCCAACTGCAAGATGAAAAAAATTGATGCAAATGGAAATCCACATCTGTGTCTCTTCACCTGTATGGACATAAAGGCAGGCGAAGAGATCACATATGACTACGGAGGAGACGACGGCCCATGGAGGAAGGTATGTCACTTAATTAAAGTGAGTAAAAAAACTTACAATCTCAGAAGAAATACAATAATAGAACATTTTATGAGAATTATGACTGAGATAAACACGTGGACTATTTTACTTTTGTAAAAATGAAGCAAAATTGAATAATAATAACCATATTATGCACTGTAAGTCAGTATTTGAGGAGATTCTGTGTGAAATACCAAAAGTGAATGGTCTCCATAGTTGAAGACCTCCGCTACTGTGTGAATGTCCCCAGTAAGCACATCTGTGTCAGTGTGGCAACACCAGAAATGCTGAAGTAGAATTTGTTTTTTGTTTTTTTGTTTTTTATGGATATTTGTCATTTTGTGTTTGCAACAAGGGCCTGATCAAACACTAATTTTGTTTTAACGTTGGATTTTCACATCCTTGCAGAAACTTCCAAGTATGGAGGATGTGCAGCCTGCAGGAAGCTCCCATGCTGCTCCTACCGCAGCAGAAGAAGTGGTTGAGCCTACATGTGCAGCCAGCAGTAGGTAATA
The DNA here is from genome assembly GCA_014839995.1 of Xenentodon cancila. Lineage (NCBI taxonomy): Eukaryota > Metazoa > Chordata > Actinopteri > Beloniformes > Belonidae > Xenentodon > Xenentodon cancila. The sequence continues at coordinate 25,861,034 of CM026206.1, forward strand.
GAGGTATGTTCATGTTCACTACTTAACTCACAGTACTGATACTGCTCGTTTCATCCTCGTGAAGGAGATGAAAGGGGAATGGTGGCCTAGTGGTTACAGTGGTGGGGTTGGTTGGGTGTGGAGGACCCAGGTTCAAGCCCAGGCTGGCAACAATGGTAAATCACTGTGGGCCCAATTGGGAGCAAGGCAACAAAAACAACAACCAAAAATAATGAATGAGATATATAATTTTTAATTAACTGCAGATTAAACTTTTTTCATGCATATTTAAAAGTCAGAAGAGCTGCCACATACACAAACGGAGAAGAGCTCCATTCTCTATCCAACACCGACGTGAGCGCAACAGGTTCAGTTGAGATTTTCTATGTACATTTCTGTGCTGTTTTTACACAGACTCACGTTCCACATGAACTTCAGAGCACACCCAGACTGAGAAGAACCAAAAGTATCATAGTAAGTTGTCAGTTACGTAGATGTTTATATCAAGTATATGTTTTTTGTACACATGCATATCTTTTTTAATTTTGTTTTTATGTTTAGATGAAAAATACTTTTGAAGAGTCCGAACTCTATGATCCCACATCAGCATGAGGAGGAGTATGTTCAGACACCACCTCCTCAACTGAAAATAGTGATGACAGCCTTAAACCACAAACAACAAAACGGGTCCCTCGTCTCACTTTGCAGGAAGATATTGGCACAGCAGATTCCCCAGTGTGTGACAGCACTGTACCTGGCTTTGTGTCTGTTGAAAGGAGCGCACAAGAAACCTGTTCAAGTCCCATTAATGATGTGATTGTTTCTCCTGCACCAAAAATACATGGGGAAAAGAGTGTATGACAAAAAACACTGCTGCTTATACCGTAGCAAACCCTACTCAAAGATCGCAAGGCACGTACCCGCTCCTGTTTTTGTTGGGACGACCGTTGGCACGTTTAAATGTGCAGTCGAGCTCTGTGAACGCCAGTGTCAAAGCAGCACAGCTCTAGTAGCGCATTTGAAAGAGCATATAGGGGAAGGACGTGCCGTGACTTGTCCATTGAGGGGCTGTACAACCATTTTCAGGGTTAAATCTTCTTCTGGCGCTCACATGTCACAAAAACAAAGGTGTTTCTGATACTATCCTTGATGATTTATACAAGGAACGTACATCTTAGTCATCATCTGTTGCAGCTGATGTTAGTCATTTTTGCCCTCAGACCTCTGACAATACAGAAGCTGGCACAAGTGAAGGTGATATGGAAATGTCAGGAGATTTTAGGGATCTCTTTCTTAAAAATGTCTGCTTATTTTATTTGAAAATGCAGGGACAGCTTCTGTTACCCGCTTCCACAATACAGACCATTGTTGAGGAGATACAAAATATACATGAGTTGGGTCAATCCTATACTTTCAATAAACTGTCTCAACTTCTGAAAACAGAAACGGCATTATCAGATGAGGACATCACCAGAGTCTGAGTTTGTCAGGGGATCTGATCTGTTCTCTGCATGTCGTAGAGGCCCAATGAGTACAGTATACTCAAGAACTCAAAGTACCATATGGTACCATGTGATTGATTTCTATCCTTCGTCTTCCTACATAAACGTTGGATATCAAATGGTTCCATTGAAACGGTGTCTTGTCAATCTAATTCATCTCTAAGTTGTCTTGTGTCTTCCACAGAGCTCTTTTTATAGTTATTCCTACTCAGAAATGGCTGATGCAGACCAAAGCAGAATATGCTGCTCCATTACTAGGGTGTTGCCAGACCTCCCATTCTCAGTTTTAGATCTGGTTGTGGAGCATCTACAGCTGCTTGGTGTGGAGACGAATGAGGATTTTCATTTTATCCGAGAGGCTGACTTGCTTTCTGTGTTATGACCAGTACAAGCAAGAAAACTGGTGGCTGCGTGGAAACGGGACAGTAAGTACATTTCAACTAAGTGTACTGTATAATCTTTGATTATTCATATTGGTAACTTATTGTCTCTGCTTTCAGCACAAAGCACTGATATCCACAGCCGGTCACCATTATCCTCTCCAGCCACATCAACGCGCTCCTCAAACTCTGTCTCCATCACCCAGCCAACTCCTTCATGTTGCAGGTTGGATTAACAGCTTTCAAATTCCATGGGAGAAGTTTCCAGAAGCCCTTTTGCAGTGTTTTGAGAGGGGGAACAGGCCAACACCAAAGCTACAGAGAGAGATGATACGCATTGTTGCCTCTGAGATGATGAGAGCATGTGCATCTCCCAATAAACAAGCAAAGTATCCACAGTCATTACAAGACGTCATAGAAGGTGATGTGGTGGGAGCAGGTTATCACTCATTACTTAAGCAGTTACAAGCTCGAATTGAAAATGTGAAGCGGTCTGCATCCCCAAGGATAATGAAAAGAAAAGCGATGTCAGATGAGTAGGACAGATGAAATCCCAGCTGAAAAAAGAGCCGTAGTTCAGGACACATATGGCTGTAATAGACGGGACATGAAATTCATGCCATTAACTGAGACTCTGGACAGCCAAAAGGAGAAAAGGGAAACATTAAAGGTTCTGAGTGGACAGGGCAACTTGGACCCTGAAGAAATAAAAACTCTAATGAAGTGTACATACTACTCCCAACATAAAGACATAAACAAGGGGACAGATGTGCCGTCCCTCATGGTGGACTGGCCTTTCTTGTTTAAAGAGACTGGCCTTGCAGTCCACTCTGAAGAGCTGACTGGTGGATCCCTGAAAGAGACTTTCCTGACCAATGTTGAAAAAAAAAAGGGAACACGCCTCCTACACTTCATTTGAAACAGTTGCGCTGAAAAGAGCAAGCGGGTTTTGGAAGCAACAACCAAAAATAATGAATGAGATATACAATTTGTAATTTTATTAAACTACAGATTAAACTTTTTTTCATGCATATTTAAAAGTCAGAAAAGCTGCCACATACACAAACGGAGAAGAGCTCCATTCTCTATCCAACACCGACGTGAGCAGAACAGGTTCAGTTGAGATTTTATATGTACATTTCTGTGCTGTTTTTACACAGACTCACGTTCCACATGAACTTCAGAGCACACCCAGACTGAGAAGAACCAAAAGTATCATAGTAAGTTGTCAGTTACGTAGATGTTTATATCAAGTATATGTTTTTTGTACACATGCATATCTTTTTTTATTTTGTTTTTATGTTTAGATGAAAAATACTTTCGAAGAGTCCGAACTCTATGATCCAGCTCTGTGACTCTTTTAACAGTAACAATGTTGGATACCAATATGAGGGGTAGAACCATCAAAACTGGCAGTTTTGTTGGGTGATGTAGTTACATTTTGTGCATGTTGTCTTTTCAGGAACCTCCTGCTATACCTCCAGACGATTCATGCTCCCTGTTGACCAGAAAATTGTGAATGACCAAATTCCTACCCTCTTTTCTGCCATCTGTTTGATGTTTGGAAGCTATTACTGTCTGAACATCCACTACCCTGTGGGTCTTCGCTCTACACTTGAGTTCCTTCAGAGGTAAAGAAAAAAAATGTACATATAGTTGAACATAATTATTAAGTAACCAAGTTGTTCATTATTTAATTATTTTGTTTAAAAAGGTGTTTCTTCAACATCAACCCAGAAAAAGGCACAAAAGTTGAGACGAAGAAGAACAAGAGGCATTTGACGGTGAACCCTGGAGTCCTCACACTCATTGCAGATCTTTCTGATCATGAGTGGAGAGACACACAGATGGCCTTGTCCACCTTAAGGTGTCTTGCACAGCACCAAATGCGGGACTGCACATACCTTTATGTACCATTACTAGTATTTACAGACATTAAGTGCAGAGTTCTTTGATTTGATTTTTCTTGTTTTTATCTTTTAAATACCCTGAACAACCCACTTCTAATTAAGCAATTTGATGTCAACAAATTTTTAGAAGACAAACAACTTATCAGTTAATCTAGAACTACCTAGATACTAAACAAAAAATTTTAATGCCTAATTAAGAGAAAGCTTGAGGCGTATTTTTCTTTTTTTTATCATGGTGTTATATCAGTTTTAAAACGTTTAAGGTTAAACGTTTCAGTTCAAGTTACTTCCACTTTTTTCAACATGTTTATTTCATGCAGATTTAGTTTTTGTGAGAAAGCAAAACGCAGTTTGTTTTTATTTAAAAGTGGGTAAGACTGCTTTGTGTTTCTAAAATAGTTTGTTTATTTGTTGTGCTCATGTTTCTTAATTTCAAATTGAACCTAATTTAACAGGTGAAATGGACAGAAAACACAATGAAGAAGAGAGAAATTATAGTATGCTGCAGAAGGATTTTTACTATTATCAAATCTTGAGTGTTTGGCGAAACAGGCTGTACAAGTTACATGTTTCTTGTTTCTAAACTGTTGTACTTAATTAGTTTGGCATTTAAATATAACCATATGGTTTGAATTCAGCACTCTCCCAATCAGAAACGATCTCTCTGCAGACTGTGAAGATTTCCTGTACAAGTGATTTACTAAAAGTCCCAGACAGCGTCCCAGCCTGCAGGAGCTTCAGCGTCACCCGTGGTTGATGTAACGCAGATGCACAACACCTACACACGTTAGTTTGAAAGTTCACCTTACAATTAAAAATACATCGTCAGTTCACTCTCTCACCAGAACTTTAAACTTCATTCTGGTTTTCTCCGGTAGTTGAAAAAACATCCACATTAAGACAATTGGTGATTTCAAACTGACCCTAAAGAGACGTTTACAGGTTACAGGTGATGTTGCAGGTTGACGTTGAACGGCCCTGTTCTCTACAAAATTACTGACAACAGAAATCATTATCGTCCCACGTTTGTGCCTAGTTTAGTTTCTTCTGGAGTAGGAGGTCAGCAGCAGAAGTTAATACACTTAATACATGCACCTATTACTTGCACCGTTATTGTATATTTGCAATAAGATCATTGTAAGGGTCACATTTGGCTCCCAAACAGCCAAATGAAGGGAAGGTAGGGATGTGTGACGCTGGTGGTGCATAAAAAAATCTTTGCTTCATTTCTCTTCGTTACGGACATTTATCACTCGTTCCTTGAAAACATTTTCTCTTGCATAGTTATTGAATGGTATTGATTTGTAATTGGATTTACGTTTTGTTGGGTTTAATCTTGCGTTCAACAGAAAATATTGGCACCCACCTCCCTTCTCTGTCCCCACACAAACCAAACCAACACCACTTATACACCCATTTCCCAAGTAGATCCAGGTGCCTCTCATCAACAATCACTAAATCCCAGTGACACATCCAAACCACACCCACCTGTTGCAGCAAATAGCAGAGCAAGACATTCCTGCTCCTACAATGCCGGCCCCTAATTGTTAACATAATTATTTTATGATAAATTAATTTATCAGTGCTGGTATATAAATATGCATACAAATTTCATAATCCTGTGTTACATACGTGATAAAAATTGTCCAACAGATTTTTTTTTTTTTTTTTAATGTCTTTTTGAGTAATAACTTACTAAACATAGAAAAATGTCCAGTGTTACTACTTTCTCGTCTAAAGACAAATCCATCAAAGTCATGTCATCAAGCAATCCATCAGTTGGGTTCAGCGTCTTGAAGCAGACAAATCTTGGGAACAGGCCTGTCCAAATAGCTCGTCCTGTCTTGATCTTGACACGTGAACGAGTCCTCCTTTGTCTTGAACAGCTTCAACAACTCTTCCCATGATCCAGGAGTTGCGGGTGCTGAGTCATCAACAATGAGCACAACATCGCCAGGCATCAAGTTACGCTTAATTTTATTCCATTTTTGTCGCTCTTGAAGTTGTGGCACGTCCCCTTTATTCCTCCAATCCCCTTTAAGAGGGAAGACACCTTGATCACAAAGTTGGGACCCTCCTACTGAAGACCAACGAGTAGAACAGGAAAAGGTAGATCAGAAAGAGAGGATGAGGAACAGAGAAGGAGAGACAAAAACACACCATCAAAGATACAGAACTATAACTGTCATTAGTTATACTGACATGTCCTAGATCACCTGTCCTTTCAGGTGATCTTGAACGCCCACTCCTGCTGGTGGAGAGAGGAACGTGACGGCCAGCGAGTTCTGGTGTCACCAACGTGGAGATCTTCGCAGGAACACACAAGACCTGTGTTCTAGCTGAACCCTTTACAGGGCAGGTAACTATGGTAACTGTAGACCGATATACCAAACTTATTTCCAGTCTTTGTCACAAAAAAGAAGGGAAGATGAGAAATAGAGAAAATGGAAAAAGGCCTCTTTGATATTCTCCAATAACCTCTAGAGTTGAACATTTAAAGGACTTTTAGGTATTTTATTTACTGCCCTATAAATGGTTAAGAGAACATGGAAAATGTTGTGTATTAGATTCATTTCAGCCTTGTTTGATTTGTGTTTTTAGTTGAGTTTTTTCTGCTAAGGTTAATGTTACTGCTTGTTTTATTTTGTTTGGATCACTTGTTCAATCACACAGAGTTCCATGGAAACTGGTAGCAGAATCTGTTATCTGTAGTCCATGTTTTGAATGTCAGTTATAATTGTTATTTGTGAGTTAACCCTCTCCGTTCCCATCACTCCTCCACCCCTTAGGGGACCTGAGGTTCTGGGAGTGGTGCTGGTCTTTAGGACGGACATTCAGAACGTCTGTCTGCATGACAATGACGCCTCGGGGATCCCCCGGAAGAGCTGGGGAAGTGTCTGGGGTGAGGGAGGTCTGGGCATCCCTGCTTAGACTTCTGCCCCCGCGACCCGGCCTCGGATAAGCGGAAGAAGATGGATGGATGATAAAACCTCTAAACTGGAGGTGAAATGCATAAACCCCATCAAAGGTAACATACTGCATTATTTATGCATGTATATAAATGTATGTGGGTCACTATATGGTTACATGCGTTTGTATTTGTATCTTACCAATTAGTGACACATATTTCATTGAATGTCTTTCTATTCACAGGACGTGGTGTATTTGCACTAAGTCCATATAATGAATGAATAATGAATGATAAAAGTTCTACATTTCATTTTCACAATTTTTCTTGTTTTTTTTTCAAATTAGTATTGATGCTTGCAGAGAAGGTGGATCGTTTGGGCGGTTGGTGAATGATGAACACAAACACCCCAACTGCAAGATAAAAAATTGATGCAAATGGAAATCCACATCTGTGTCTCTTCACCTGTATGGACATAAAGGCAGGCGAAGAGATCACATATGACTACGGAGGAGACGACGGCCCATGGAGGAAGGTATGTCACTTAATTAAAGTGAGTAAAAAAACTTACAATCTCAGAAGAAATACAATAATAGAACATTTTATGAGAATTATGACTGAGATAAACACGTGGACTATTTTACTTTTGTAAAAATGAAGCAAAATTGAATAATAATAACCATATTATGCACTGTAAGTCAGTATTTGAGGAGATTCTGTGTGAAATACCAAAACTGAATGGTCTCCATAGTTGAAGACCTCAGCTACTGTGTGAATGTCCCCAGTAAGCACGTCTGTGTCAGTGTGGCAACACCAGAAATGCTGAAGTAGAATTTGATTGTTTTACAGATATTTGTGTCAGTTTGTGTTTGCAACAAGGGCCTGATCAAACACTAATTTTGTTTTTTTTATTTCTTTTCTGTTTTGATCTATGAACAACCAAAAATAATGAATGAGATATAAAATTTTTATTAAACTGCAGATTAAACGTTTTTCATGCATATTTAAGAAGAAGAAGAAGAGCTGCCACATACACAAACGGAGAAGAGCTCCATTCTCTATCCAACACCGACGTGAGCGCAACAGGTTCAGTTGAGATTTTATATGTACATTTCTGTGCTGTTTTTACAGACTCACGTTCCACATGAACTTCAGAGCACACCCAGACTGGGAAGAGCCAAAAGTATCATAGTAAGTTGTCAGTTACGTAGAAGTTTATATCAAGTATATGTTTTTTGTACACATGCATATCTTTTTTATTTTGTTTTTGTTTTTATGTTTAGAAGAAAAATACTTTTGAAGAGTCCGAACTCTATGATCCTACATCAGCGTGAGGAGGAGTATGTTCAGACACCACTGAAAATAGAAACTGAAAATAGTGATGACAGCCTTAAACCACAAACAACAAAACGGGTCCCTCGTCTCACTTTGCAGGAAGATATTGGCACAGCAGATTCCCCAGTGTGTGACAGCACTGTACCTGGCTTTGTGTCTGTTGAAAGGAGCGCACAAGAAACCTGTTCAAGTCCCATTAATGATGTGATTGTTTCTCCTGCCCCAAAAATACATGGGGAAAAGTGTGTATGACAAAAAACACTGCTGCTTATACCGTAGCAAACCCTACTCAAAGATCGCAAGGCACGTACCCGCTCCTGTTTTTGTTGGGACGACCGTTGGCACGTTTAAATGTGCAGTCGAGCTCTGTGAACGCCAGTGTCACAGCAGCACAGCTCTAGTAGCGCATTTGAAAGAGCATATAGGGGAAGGACGTGCCGTGACTTGTGCATTGAGGAGCTGTACAAGCATTTTCAGGGTTAAATCTTCTTCTGGCGCTCACATGTCACAAAAACATAAAGGTGTTTCTGATACTATCCTTGATGATTTATACAAGGAACGTACATCTTAGTCATCATCTGTTGCAGCTGATGTTAGTCATTTTTGCCCTCAGACCTCTGACAATACAGAAGCTGGCACAAGTGAAGGTGATATGGAAATGTCAGGAGATTTTAGGGATCTCTTTCTTAAAAATGTCTGCTTATTTTATTTGAAAATGCAGGGACAGCTTCTGTTACCCGCTTCCACAATACAGACCATTGTTGAGGAGATACAAAATATACACGAGTTGGGTCAATCCTATACTTTCAATAAACTGTCTCAACTTCTGAAAACAGAAACGGCATTATCAGATGAGGACATCACCAGAGTCTCGGTTTGTCAGGGGATCTGATCTGTTCTCTGCATGTCGTAGAGGCCCAATGAGTACAGTATACTCAAGAACTCAAAGTACCATATGGTACCATGTGATTGATTTCTATCCTTCGTCTTCCTACATAAATGATGGATATCAAATGGTTCCATTGAAACGGTGTCTTGTCAATCTAATTCATCTCTAAGTTGTCTTGTGTCTTCCACAGAGCTCTTTTTATAGTTATTCCTACTCAGAAATGGCTGATGCAGACCAAAGCAGAATATGCTGCTCCATTACTAGGGTGTTGCCAGACCTCCCATCCTCAGTTTTAGATCTGGTTGTGGAGCATCTACAGCTGCTTGGTGTGGAGACGAATGAGGATTTTCATTTTATCCGAGAGGCTGACTTGCTTTCTGTGTTATGACCAGTACAAGCAAGAAAACTGGTGGCTGCGTGGAAACGGGACAGTAAGTACATTTCAACTAAGTGTACTGTATAATCTTTGATTATTCATATTGGTAACTTATTGTCTCTGCTTTCAGCACAAAGCACTGATATCCACAGCCGGTCACCATTATCCTCTCCAGCCACATCAACGCGCTCCTCAAACTCTGTCTCCATCACCCAGCCAACTCCTTCATGTTGCAGGTTGGATTAACAGCTTTCAAATTCCATGGGAGAAGTTTCCAGAAGCCCTTTTGCAGTGTTTTGAGAGGGGGAACAGGCCAACACCAAAGCTATAGAGAGAGATGATACGCATTGTTGCCTCTGAGATGATGAGTGCATGTGCATCTCCCAATAAACAAGCCAAGTATCCAGTCATTACAAGATGTCATAGAAGGTGATGTGGTGGGAGCAGGTTATCACTCATTACTTAAGCAGTTACAAGCTCGAATTGAAAATGTGAAGCGGTCTGCATCCCCAAGGATAATGAAAAGAAAAGCGATGTCAGATGAGTAGGACAGATGAAATCCCAGCTGAAAAAAGAGCAGTAGTTCAGGACACATATGGCTGTAATAGACGGGACATGAAATTCATGCTATTAACTGAGACTCTGGACAGCCAAAAGGAGAAAAGGGAATCATTCAAGGTTATGAGTTGACAGGGCAACTTGGACCGTGAAGAAATAAAAACTCTAATGAAGTGTACATACTACTCCCAACGTAAAGACATAAACAAGGGGACAGATGTGCCGTCCCTCATGGTGGACTGGCCTTTCTTGTTTAAAGAGACTGGCCTTGCAGTCCACTTTGAAGAGCTGACTGGTGGATCCCTGAAAGAGACTTTCCTGACCAATGTTGAAAAAAAAGGGAACACGCCTCCTACACTTCATGAGAAACAGTTGCGCTGAAAAGAGCAAGCGGGTTTTGGAAGCTGTGTCAAAACTCAAAATCCTGAGAGGACAACTGGAAGGCTGCTCAGAAGACATCAAAGACATGGTTTGCTCTACACTTGAGTTCCTTCAGAGGTAAAGAAAATTGTATATATAGTTCAACATAATTATTAAGTAACCACGTTGTTCATTATTTAATTATTTTGTTTAAAAAGGTGTTTCTTCAACATCAACCCAGAAAAAGGCACAAAAGTTAAGACGAAGAAGAACAAGAGGCATTTGACGGTGAACCCTGGAGTCCTCACACTCATTGCAGATCTTTCTGATCATGAGTGGAGAGACACACAGATGGCCTTGTCCACCTTAAGGTGTCTTGCACAGCACCAAATGCGGGATGCACATACCTTTATGTACCATTACTAGTATTTACAGACATGAAGTGCAGAGTTCTTTGATTTGATTTTTCTTGTTTTTATCTTTTAAATACCCTGAACAACCCACTTCTAATTAAGCAATTTGATGTCAACAAATTTTTAGAAGCCAAACAACTTATCAGTTAATCTAGAACTACCTAGATAGTAAACAAAAAATGTTAATGCCTAATTAAGAGAAAACTTGAGGCATATTTTTCTTTTTTTTTTGTTATCATGGTGTTATATCAGTTTTAAAACATTTAAGGTTAAACGTTTCAGTTCAAGTTACTTCCACTTTTTTCAACATGTTTATTACATGCAGATTTAGTTTTTGTGAGAAAGCAAAGCAAAACGCAGTTTGTTTTTATTTAAAAGTGGGTAAGACCGCTTTGTGTTTCTAAAATAAATCCTAAAATTGTGTTTGTTTATTTGTTGTGCTCATGTTTCTTAATTTCAAATTGAACCTAATTTAACAGGTGAAATGGGCAGAAAACACAATGAAGAAGAGAGAAATTATAGTATGCTGCAGAAGGATTTTTACTATTATCAAATCTTGAGTGTTTGGCGAAACAGGCTGTACAAGTTACATGTTTCTTGTTTCTAAACTGTTGTACTTAATTAGTTTGGCATTTAAATATAACCATATGGTTTGAATTCAGCACTCTCCCAATCAGAAACGATCTCTCTGCAGACTGTGAAGATTTCCTGTACAAGTGATTTACTAAAAGTCCCAGACAGCGTCCCAGCCTGCAGGAGCTTCAGCGTCACCCGTGGTTGATGTAACGCAGATGCACAACACCTACACACGTTAGTTTGAAAGTTCACCTTACAATTAAAAGTACATCGTCAGTTCACTCTCTCACCAGAACTTTAAACTCCATTCTGGTTTTCTCCGGGTGCTCCGGTTTCCTCCGGTAGTCGAAAAAACATCCACATTAAGACAATTGGTGATTTCAAACTGACCCTAAAGAGACGTTTACAGGTTACAGGTGATATTGCAGGTTGACGTTGAACGGCCCTGTTCTCTACAAAATTACTGACAACAGAAATCATTATCGTCCCACGTTTGTGCCTAGTTTAGTTTCTTCTGGAGCAGGAGGTCAGCAGCAGAAGTTAATGCACTTAATACATGCACCTATTACTTGCACTGTTATTGTATATTTGCAATAAGATCATTGTAAGGGTCACATTTGGCTCCCAAACAGCCAAATGAAGGGAAGGTAGGGATGTGTGACGCTGGTGTTGCATAAAAAAATCTTTGCTTCAGTTCTCTTCATTAAGGATATTTATCACTCGTTTCTTAAACATTTTCTCTTGCATAGTTATTGAATGGAATTGATTTGTAATTGGATTTACGTTTTGTTGGGTTTAATCTTGCGTTCAACAGAAAATATTGGCACCCACCTCCCTTCTCTGTCCCCACACAAACCAAACCAACACCACTTATACACCCATTTCCCAAGTAGATCCAGGTGCCTTTCATCAACAATCACTAAATCCCAGTGACACATCCAAACCACACCCACCTGTTGCAGCAAATAGCAGAGCAAGACATTCCTGCTCCTACAATGCCGGCCCCTAATTGTTTACATAATTATTTTATGATGAATTAATGTATCAGTGCTGGTATATAAATATGCATACAAATTTCATAATCCTGTGTTACATAAGTAATCAAAATTGTCCAACAGATTTTTTTTTTTTTTTTAAATGTCTTTCTGAGTAATAACTTACTAAACATAGAAAAATGTCCAGTGTTACTACTTTCTCGTCTAAAGACAAATCCATCAAAGTCATGTCATCAAGCAATCCATCAGTTGGGTTCAGCGTCTTGAAGCAGACAAATCTTGGGAACAGGCCTGTCCAAATAGCTCGTCCTGTCTTGATCTTGACACATGAACAAGTCCTCCTTTGTCTTGAACAGCTTCAACAACTCTTCCCATGATCCAGGAGTTGCGGGTGCCGAGTCATCAACAATGAGCACAATAACGCCAGGCATCAAGTTACGCTTAATTTTATTCCATTTTTGTTGCTCTTGAAGTTGTGGCACGTCCCCTTTATTCCTCCAATCCCCTTTAAGAGGGAAGACACCTTGATCACAAAGTCGGGACCCTCCTACTGAAGACCAACGAGTAGAACAGGAAAAGGTAGATCAGAAAGAGAGGATGAGGAAGAGAGAAGGAGAGACAAAAACACGCCATCAAAGATACAGAACTATAACTGTCATTAGTTATACTGACCTGTCCAAGATCACCTGACCTTTCAGGTGATCTTGAACGCCCACTCCTGCTGGTGGAGAGAGGAACGTGACGGCCAGCGAGTTCTGGTGTCACCAACGTGGAGATCTTCGCAGGAACACACAAGACCTGTGTTCTAGCTGAACCCTTTACAGGGCAGGTAACTATGGTAACTGTAGACCGATATACCAAACTTATTTCCAGTCTTTGTCACAAAAAAGAAGGGAAGATGAGAAATAGAGAAAATGGAAAAAGGCCTCTTTGATATTCTCCAATAACCTCTAGAGTTGAACATTTAAAGGACTTTCAGGTATTTTATTTACTGCCCTATAAATGGTTAAGAGAACAGGGAAAATGTTGTGTATTAGATTCATTTCAGTCTTGTTTGATTCGTGTTTTTAGTTGAGTATTTTCTGCTAAGGTTAATGTTACTGCTTGTTTTATTTTGTTTGGATCACTTGTTCAATCACACCAGAATACCAGAATCTGTTATCTGTAGTCCATGTTCTGAATGTCACTTAATTGTTATTTAGGAGTTAACCTTCTCCGTTCCCATCACTCCTCCACCCCTTACTGAGGTTACCACCTGAGGTTCTGGGAGTGGTGCTGGTCTTTAGGACGGACATTCAGAACGTCTGTCTGCATGACAAAGGTCATCAAAGGTCACTTACAGGTGCACACTGGTGACACAGTAATCTTCAAGGTCTGAATATGCCATTTCTGAATATTCGGTTGTGATTAATATATAGGAATTAAGAATTACTAGAATTAAGAAGTCAAATGTTTCTTTTACATTGTCTTGGTTATTCTTACTATTTTCAAAGCTCCTGTTTGTTTCCACGGGAAGTGCGGACCACAAGGAAAAATTCCTGGGACATCTGTGACCTCACCAGCGCTGCTGCTTGTGGTGTCACAAACCGTCTGTTTTTGGGGCGATTAATTATAATATAAGTAGATTATATATATATATATATATATATATATATATATATATATATATATATATATGTGTATGTATGTATATATATATATATATATATATATATATATATATGTATGTATGTATGTATGTATGTATGTATATATATATATATATATATATATATATATATTATTTTCTAATTTAATTTGAAGACAAGGAAACCCAAGTGGTTGGACTCTGATCACATTCAGAGGGTCAAGTGAGATGGAAGTGATGAAGTAATGACTAAAGAGGAAGTGAGACGGAAGTGATAATGACTAAAGAGGAAGGGAGACGGAAGTGATAATGACTAAAGAGGAAGTGAGACGGAAGTGATAATGACGCCTCGGGGATCCCCCGGAAGAGCTGGGGAAGTGTCTGGGGTGAGGGAGGTCTGGGCATCCCTGCTTAGACTTCTGCCCCCGTGACCCGGCCTCGGATAAGCGGAAGAAGATGGATGGATGATAAAACCTCTAAACTGGAGGTGAAATGCATAAACCCCATCAAAGGTAACATACTGCATTATTTATGCATGTATATAAATGTATGTGGGTCACTATATGGTTACATGCGTTTGTATTTGTATCTTACCAATTAGTGACACATATTTCATTGAATGTCTTTCTATTCACAGGACGTGGTGTATTTGCACTAAGTCCATATAATGAATGAATAATGAATGATAAAAGTTCTACATTTCATTTTCACAATTTTTCTTGTTTTTTTCAAATTAGTATTGATGCTTGCAGAGAAGGTGGATCGTTTGGGCGGTTGGTGAATGATGAACACAAACACCCCAACTGCAAGATAAAAAATTGATGTAAATGGAAATCCACATCTGTGTCTCTTCACGTGTATGGACATAAAGGCAGGCGAAGAGATCACATATGACTACGGAGGAGACGACGGCCCATGGAGGAAGGTATGTCACTTAATTAAAGTGAGTAAAAAAACTTACAATCTCAGAAGAAATACAATAATAGAACATTTTATGAGAATTATGACTGAGATAAACACGTGGACTATTTTACTTTTGTAAAAATGAAGCAAAATTGAATAATAATAACCATATTATGCACTGTAAGTCAGTATTTGAGGAGATTCTGTGTGAAATACCAAAACTGAATGGTCTCCATAGTTGAAGACCTCAGCTACTGTGTGAATGTCCCCAGTAAGCACATCTGTGTCAGTGTGGCAACACCAAAAATGCTGAAGTAGAATTTGATTGTTTTACGGATATTTGTGTCAGTTTGTGTTTGCAACAAGGGCCTGATCAAACACTAATTTTGTTTTTTTCATTTCTTTTCTGTTTTGATCTATGAACAACCAAAAATAATGAATGAGATATAAAATTTTTATTAAACTGCAGATTAAACGTTTTTCATGCATATTTAAGAAGAAGAAGAAGAGCTGCCACATACACAAACGGAGAAGAGCTCCATTCTCTATCCAACACCGACGTGAGCGCAACAGGTTCAGTTGAGATTTTATATGTACATTTCTGTGCTGTTTTTACAGACTCACGTTCCACATGAACTTCAGAGCACACCCAGACTGGGAAGAGCCAAAAGTATCATAGTAAGTTGTCAGTTACGTAGAAGTTTATATCAAGTATATGTTTTTTGTACACATGCATATCTTTTTTATTTTGTTTTTGTTTTTATGTTTAGAAGAAAAATACTTTTGAAGAGTCCGAACTCTATGATCCTACATCAGCGTGAGGAGGAGTATGTTCAGACACCACTGAAAATAGAAACTGAAAATAGTGATGACAGCCTTAAACCACAAACAACAAAACGGGTCCCTCGTCTCACTTTGCAGGAAGATATTGGCACAGCAGATTCCCCAGTGTGTGACAGCACTGTACCTGGCTTTGTGTCTGTTGAAAGGAGCGCACAAGAAACCTGTTCAAGTCCCATTAATGATGTGATTGTTTCTCCTGCACCAAAAATACATGGGGAAAAGAGTGTATGACAAAAAACACTGCTGCTTATACCGTAGCAAACCCTACTCAAAGATCGCAAGGCACGTACCCGCTCCTGTTTTTGTTGGGACGACCGTTGGCACGTTTAAATGTGCAGTCGAGCTCTGTGAACGCTAGTGTCACAGCAGCACAGCTCTAGTAGCGCATTTGAAAGAGCATATAGGGGAAGGACGTGCCGTGACTTGTCCATTGAGGGGCTGTACAACCATTTTCAGGGTTAAATCTTCTTCTGGCGCTCACATGTCACAAAAACAAAGGTGTTTCTGATACTATCCTTGATGATTTATACAAGGAACGTACATCTTAGTCATCATCTGTTGCAGCTGATGTTAGTCATTTTTGCCCTCAGACCTCTGACAATACAGAAGCTGGCACAAGTGAAGGTGATATGGAAATGTCAGGAGATTTTAGGGATCTCTTTCTTAAAAATGTCTGCTTATTTTATTTGAAAATGCAGGGACAGCTTCTGTTACCCGCTTCCACAATACAGACCATTGTTGAGGAGATACAAAATATACATGAGTTGGGTCAATCCTATACTTTCAATAAACTGTCTCAACTTCTGAAAACAGAAACGGCATTATCAGATGAGGACATCACCAGAGTCTGAGTTTGTCAGGGGATCTGATCTGTTCTCTGCATGTCGTAGAGGCCCAATGAGTACAGTATACTCAAGAACTCAAAGTACCATATGGTACCATGTGATTGATTTCTATCCTTCGTCTTCCTACATAAACGTTGGATATCAAATGGTTCCATTGAAACGGTGTCTTGTCAATCTAATTCATCTCTAAGTTGTCTTGTGTCTTCCACAGAGCTCTTTTTCTAGTTATTCCTACTCAGAAATGGCTGATGCAGACCAAAGCAGAATATGCTGCTCCATTACTAGGGTGTTGCCAGACCTCCCATCCTCAGTTTTAGATCTGGTTGTGGAGCATCTACAGCTGCTTGGTGTGGAGACGAATGAGGATTTTCATTTTATCCGAGAGGCTGACTTGCTTTCTGTGTTATGACCAATACAAGCAAGAAAACTGGTGGCTGCGTGGAAACGGGACAGTAAGTACATTTCAACTAAGTGTACTGTATAATCTTTGATTATTCATATTGGTAACTTATTGTTTCTGCTTTCAGCACAAAGCACTGATATCCACAGCCGGTCACCATTATCCTCTCCAGCCACATCAACGCGCTCCTCAAACTCTGTCTCCATCACCCAGCCAACTCCTTCATGTTGCAGGTTGGATTAACAGCTTTCAAATTCCATGGGAGAAGTTTCCAGAAGCCCTTTTGCAGTGTTTTGAGAGGGGGAACAGGCCAACACCAAAGCTACAGAGAGAGATGATACGCATTGTTGCCTCTGAGATGATGAGAGCATGTGCATCTCCCAATAAACAAGCAAAGTATCCACAGTCATTACAAGACGTCATAGAAGGTGATGTGGTGGGAGCAGGTTATCACTCATTACTTAAGCAGTTACAAGCTCGAATTGAAAATGTGAAGCGGTCTGCATCCCCAAGGATAATGAAAAGAAAAGCGATGTCAGATGAGTAGGACAGATGAAATCCCAGCTGAAAAAAGAGCCGTAGTTCAGGACACATATGGCTGTAATAGACGGGACATGAAATTCATGCCATTAACTGAGACTCTGGACAGCCAAAAGGAGAAAAGGGAAACATTAAAGGTTCTGAGTGAACAGGGCAACTTGGACCCTGAAGAAATAAAAACTCTAATGAAGTGTACATACTACTCCCAACATAAAGACATAAACAAGGGGACAGATGTGCCGTCCCTCATGGTGGACTGGCCTTTCTTGTTTAAAGAGACTGGCCTTGCAGTCCACTCTGAAGAGCTGACTGGTGGATCCCTGAAAGAGACTTTCCTGACCAATGTTGAAAAAAAAGGGAACACGCCTCCTACACTTCATGAGAAACAGTTGCGCTGAAAAGAGCAAGCGGGTTTTGGAAGCAACAACCAAAAATAATGAATGAGATATACAATTTGTAATTTTATTAAACTACAGATTAAACTTTTTTTCATGCATATTTAAAAGTCAGAAAAGCTGCCACATACACAAACGGAGAAGAGCTCCATTCTCTATCCAACACCGACGTGAGCAGAACAGGTTCAGTTGAGATTTTATATGTACATTTCTGTGCTGTTTTTACACAGACTCACGTTCCACATGAACTTCAGAGCACACCCAGACTGAGAAGAACCAAAAGTATCATAGTAAGTTGTCAGTTACGTAGATGTTTATATCAAGTATATGTTTTTTGTACACATGCATATCTTTTTTTATTTTGTTTTTATGTTTAGATGAAAAATACTTTCGAAGAGTCCGAACTCTATGATCCAGCTCTGTGACTCTTTTAACAGTAACAATGTTGGATACCAATATGAGGGGTAGAACCATCAAAACTGGCAGTTTTGTTGGGTGATGTAGTTACATTTTGTGCATGTTGTCTTTTCAGGAACCTCCTGCTATACCTCCAGACGATTCATGCTCCCTGTTGACCAGAAAATTGTGAATGACCAAATTCCTACCCTCTTTTCTGCCATCTGTTTGATGTTTGGAAGCTATTACTGTCTGAACATCCACTACCCTGTGGGTCTTCGCTCTACACTTGAGTTCCTTCAGAGGTAAAGAAAAAAAATGTACATATAGTTGAACATAATTATTAAGTAACCAAGTTGTTCATTATTTAATTATTTTGTTTAAAAAGGTGTTTCTTCAACATCAACCCAGAAAAAGGCACAAAAGTTAAGACGAAGAAGAACAAGAGGCATTTGACGGTGAACCCTGGAGTCCTCACACTCATTGCAGATCTTTCTGATCATGAGTGGAGAGACACACAGATGGCCTTGTCCACCTTAAGGTGTCTTGCACAGCACCAAATGCGGGACTGCACATACCTTTATGTACCATTACTAGTATTTACAGACATTAAGTGCAGAGTTCTTTGATTTGATTTTTCTTGTTTTTATCTTTTAAATACCCTGAACAACCCACTTCTAATTAAGCAATTTGATGTCAACAAATTTTTAGAAGACAAACAACTTATCAGTTAATCTAGAACTACCTAGATACTAAACAAAAAATTTTAATGCCTAATTAAGAGAAAGCTTGAGGCGTATTTTTCTTTTTTTTATCATGGTGTTATATCAGTTTTAAAACGTTTAAGGTTAAACGTTTCAGTTCAAGTTACTTCCACTTTTTTCAACATGTTTATTTCATGCAGATTTAGTTTTTGTGAGAAAGCAAAACGCAGTTTGTTTTTATTTAAAAGTGGGTAAGACTGCTTTGTGTTTCTAAAATAGTTTGTTTATTTGTTGTGCTCATGTTTCTTAATTTCAAATTGAACCTAATTTAACAGGTGAAATGGACAGAAAAAACAATGAAGAAGAGAGAAATTATAGTATGCTGCAGAAGGATTTTTACTATTATCAAATCTTGAGTGTTTGGCGAAACAGGCTGTACAAGTTACATGTTTCTTGTTTCTAAACTGTTGTACTTAATTAGTTTGGCATTTAAATATAACCATATGGTTTGAATTCAGCACTCTCCCAATCAGAAACGATCTCTCTGCAGACTGTGAAGATTTCCTGTACAAGTGATTTACTAAAAGTCCCAGACAGCGTCCCAGCCTGCAGGAGCTTCAGCGTCACCCGTGGTTGATGTAACGCAGATGCACAACACCTACACACGTTAGTTTGAAAGTTCACCTTACAATTAAAAATACATCGTCAGTTCACTCTCTCACCAGAACTTTAAACTTCATTCTGGTTTTCTCCGGTAGTTGAAAAAACATCCACATTAAGACAATTGGTGATTTCAAACTGACCCTAAAGAGACGTTTACAGGTTACAGGTGATGTTGCAGGTTGACGTTGAACGGCCCTGTTCTCTACAAAATTACTGACAACAGAAATCATTATCGTCCCACGTTTGTGCCTAGTTTAGTTTCTTCTGGAGTAGGAGGTCAGCAGCAGAAGTTAATACACTTAATACATGCACCTATTACTTGCACCGTTATTGTATATTTGCAATAAGATCATTGTAAGGGTCACATTTGGCTCCCAAACAGCCAAATGAAGGGAAGGTAGGGATGTGTGACGCTGGTGGTGCATAAAAAAATCTTTGCTTCATTTCTCTTCGTTACGGACATTTATCACTCGTTCCTTGAAAACATTTTCTCTTGCATAGTTATTGAATGGTATTGATTTGTAATTGGATTTACGTTTTGTTGGGTTTAATCTTGCGTTCAACAGAAAATATTGGCACCCACCTCCCTTCTCTGTCCCCACACAAACCAAACCAACACCACTTATACACCCATTTCCCAAGTAGATCCAGGTGCCTCTCATCAACAATCACTAAATCCCAGTGACACATCCAAACCACACCCACCTGTTGCAGCAAATAGCAGAGCAAGACATTCCTGCTCCTACAATGCCGGCCCCTAATTGTTAACATAATTATTTTATGATAAATTAATTTATCAGTGCTGGTATATAAATATGCATACAAATTTCATAATCCTGTGTTACATACGTGATAAAAATTGTCCAACAGATTTTTTTTTTTTTTTTTAAATGTCTTTCTGAGTAATAACTTACTAAACATAGAAAAATGTCCAGTGTTACTACTTTCTCGTCTAAAGACAAATCCATCAAAGTCATGTCATCAAGCAATCCATCAGTTGGGTTCAGCGTCTTGAAGCAGACAAATCTTGGGAACAGGCCTGTCCAAATAGCTCGTCCTGTCTTGATCTTGACACGTGAACGAGTCCTCCTTTGTCTTGAACAGCTTCAACAACTCTTCCCATGATCCAGGAGTTGCGGGTGCTGAGTCATCAACAATGAGCACAACATCGCCAGGCATCAAGTTACGCTTAATTTTATTCCATTTTTGTCGCTCTTGAAGTTGTGGCACGTCCCCTTTATTCCTCCAATCCCCTTTAAGAGGGAAGACACCTTGATCACAAAGTTGGGACCCTCCTACTGAAGACCAACGAGTAGAACAGGAAAAGGTAGATCAGAAAGAGAGGATGAGGAACAGAGAAGGAGAGACAAAAACACACCATCAAAGATACAGAACTATAACTGTCATTAGTTATACTGACATGTCCTAGATCACCTGTCCTTTCAGGTGATCTTGAACGCCCACTCCTGCTGGTGGAGAGAGGAACGTGACGGCCAGCGAGTTCTGGTGTCACCAACGTGGAGATCTTCGCAGGAACACACAAGACCTGTGTTCTAGCTGAACCCTTTACAGGGCAGGTAACTATGGTAACTGTAGACCGATATACCAAACTTATTTCCAGTCTTTGTCACAAAAAAGAAGGGAAGATGAGAAATAGAGAAAATGGAAAAAGGCCTCTTTGATATTCTCCAATAACCTCTAGAGTTGAACATTTAAAGGACTTTTAGGTATTTTATTTACTGCCCTATAAATGGTTAAGAGAACATGGAAAATGTTGTGTATTAGATTCATTTCAGCCTTGTTTGATTTGTGTTTTTAGTTGAGTTTTTTCTGCTAAGGTTAATGTTACTGCTTGTTTTATTTTGTTTGGATCACTTGTTCAATCACACAGAGTTCCATGGAAACTGGTAGCAGAATCTGTTATCTGTAGTCCATGTTTTGAATGTCAGTTATAATTGTTATTTGTGAGTTAACCCTCTCCGTTCCCATCACTCCTCCACCCCTTAGGGGACCTGAGGTTCTGGGAGTGGTGCTGGTCTTTAGGACGGACATTCAGAACGTCTGTCTGCATGACAATGACGCCTCGGGGATCCCCCGGAAGAGCTGGGGAAGTGTCTGGGGTGAGGGAGGTCTGGGCATCCCTGCTTAGACTTCTGCCCCCGCGACCCGGCCTCGGATAAGCGGAAGAAGATGGATGGATGATAAAACCTCTAAACTGGAGGTGAAATGCATAAACCCCATCAAAGGTAACATACTGCATTATTTATGCATGTATATAAATGTATGTGGGTCACTATATGGTTACATGCGTTTGTATTTGTATCTTACCAATTAGTGACACATATTTCATTGAATGTCTTTCTATTCACAGGACGTGGTGTATTTGCACTAAGTCCATATAATGAATGAATAATGAATGATAAAAGTTCTACATTTCATTTTCACAATTTTTCTTGTTTTTTTTTTCAAATTAGTATTGATGCTTGCAGAGAAGGTGGATCGTTTGGGCGGTTGGTGAATGATGAACACAAACACCCCAACTGCAAGATAAAAAATTGATGCAAATGGAAATCCACATCTGTGTCTCTTCACCTGTATGGACATAAAGGCAGGCGAAGAGATCACATATGACTACGGAGGAGACGACGGCCCATGGAGGAAGGTATGTCACTTAATTAAAGTGAGTAAAAAAACTTACAATCTCAGAAGAAATACAATAATAGAACATTTTATGAGAATTATGACTGAGATAAACACGTGGACTATTTTACTTTTGTAAAAATGAAGCAAAATTGAATAATAATAACCATATTATGCACTGTAAGTCAGTGTTTGAGGAGATTCTGTGTGAAATACCAAAAGTGAATGGTCTCCATAGTTGAAGACCTCAGCTACTGTGTGAATGTCCCCAGTAAGCACATCTGTGTCAGTGTGGCAACACCAGAAATGCTGAAGTAGAATTTGATTGTTTTACAGATATTTGTGTCAGTTTGTGTTTGCAACAAGGGCCTGATCAAACACTAATTTTGTTTTTTTTATTTCTTTTCTGTTTTGATCTATGAACAACCAAAAATAATGAATGAGATATAAAATTTTTATTAAACTGCAGATTAAACGTTTTTCATGCATATTTAAGAAGAAGAAGAAGAGCTGCCACATACACAAACGGAGAAGAGCTCCATTCTCTATCCAACACCGACGTGAGCGCAACAGGTTCAGTTGAGATTTTCTATGTACATTTCTGTGCTGTTTTTACAGACTCACGTTCCACATGAACTTCAGAGCACACCCAGACTGGGAAGAGCCAAAAGTATCATAGTAAGTTGTCAGTTACGTAGAAGTTTATATCAAGTATATGTTTTTTGTACACATGCATATCTTTTTTATTTTGTTTTTGTTTTTATGTTTAGAAGAAAAATACTTTTGAAGAGTCCGAACTCTATGATCCTACATCAGCGTGAGGAGGAGTATGTTCAGACACCACTGAAAATAGAAACTGAAAATAGTGATGACAGCCTTAAACCACAAACAACAAAACGGGTCCCTCGTCTCACTTTGCAGGAAGATATTGGCACAGCAGATTCCCCAGTGTGTGACAGCACTGTACCTGGCTTTGTGTCTGTTGAAAGGAGCGCACAAGAAACCTGTTCAAGTCCCATTAATGATGTGATTGTTTCTCCTGCCCCAAAAATACATGGGGAAAAGAGTGTATGACAAAAAACACTGCTGCTTATACCGTAGCAAACCCTACTCAAAGATCGCAAGGCACGTACCCGCTCCTGTTTTTGTTGGGACGACCGTTGGCACGTTTAAATGTGCAGTCGAGCTCTGTGAACGCCAGTGTCACAGCAGCACAGCTCTAGTAGCGCATTTGAAAGAGCATATAGGGGAAGGACGTGCCGTGACTTGTGCATTGAGGAGCTGTACAAGCATTTTCAGGGTTAAATCTTCTTCTGGCGCTCACATGTCACAAAAACATAAAGGTGTTTCTGATACTATCCTTGATGATTTATACAAGGAACGTACATCTTAGTCATCATCTGTTGCAGCTGATGTTAGTCATTTTTGCCCTCAGACCTCTGACAATACAGAAGCTGGCACAAGTGAAGGTGATATGGAAATGTCAGGAGATTTTAGGGATCTCTTTCTTAAAAATGTCTGCTTATTTTATTTGAAAATGCAGGGACAGCTTCTGTTACCCGCTTCCACAATACAGACCATTGTTTGAAGAGATACAAAATATACACGAGTTGGGTCAATCCTATACTTTCAATAAACTGTCTCAACTTCTGAAAACAGAAACGGCATTATCAGATGAGGACATCACCAGAGTCTCGGTTTGTCAGGGGATCTGATCTGTTCTCTGCATGTCGTAGAGGCCCAATGAGTACAGTATACTCAAGAACTCAAAGTACCATATGGTACCATGTGATTGATTTCTATCCTTCGTCTTCCTACATAAATGATGGATATCAAATGGTTCCATTGAAACGGTGTCTTGTCAATCTAATTCATCTCTAAGTTGTCTTGTGTCTTCCACAGAGCTCTTTTTATAGTTATTCCTACTCAGAAATGGCTGATGCAGACCAAAGCAGAATATGCTGCTCCATTACTAGGGTGTTGCCAGACCTCCCATCCTCAGTTTTAGATCTGGTTGTGGAGCATCTACAGCTGCTTGGTGTGGAGACGAATGAGGATTTTCATTTTATCCGAGAGGCTGACTTGCTTTCTGTGTTATGACCAGTACAAGCAAGAAAACTGGTGGCTGCGTGGAAACGGGACAGTAAGTACATTTCAACTAAGTGTACTGTATAATCTTTGATTATTCATATTGGTAACTTATTGTCTCTGCTTTCAGCACAAAGCACTGATATCCACAGCCGGTCACCATTATCCTCTCCAGCCACATCAACGCGCTCCTCAAACTCTGTCTCCATCACCCAGCCAACTCCTTCATGTTGCAGGTTGGATTAACAGCTTTCAAATTCCATGGGAGAAGTTTCCAGAAGCCCTTTTGCAGTGTTTTGAGAGGGGGAACAGGCCAACACCAAAGCTATAGAGAGAGATGATACGCATTGTTGCCTCTGAGATGATGAGTGCATGTGCATCTCCCAATAAACAAGCCAAGTATCCAGTCATTACAAGATGTCATAGAAGGTGATGTGGTGGGAGCAGGTTATCACTCATTACTTAAGCAGTTACAAGCTCGAATTGAAAATGTGAAGCGGTCTGCATCCCCAAGGATAATGAAAAGAAAAGCGATGTCAGATGAGTAGGACAGATGAAATCCCAGCTGAAAAAAGAGCAGTAGTTCAGGACACATATGGCTGTAATAGACGGGACATGAAATTCATGCTATTAACTGAGACTCTGGACAGCCAAAAGGAGAAAAGGGAATCATTCAAGGTTATGAGTTGACAGGGCAACTTGGACCGTGAAGAAATAAAAACTCTAATGAAGTGTACATACTACTCCCAACGTAAAGACATAAACAAGGGGACAGATGTGCCGTCCCTCATGGTGGACTGGCCTTTCTTGTTTAAAGAGACTGGCCTTGCAGTCCACTTTGAAGAGCTGACTGGTGGATCCCTGAAAGAGACTTTCCTGACCAATGTTGAAAAAAAAGGGAACACGCCTCCTACACTTCATGAGAAACAGTTGCGCTGAAAAGAGCAAGCGGGTTTTGGAAGCTGTGTCAAAACTCAAAATCCTGAGAGGACAACTGGAAGGCTGCTCAGAAGACATCAAAGACATGGTTTGCTCTACACTTGAGTTCCTTCAGAGGTAAAGAAAATTGTATATATAGTTCAACATAATTATTAAGTAACCACGTTGTTCATTATTTAATTATTTTGTTTAAAAAGGTGTTTCTTCAACATCAACCCAGAAAAAGGCACAAAAGTTAAGACGAAGAAGAACAAGAGGCATTTGACGGTGAACCCTGGAGTCCTCACACTCATTGCAGATCTTTCTGATCATGAGTGGAGAGACACACAGATGGCCTTGTCCACCTTAAGGTGTCTTGCACAGCACCAAATGCGGGACTGCACATACCTTTATGTACCATTACTAGTATTTACAGACATGAAGTGCAGAGTTCTTTGATTTGAATTTTTTTTTCTCTTTTAAATACCCTGAACAACCCACTTCTAATTAAGCAATTTGATGTCAACAAATTTTTAGAAGCCAAACAACTTATCAGTTAATCTAGAACTACCTAGATAGTAAACAAAAAATGTTAATGCCTAATTAAGAGAAAACTTGAGGCATATTTTTCTTTTTTTTTTGTTATCATGGTGTTATATCAGTTTTAAAACATTTAAGGTTAAACGTTTCAGTTCAAGTTACTTCCACTTTTTTCAACATGTTTATTACATGCAGATTTAGTTTTTGTGAGAAAGCAAAGCAAAACGCAGTTTGTTTTTATTTAAAAGTGGGTAAGACCGCTTTGTGTTTCTAAAATAAATCCTAAAATTGTGTTTGTTTATTTGTTGTGCTCATGTTTCTTAATTTCAAATTGAACCTAATTTAACAGGTGAAATGGGCAGAAAACACAATGAAGAAGAGAGAAATTATAGTATGCTGCAGAAGGATTTTTACTATTATCAAATCTTGAGTGTTTGGCGAAACAGGCTGTACAAGTTACATGTTTCTTGTTTCTAAACTGTTGTACTTAATTAGTTTGGCATTTAAATATAACCATATGGTTTGAATTCAGCACTCTCCCAATCAGAAACGATCTCTCTGCAGACTGTGAAGATTTCCTGTACAAGTGATTTACTAAAAGTCCCAGACAGCGTCCCAGCCTGCAGGAGCTTCAGCGTCACCCGTGGTTGATGTAACGCAGATGCACAACACCTACACACGTTAGTTTGAAAGTTCACCTTACAATTAAAAGTACATCGTCAGTTCACTCTCTCACCAGAACTTTAAACTCCATTCTGGTTTTCTCCGGGTGCTCCGGTTTCCTCCGGTAGTCGAAAAAACATCCACATTAAGACAATTGGTGATTTCAAACTGACCCTAAAGAGACGTTTACAGGTTACAGGTGATATTGCAGGTTGACGTTGAACGGCCCTGTTCTCTACAAAATTACTGACAACAGAAATCATTATCGTCCCACGTTTGTGCCTAGTTTAGTTTCTTCTGGAGCAGGAGGTCAGCAGCAGAAGTTAATGCACTTAATACATGCACCTATTACTTGCACTGTTATTGTATATTTGCAATAAGATCATTGTAAGGGTCACATTTGGCTCCCAAACAGCCAAATGAAGGGAAGGTAGGGATGTGTGACGCTGGTGTTGCATAAAAAAATCTTTGCTTCAGTTCTCTTCATTAAGGATATTTATCACTCGTTTCTTAAACATTTTCTCTTGCATAGTTATTGAATGGAATTGATTTGTAATTGGATTTACGTTTTGTTGGGTTTAATCTTGCGTTCAACAGAAAATATTGGCACCCACCTCCCTTCTCTGTCCCCACACAAACCAAACCAACACCACTTATACACCCATTTCCCAAGTAGATCCAGGTGCCTTTCATCAACAATCACTAAATCCCAGTGACACATCCAAACCACACCCACCTGTTGCAGCAAATAGCAGAGCAAGACATTCCTGCTCCTACAATGCCGGCCCCTAATTGTTTACATAATTATTTTATGATGAATTAATGTATCAGTGCTGGTATATAAATATGCATACAAATTTCATAATCCTGTGTTACATAAGTAATCAAAATTGTCCAACAGATTTTTTTTTTTTTTTTTAAATGTCTTTCTGAGTAATAACTTACTAAACATAGAAAAATGTCCAGTGTTACTACTTTCTCGTCTAAAGACAAATCCATCAAAGTCATGTCATCAAGCAATCCATCAGTTGGGTTCAGCTTCTTGAAGCAGACAAATCTTGGGAACAGGCCTGTCCAAATAGCTCGTCCTGTCTTGATCTTGACACATGAACGAGTCCTCCTTTGTCTTGAACAGCTTCAACAACTCTTCCCATGATCCAGGAGTTGCGGGTGCCGAGTCATCAACAATGAGCACAATATCGCCAGGAATCAAGTTACGCTTAATTTTATTCCATTTTTGTTGCTCTTGAAGTTGTGGCACGTCCCCTTTATTCCTCCAATCCCCTTTAAGAGGGAAGACACCTTGATCACAAAGTCGGGACCCTCCTACTGAAGACCAACGAGTAGAACAGGAAAAGGTAGATCAGAAAGAGAGGATGAGGAAGAGAGAAGGAGAGACAAAAACACACCATCAAAGATACAGAACTATAACTGTCATTAGTTATACTGACCTGTCCAAGATCACCTGACCTTTCAGGTGATCTTGAACGCCCACTCCTGCTGGTGGACAGAGGAACGTGACGGCCAGCGAGTTCTGGTGTCACCAACGTGGAGATCTTCGCAGGAACACACAAGACCTGTGTTCTAGCTGAACCCTTTACAGGGCAGGTAACTATGGTAACTGTAGACCGATATACCAAACTTATTTCCAGTCTTTGTCACAAAAAAGAAGGGAAGATGAGAAATAGAGAAAATGGAAAAAGGCCTCTTTGATATTCTCCAATAACCTCTAGAGTTGAACATTTAAAGGACTTTCAGGTATTTTATTTACTGCCCTATAAATGGTTAAGAGAACATGGAAAATGTTGTGTATTAGATTCATTTCAGTCTTGTTTGATTCGTGTTTTTAGTTGAGTATTTTCTGCTAAGGTTAATGTTACTGCTTGTTTTATTTTGTTTGGATCACTTGTTCAATCACACCAGAATACCAGAATCTGTTATCTGTAGTCCATGTTTTGAATGTCACTTAATTGTTATTTAGGAGTTAACCTTCTCCGTTCCCATCACTCCTCCACCCCTTACTGAGGTTACCACCTGAGGTTCTGGGAGTGGTGCTGGTCTTTAGGACGGACATTCAGAACGTCTGTCTGCATGACAAAGGTCATCAAAGGTCACTTACAGGTGCACACTGGTGACACAGTAATCTTCAAGGTCTGAATATGCCATTTCTGAATATTCGGTTGTGATTAATATATAGGAATTAAGAATTACTAGAATTAAGAAGTCAAATGTTTCTTTTACATTGTCTTGGTTATTCTTACTATTTTCAAAGCTCCTGTTTGTTTCCACGGGAAGTGCGGACCACAAGGAAAAATTCCTGGGACATCTGTGACCTCACCAGGACTGCTGCTTGTGGTGTCACAAACCGTCTGTTTTTGGGGCGATTAATTATAATATAAGTAGATTATTTATATATATATATATATATATATATATATATATATATATATATATATATATATATATATATATATATATATATATATATATTATTTTCTAATTTAATTTGAAGACAAGGAAACCCAAGTGGTTGGACTCTGATCACATTCAGAGGGTCAAGTGAGATGGAAGTGATGAAGTAATGACTAAAGAGGAAGTGAGACGGAAGTGATAATGACTAAAGAGGAAGGGAGACGGAAGTGATAATGACTAAAGAGGAAGTGAGACGGAAGTGATAATGACGCCTCGGGGATCCCCCGGAAGAGCTGGGGAAGTGTCTGGGGTGAGGGAGGTCTGGGCATCCCTGCTTAGACTTCTGCCCCCGTGACCCGGCCTCGGATAAGCGGAAGAAGATGGATGGATGATAAAACCTCTAAACTGGAGGTGAAATGCATAAACCCCATCAAAGGTAACATACTGCATTATTTATGCATGTATATAAATGTATGTGGGTCACTATATGGTTACATGCGTTTGTATCTGTATCTTACCAATTAGTGACACATATTTCATTGAATGTCTTTCTATTCACAGGACGTGGTGTATTTGCACTAAGTCCATATAATGAATGAATAATGAATGATAAAAGTTCTACATTTCATTTTCACAATTTTTCTTGTTTTTTTCAAATTAGTATTGATGCTTGCAGAGAAGATGGATCGTTTGGGCGGTTGGTGAATGATGAACACAAACACCCCAACTGCAAGATGAAAAAATTGATGTAAATGGAAATCCACATCTGTGTCTCTTCACCTGTATGGACATAAAGGCAGGCGAAGAGATCACATATGACTACGGAGGAGACGACGGGCCATGGAGGAAGGTATGTCACTTAATTAAAGTGAGTAAAAAAACTTACAATCTCAGAAGAAATACAATAATAGAACATTTTATGAGAATTATGACTGAGATAAACACGTGGACTATTTTACTTTTGTAAAAATGAAGCAAAATTGAATAATAATAACCATATTATGCACTGTAAGTCAGTGTTTGAGGAGATTCTGTGTGAAATACCAAAAGTGAATGGTCTCCATAGTTGAAGACCTCCGCTACTGTGTGAATGTCCCCAGTAAGCACGTCTGTGTCAGTGTGGCAACACCAAAAATGCTGAAGAAGAATTTGATTGTTTTACGGATATTTGTGTCAGTTTGTGTTTGCAACAAGGGCCTGATCAAACACTAATTTTGTTTTTTTCATTTCTTTTCTGTTTTGATCTATGAACAACCAAAAATAATGAATGAGATATATAATTTTTATTAAACTGCAGATTAAACGTTTTTCATGCATATTTAAGAAGAAGAAGAAGAGCTGCCACATACACAAATGGAGAAGAGCTCCATTCTCTATCCAACACCGACGTGAGCGCAACAGGTTCAGTTGAGATTTTATATGTACATTTCTGTGCTGTTTTTACAGACTCACGTTCCACATGAACTTCAGAGCACACCCAGACTGAGAAGAGCCAAAAGTATCATAGTAAGTTGTCAGTTACGTAGAAGTTTATATCAAGTATATGTTTTTTGTACACATGCATATCTTTTTTATTTTGTTTTTGTTTTTATGTTTAGAAGAAAAATACTTTTGAAGAGTCCGAACTCTATGATCCTACATCAGCGTGAGGAGGAGTATGTTCAGACACCACCTCCTCAACTGAAAATAGTGATGACAGCCTTAAACCACAAACAACAAAACGGGTCCCTCGTCTCACTTTGCAGGAAGATATTGGCACAGCAGATTCCCCAGTGTGTGACAGCACTGTACCTGGCTTTGTGTCTGTTGAAAGGAGCGCACAAGAAACCTGTTCAAGTCCCATTAATGATGTGATTGTTTCTCCTGCACCAAAAATACATGGGGAAAAGAGTGTATGACAAAAAACACTGCTGCTTATACCGTAGCAAACCCTACTCAAAGATCGCAAGGCACGTACCCGCTCCTGTTTTTGTTGGGACGACCATTGGCACGTTTAAATGTGCAGTCGAGCTCTGTGAACGCCAGTGTCACAGCAGCACAGCTCTAGTAGCGCATTTGAAAGAGCATATAGGGGAAGGACGTGCCGTGACTTGTCCATTGAGGGGCTGTACAAGCATTTTCAGGGTTAAATCTTTTTCTGGCGCTCACATGTCACAAAAACAAAGGTGTTTCTGATACTATCCTCGATGATTTATACAAGGAACGTACATCTTAGTCATCATCTGTTGCAGCTGATGTTAGTCATTTTTGCCCTCAGACCTCTGATGACAATACAGAAGCTGGCACAAGTGAAGGTGATATGGAAATGTCAGGAGATTTTAGGGATCTCTTTCTTAAAAATGTCTGCTTATTTTATTTGAAAATGCAGGGACAGCTTCTGTTACCCGCTTCCACAATACAGACCATTGTTGAGGAGATACAAAATATACATGAGTTGGGTCAATCCTATACTTTCAATAAACTGTCTCAACTTCTGAAAACAGAAACGGCATTATCAGATGAGGACATCACCAGAGTCTGGGTTTGTCAGGGGATCTGATCTGTTCTCTGCATGTCGTAGAGGCCCAATGAGAACAGTATACTCAAGAACTCAAAGTACCATATGTATTCAGTGAAGAAAGAAAATGGAAAAAATGCTGTCTTAAAATCAACGACGTGATTGATTTCTATCCTTCGTCTTCCTACATAAACGTTGGATATCAAATGGTTCCATTGAAACGGTGTCTTGTCAATCTAATTCATCTCTAAGTTGTCTTGTGTCTTCCACAGTTTTTTTTTTTTCTAGTTATTCCTACTCAGAAATGGCTGATGCAGACCAAAGCAGAATATGCTGCTCCATTACTAGGGTGTTGCCAGACCTCCCATCCTCAGTTTTAGATCTGGTTGTGGAGCATCTACAGCTGCTTGGTGTGGAGACGAATGAGGATTTTCATTTTATCCGAGAGGCTGACTTGCTTTCTGTGTTATGACCAATACAAGCAAGAAAACTGGTGGCTGCGTGGAAACGGGACAGTAAGTACATTTCAACTAAGTGTACTGTATAATCTTTGATTATTTATATTGGTAACTTATTGTTTCTGCTTTCAGCACAAAGCACTGATATCCACAGCCGGTCACCATTATCCTCTCCAGCCACATCAACGCGCTCCTCAAACTCTCTGTCTCCTTCACCCAGCCAACTCCTTCATGTTGCAGGTTGGATTAACAGCTTTCAAATTCCATGGGAGAAGTTTGCAGAAGCCCTTTTGCAGTGTTTTGAGAGGGGGAACAGGCCAACACCAAAGCTACAGAGAGAGATGATGCGTATTGTTGCCTCTGAGATGATGAGTGCATGTGCATCTCCCAATAAACAAGCCAAGTATCCACAGTCATTACAAGACGTCATAGGAGGTGATGTGGTGGGAGCAGGTTATCACTCATTACTTAAGCAGTTACAAGCTCGAATTGAAAATGTGAAGCGGTCTGCATCCCCAAGGATAATGAAAAGAAAAGCGATGTCAGATGAGTAGGACACAGATGAAATCCCAGCTGAAAAAAGAGCAGTAGTTCAGGACACATATGGCTGTAATAGACGGGACATGAAATTCATGCTATTAACTGAGACTCTGGACAGCCAAAAGGAGAAAAGGGAATCATTCAAGGTTATGAGTTGACAGGGCAACTTGGACCCTGAAGAAATAAAAACTCTAATGAAGTGTACATACTACTCCCAACATAAAGACATAAACAAGGGGACAGATGTGCCGTCCCTCATGGTGGACTGGCCTTTCTTGTTTAAAGAGACTGGCCTTGCAGTCCACTCTGAAGAGCTGACTGGTGGATCCCTGAAAGAGACTTTCCTGACCAATGTTGAAAAAAAAGGGAACACGCCTCCTACACTTCATGAGAAACAGTTGCGCTGAAAAGAGCAAGCGGGTTTTGCAAGCAACAACCAAAAATAATGAATGAGATATACAATTTGTAATTTTATTAAACTACAGATTAAACTTTTTTTCATGCATATTTAAAAGTCAAAAGAGCTGCCACATACACAAACGGAGAAGAGCTCCATTCTCTATCCAACACCGACATGAGCGCAACAGGTTCAGTTGAGATTTTATATGTACATTTCTGTGCTGTTTTTACACAGACTCACGTTCCACATGAACTTCAGAGCACACCCAGACTGAGAAGAACCAAAAGTATCATAGTAAGTTGTCAGTTACGTAGATGTTTATATCAAGTATATGTTTTTTGTACACATGCATATCTTTTTTATTTTGTTTTTATGTTTAGATGAAAAATACTTTCGAAGAGTCCGAACTCTATGATCCAGCTCTGTGACTCTTTTAACAGTAACAATGTTGGATACCAATATGAGGGGTAGAACCATCAAAACTGGCAGTTTTGTTGGGTGATGTAGTTACATTTTGTGCATGTTGTCTTTTCAGGAACCTCCTGCTATACCTCCAGACGATTCATGCTCCCTGTAGACCAGAAGATTGTGAATGACCAAATTCCTACCCTCTTTTCTGCCATCTGTTTGATGTTTGGAAGCTATTACTGTCTGAACATCCACTACCCTGTGGGTCTTCGCTCTACACTTGAGTTCCTTCAGAGGTAAAGAAAAAAAATGTATATATAGTTGAACATAATTATTAAGTAACCAAGTTGTTCATTATTTAATTATTTTGTTTAAAAAGGTGTTTCTTCAACATCAACCCAGGAAAAGGCACAAAAGTTGAGACGAAGAAGAACAAGAGGCATCTGACGGTGAACCCTGGAGTCCTCACACTCATTGCAGATCTTTCTGATCATGAGTGGAGAGACACACAGATGGCCTTGTCCACCTTAAGGTGTCTTGCACAGCACCAAATGCAGGACTGCACATACCTTTATGTACCATTACTAGTATTTACAGACATTAAGTGCAGAGTTCTTTGATTTGATTTTTCTTGTTTTTATCTTTTAAATACCCTGAACAACCCACTTCTAATTAAGCAATTTGATGTCAACAAATTTTTAGAAGACAAACAACTTATCAGTTAATCTAGAACTACCTAGATACTAAACTAAAAATTTTAATGCCTAATTAAGAGAAAGCTTGAGGCGTATTTTTCTTTTTTTTTGTTATCATGGTGTTATATCAGTTTTAAAACGTTTAAGGTTAAACGTTTCAGTTCAAGTTACTTCCACTTTTTTCAACATGTTTATTTCATGCAGATTTAGTTTTTGTGAGAAAGCAAAGCAAAACGCAGTTTGTTTTTATTTAAAAGTGGGTAAGACTGCTTTGTGTTT
The DNA here is from genome assembly GCA_014839995.1 of Xenentodon cancila. Classification (NCBI taxonomy): domain Eukaryota; kingdom Metazoa; phylum Chordata; class Actinopteri; order Beloniformes; family Belonidae; genus Xenentodon; species Xenentodon cancila. The sequence goes on from CM026206.1 coordinate 25,895,069, forward strand.
CTAAAATAGTTTGTTTATTTGTTGTGCTCATGTTTCTTAATTTCAAATTGAACCTAATTTAACAGGTGAAATGGACAGAAAACACAATGAAGAAGAGAGAAATTATAGTATGCTGCAGAAGGATTTTTACTATTATCAAATCTTGAGTGTTTGGCGAAACAGGCTGTACAAGTTACATGTTTCTTGTTTCTAAACTGTTGTACTTAATTAGTTTGGCATTTAAATATAACCATATGGTTTGAATTCAGCACTCTCCCAATCAGAAACGATCTCTCTGCAGACTGTGAAGATTTCCTGTACAAGTGATTTACTAAAAAGTCCCAGACAGCGTCCCAGCCTGCAGGAGCTTCAGCGTCACCCGTGGTTGATGTAACGCAGATGCACAACACCTACACACGTTAGTTTTAAAGTTCACCTTACAATTAAAAATACATCATCAGTTCACTCTCTCACCAGAACTTTAAACTTCATTCTGGTTTTCTCCGGGTGCTCCGGTTTCCTCCGGTAGTTGAAAAAACATCCACATTAAGACAATTGGTGATTTCAAACTGACCCTAAAGAGACGTTTATAGGTTACAGGTGATGTTGCAGGTTGACGTTGAACGGCCCTGTTCTCTACAAAATTACTGACAACAGAAATCATTATCGTCCCACGTTTGTGCCTAGTTTAGTTTCTTCTGGAGCAGGAGGTCAGCAGCAGAAGTTAATACACTTAATACATGCACCTATTACTTGCACCGTTATTGTATATTTGTATATATTTGCAATAAGATCATTGTAAGGGTCACATTTGGCTCCCAAACAGCCAAATGAAGGGAAGGTAGGGATCTGTCTGACGCTGGTGGTGCATAAAAAAAATCTTTGCTTCAGTTCTCTTCGTTACGGACATTTATCACTCTTTCCTTGAAAACATTTTTTCTTGCAATTGGATTTACGTTTTGTTGGGTTTAATCTTGCGTTCAACAGAAAGTATTGGAACCCACCTCCCTTCTCTGTCCCCACACAAACCAAACCAACACCACTTATACACCCATTTCCCAAGTAGATCCAGGTGCCTCTCATGAACAATCACTAAATCCCAGTGACACATCCAAACCACACCCACCTGTTGCAGCAAATAGCAGAGCAAGACATTCCTGCTCCTACAATGCCGGCCCCTAATTGTTAACATAATTATTTTATGATAAATTAATTTATCAGTGCTGGTATATAAATATGCATACAAATTTCATAATCCTGTGTTACATACGTGATAAAAATTGTCCAACAGATTATTTTTTTTTTTTTTTAATGTCTTTTTGAGTAATAACTTACTAAACATAGAAAAATGTCCAGTGTTACTACTTTCTCGTCTAAAGACAAATCCATCAAAGTCATGTCATCAAGCAATCCATCAGGTGGGTTCAGCTTCTTGAAGCAGACAAATCTTGGGAACAGGCCTGTCCAAATAGCTCATCCTGTCTTGATCTTGACACGTGAACGAGTCCTCCTTTGTCTTGAACAGCTTCAACAACTCTTCCCATGATCCAGGAGTTGCGGGTGCTGAGTCATCAACAATGAGCACAATATCGCCAGGAATCAAGTTACGCTTAATTTTATTCCATTTTTGTCGCTCTTGAAGTTGTGGCACGTCCCCTATCCCCTTTAAGAGGGAAGACACCTTGATCACAAAGTTGGGACCCTCCTACTGAAGACCAACGAGCCACCTGTCCTTTCAGGTGATCTTGAACGCCCACTCCTGCTGGTGGAGAGAGGAACGTGACGGCCAGCGAGTTCTGGTGTCACCAACGTGGAGATCTTCGCAGGAACACACAAGACCTGTGTTCTAGCTGAACCCTTTACAGGGCAGGTAACTATGGTAACTGTAGACCGATATACCAAACTTATTTCCAGTCTTTGTCACAAAAAAGAAGGGAAGATGAGAAATAGAGAAAATGGAAAAAGGCCTCTTTGATATTCTCCAATAACCTCTAGAGTTGAACATTTAAAGGACTTTCAGGTATTTTATTTACTGCCCTATAAATGGTTAAGAGAACAGGGAAAATGTTGTGTATTAGATTCATTTCAGTCTTGTTTGATTTGTGTTTTTAGTTGAGTATTTTCTGCTAAGGTTAATGTTACTGCTTGTTTTATTTTGTTTGGATCACTTGTTCAATCACACAGAGTTCCATGGAAACTGGTAGCAGAATCTGTTATCTGTAGTCCATGTTTTGAATGTCAGTTATAATTGTTATTTAGGAGTTAACCCTCTCCGTTCCCATCACTCCTCCACCCCTTAGGGGACCTGAGGTTCTGGGAGTGGTGCTGGTCTTTAGGACGGACATTCAGAACGTCTGTCTGCATGACAATGACGCCTCGGGGATCCCCCGGAAGAGCTGGGGAAGTGTCTGGGGTGAGGGAGGTCTGGGCATCCCTGCTTAGACTTCTGCCCCAGCGACCCGGCCTCGGATAAGCGGAAGAAGATGGATGGATGATAAAACCTCTAAACTGGAGGTGAAATGCATAAACCCCATCAAAGGTAACATACTGCATTATTTATGCATGTATATAAATGTATGTGGGTCACTATATGGTTACATGCGTTTGTATTTGTATCTTACCAATTAGTGACACATATTTCATTGAATGTCTTTCTATTCACAGGACGTGGTGTATTTGCACTAAGTCCATATAATGAATGAATAATGAATGATAAAAGTTCTACATTTCATTTTCACAATTTTTCTTGTTTTTTTCAAATTAGTATTGATGCTTGCAGAGAAGGTGGATCGTTTGGGCGGTTGGTGAATGATGAACACAAACACCCCAACTGCAAGATAAAAAATTGATGTAAATGGAAATCCACATCTGTGTCTCTTCACGTGTATGGACATAAAGGCAGGCGAAGAGATCACATATGACTACGGAGGAGACGACGGGCCATGGAGGAAGGTATGTCACTTAATTAAAGAGTGAGTAAAAATAACTTACAATCTCAGAAGAAATACAATAATAGAACATTTTATGAGAATTATGACTGAGATAAACACGTGGACTATTTTACTTTTGTAAAAATGAAGCAAAATTGAATAATAATAACCATATTATGCACTGTAAGTCAGTGTTTGAGGAGATTCTGTGTGAAATACCAAAAGTGAATGGTCTCCATAGTTGAAGACCTCAGCTACTGTGTGAATGTCCCCAGTAAGCACGTCTGTGTCAGTGTGGCAACACCAAAAATGCTGAAGTAGAATTTGATTGTTTTACAGATATTTGTGTCAGTTTGTGTTTGCAACAAGGGCCTGATCAAACACTAATTTTGTTTTTTTTATTTCTTTTCTGTTTTGATCTATGAACAACAAAAAATATTGAATGAGATATATAATTTGTATTTTTAATTAACTGCAGATTAAACTTTTTTCATGCATATTTAAAAGTCAGAAGAGCTGCCACATACACAAATGGAGAAGAGCTCCATTCTCTATCCAACACCGACGTGAGCGCAACAGGTTCAGTTGAGATTTTATATGTACATTTCTGTGCTGTTTTTACATAGACTCACGTTCCACATGAACTTCAGAGCACACCCAGACTGAGAAGAGCCAAAAGTATCATAGTAAGTTGTCAGTTATGTAGATTTTTATATCAAGTATATGTTTTTTGTACACATGCATATCTTTTTTATTTTGTTTTTATGTTTAGATGAAAAATACTTTCGAAGAGTCCGAACTCTATGATCCTACATCAGTGTGAGGAGGAGTATGTTCAGACACCACTGAAAATAGAAACTGAAAAAAGTGATGACAGCCTTAAACCACAAACAAAACGGGTCCCTCGTCTCACTTTGCAGGAAGATATTGGCACAGCAGATTCCCCAGTGTGTGACAGCACTGTACCTGGCTTTGTGTCTGTTGAAAGGAGCGCACAAGAAACCTGTTCAAGTCCCATTAATGATGTGATTGTTTCTCCTGCACCAAAAATACATGGGGAAAAGAGTGTATGACAAAAAACACTGCTGCTTATACCGTAGCAAACCCTACTCAAAGATCGCAAGGCACGTACCCGCTCCTGTTTTTGTTGGGACGACCATTGGCACTTTTAAATGTGCAGTCGAGCTCTGTGAACGCCAGTGTCACAGCAGCACAGCTCTAGTAGCGCATTTGAAAGAGCATATAGGGGAAGGACGTGCCGTGACTTGTGCATTGAGGAGCTGTACAAGCATTTTCAGGGTTAAATCTTCTTCTGGCGCTCACATGTCACAAAAACAAAGGTGTTTCTGATACTATCCTTGATGATTTATACAAGGAACGTACATCTTAGTCATCATCTGTTGCAGCTGATGTTAGTCATTTTTGCCCTCAGACCTCTGATGACAATACAGAAGCTGGCACAAGTGAAGGTGATATGGAAATGTCAGGAGATTTTAGGGATCTCTTTCTTAAAAATGTCTGCTTATTTTATTTGAAAATGCAGGGACAGCTTCTGTTACCCGCTTCCACAATACAGACCATTGTTGAGGAGATACAAAATATACACGAGTTGGGTCAATCCTATACTTTCAATAAACTGTCTCAACTTCTGAAAACAGAAACGGCATTATCAGATGAGGACATCACCAGAGTCTGGGTTTGTCAGGGGATCTGATCTGTTCTCTGCATGTCGTAGAGGCCCAATGAGTACAGTATACTCAAGAACTCAAAGTACCATATGGTACCATGTGATTGATTTCTATCCTTCGTCTTCCTACATAAATGATGGATATCAAATGGTTCCATTGAAACGGTGTCTTGTCAATCTAATTCATCTCTAAGTTGTCTTGTGTCTTCCACAGTTTTTTTTTTTTTTCTAGTTATTCCTACTCAGAAATGGCTGATGCAGACCAAAGCAGAATATGCTGCTCCATTACTAGGGTGTTGCCAGACCTCCCATCCTCAGTTTTAGATCTGGTTGTGGAGCATCTACAGCTGCTTGGTGTGGAGACGAATGAGGATTTTCATTTTATCCGAGAGGCTGACCTGCTTTCTGTGTTACGACCAATACAAGCAAGAAAACTGGTGGCTGCGTGGAAACGGGACAGTAAGTACATTTCAACTAAGTGTACTGTATAATCTTTGATTATTCATATTGGTAACTTATTGTTTCTGCTTTCAGCACAAAGCACTGATATCCACAGCCGGTCACCATTATCCTCTCCAGCCACATCAACGCGCTCCTCAAACTCTCTGTCTCCTTCACCCAGCCAACTCCTTCATGTTGCAGGTTGGATTAACAGCTTTCAAATTCCATGGGAGAAGTTTCCAGAAGCCCTTTTGCAGTGTTTTGAGAGGGGGAACAGGCCAACACCAAAGCTACAGAGAGAGATGATACGCATTGTTGCCTCTGAGATGATGAGTGCATGTGCATCTTCCAATAAACAAGCCAAGTATCCACAGTCATTACAAGACGTCATAGAAGGTGATGTGGTGGGAGCAGGTTATCACTCATTACTTAAGCAGTTACAAGCTCGAATTGAAAATGTGAAGCGGTCTGCATCCCCAAGGATAATGAAAAGAAAAGCGATGTCAGATGAGTAGGACACAGATGAAATCCCAGCTGAAAAAAGAGCAGTAGTTCAGGACACATATGGCTGTAATAGACGGGACATGAAATTCATGCTATTAACTGAGACTCTGGACAGCCAAAAGGAGAAAAGGGAATCATTCAAGGTTATGAGTTGACAGGGCAACTTGGACCCTGAAGAAATAAAAACTCTAATGAAGTGTACATACTACTCCCAACATAAAGACATAAACAAGGGGACAGATGTGCCGTCCCTCATGGTGGACTGGCCTTTCTTGTTTAAAGAGACTGGCCTTGCAGTCCACTTTGAAGAGCTGACTGGTGGATCCCTGAAAGAGACTTTCCTGACCAATGTTGAAAAAAAAGGGAACACGCCTCCTACACTTCATGAGAAACAGTGTCAAAACTCAAAATCCTGAGAGGACAACTGGAAGGCTGCTCAGAAGACATCAAAGACATGGTTTGCTCTACAAAATTGTATATATAGTTCAACATAATTATTAAGTAACCACGTTGTTCATTATTTAATTATTTTGTTTAAAAAGGTGTTTTTTCAACATCAATCCAGGAAAAGGCACAAAAGTTGAGACAAAGAAGAACAAGAGGCATTTGACGGTGAACCCTGGAGTCCTCACACTCATTGCAGATCTTTCTGATCATGAGTGGAGAGACACACAGATGGCCTTGTCCACCTTAAGGTGTCTTGCACAGCACCAAATGTGGGACTGCACATACCTTTATGTACCATTACTAGTATTTACAGACATGAAGTGCAGAGTTCTTTGATTTGATTTTTCTTGTTTTTATCTTTTAAATACCCTGAACAACCCACTTCTAATTAAGCAATTTGATGTCAACAAATTTTTAGAAGCCAAACAACTTATCAGTTAATCTAGAACTACCTAGAAACGAAACAAAAAATTTTAAATGCCTAATTAAGAGAAAGCTTGAGGCGTATTTTTCTTTTTTTTTGTTATCATGGTGTTATATCAGTTTTAAAACGTTTAAGGTTAAACGTTTCAGTTCAAGTTACTTCCACTTTTTTCAACATGTTTATTTCATGCAGATTTAGTTTTTGTGAGAAAGCAAAGCAAAACACAGTTTGTTTTTATTTAAAAGTGGGTAAGACCGCTTTGTGAGTTTCTAAAATGAATCCTAAAATTGTGTTTTTATTTATTTGTTGTGCTCATGTTTCTTAATTTCAAATTGAACCCAATTTAACAGGTGAAATGGACAGAAAACACAATGAAGAAGAGAGAAATTATAGTATGCTGCAGAAGGTTTTTTTTAATATTATCAAATCTTGAGTGTTTGGCGAAACAGGCTGTACAAGTTCTGTTTCTTGTTTCTAAACTGTTGTACTTAATTAGTTTGGCATTTAAATATAACCATATGGTTTGAATTCAGCACTCTCCCAATCAGAAACGATCTCTCTGCAGACTGTGAAGATTTCCTGTACAAGTGATTTACTAAAAGTCCCAGACAGCGTCCCAGCCTGCAGGAGCTTCAGCGTCACCCGTGGTTGATGTAACGCAGATGCACAACACCTACACACGTTAGTTTGAAAGTTCACCTTACAATTAAAAATACATTATCAGTTCACTCTCTCACCAGAACTTTAAACTTCATTCTGGTTTTCTCCGGGTGCTCCGGTTTCCTCCGGTAGTCGAAAAAACATCCACATTAAGACAATTGGTGATTTCAAACTGACCCTAAAGAGACGTTTACAGGTTACAGGTGATGTTGCAGGTTGACGTTGAACGGCCCTGTTCTCTACAAAATTACTGACAACAGAAATCATTATCGTCCCACGTTTGTGCCTAGTTTAGTTTCTTCTGGAGCAGGAGGTCAGCAGCAGAAGTTAATACACTTAATACATGCACCTATTACTTGCACTGTTATTGTTAATTTTTTATATATTTGCAATAAGATCATTGTAAGGGTCACATTTGGCTCCCAAACAGCCAAATGAAGGGAAGGTAGGGATGTGTGACGCTGGTGTTGCATAAAAAAAATCTTTGCTTCATTTCTCTTCGTTACGGACATTTATCACTCGTTCCTTGAAAACATTTTCTCTTGCATAGTTATTGAATGGTATTGATTTGTAATTGGATTTACGTTTTGTTGGGTTTAATCTTGCGTTCAACAGAAAATATTGGCACCCACCTCCCTTCACTGCTCCAACACAAACCAAACCAACACCACTTATACACGCATTTCCCAAGTAGATCCAGGTGCCTCTCATCAACAATCACTAAATCCCAGTGACACATCCAAACCACACCCACCTGTTGCAGCAAATAGCAGAGCAAGACATTCCTGCTCCTACAATGCCGGCCCCTAATTGTTAACATAATTATTTTATGATAAATTAATTTATCAGTGCTGGTATATAAATATGCATACAAATTTCATAATCCTGTGTTACATACGTGATAAAAATTGTCCAACAGATTTTTTTTTTTTTTTTTTAATGTCTTTTTGAGTAATAACTTACTAAACATAGAAAAATGTCCAGTGTTACTACTTTCTCGTCTAAAGACAAATCCATCAAAGTCATGTCATCAAGCAATCCATCAGGTGGGTTCAGCTTCTTGAAGCAGACAAATCTTGGGAACAGGCCTGTCCAAATAGCTCGTCCTGTCTTGATCTTGACACATGAACGAGTCCTCCTTTGTCTTGAACAGCTTCAACAACTCTTCCCATGATCCAGGAGTTGCAGGTGCTGAATCATCAACAATGAGCACAATATCGCCAGGCATCAAGTTACACTTAATTTTATTCCATTTTTGTCGCTCTTGAAGTCCTGGCAAGTCCCCTTTATTCCTCCAATCCCCTTTAAGAGGGAAGAAACCTGGATCAGGACCTGGATCAGAGAACAGAGAAGGAGAGACAAAAACACGCCATCAAAGATACAGAACTATAACTGTCATTAGTTATACTGACCTGTCCAAGATCACCTGTCCTTTCAGGTGATCTTGAACGCCCACTCCTGCTGGTGGAGAGAGGAACGTGACGGCCAGCGAGTTCTGGTGTCACCAACGTGGAGATCTTCGCAGGAACACACAAGACCTGTGTTCTAGCTGAACCCTTTACAGGGCAGGTAACTATGGTAACTGTAGACCGATATACCAAACTTATTTCCAGTCTTTGTCACAAAAAAGAAGGGAAGATGAGAAATAGAGAAAATGGAAAAAGGCCTCTTTGATATTCTCCAATAACCTCTAGAGTTGAACATTTAAAGGACTTTTAGGTATTTTATTTACTGCCCTATAAATGGTTAAGAGAACATGGAAAATGTGTATTAGATTCATTTCAGCCTTGTTTGATTTGTGTTTTTAGTTGAGTTTTTTCTGCTAAGGTTAATGTTACTGCTTGTTTTATTTTGTTTGGATCACTTGTTCAATCACACAGAGTTCCATGGAAACTGGTACCAGAATCTGTTATCTGTAGTCCATGTTTTGAATGTCACTTATAATTGTTATTTAGGAGTTAACCGTCTCCGTTCCCATCACTCCTCCACCCCTTAGGGGACCTGAGGTTCTGGGAGTGGTGCTGGTCTTTAGGACGGACATTCAGAACGTCTGTCTGCATGACAAAGGTCATCAAAGGTCACTTACAGGTGCACACTGGTGACACAGTAATCTTCAAGGTCTGAATATGCCATTTCTGAATATTCGGTTGTGATTAATATATAGGAATTAAGAAATACTAGAATTAATAAGTCAAATGTTTCTTTGACATTGTCTTGGTTATTCCTACTATATTTAGATATATTTTTTATACTATATATATATATATATATATATATATATATATATATATATATATATATATATATATATATATGTACCCAAACTGGAAGTTGGTTCCATAGTGATGGTTCCTGACAATACAAGACCCGTCCTATAAATCTAGATTTAGGTCTTCTAGGAACTACGAGTAACCTGCACACTGAGAACGGAGAGCTCTGTTAGGAACATAAGGAACTATCAGGTCTTGGAGATGACCATGATCTGACCCATTTGGGATCAGCTGGAAGATATTCAGAGATTATCTTTCACATCCTGCTAATAAGCCAAATGGAAGTGATGATGACTAAAGAGGAAGTGAGATGGAAGTCAAAGTCAAGTTTATTGCCAATTCTACGACATGTGAGATACATACAGAGAATCTAAATTATGTTACTCTCAAAACCTCGGTGATACACAATTAATAAATTTTAAACACAAAGTGCAAATTAAAAAGAAACAAGTTTTAGCATGACATTGAGTTTAAGAGCCAAAGGCAATAAAATTACAGTAAAAACAATGGAATGGTGGTATGATGACAGACATTATGATGAACTGTATTGTAATAATGATGGTGAAATGTACAACAGTTTTTAAAGGTGTGTGATGGTCCTGCAGCCTTGATATGATGCATGAGCACTTGGGAACCACCGATGTCTGTTCATTATTTAATACTTTTGTTTACAAAGGTGTTTCTTCAACATCAATCCAGAAAAACGCACAAAAGTTGAGATAAAGAACAAGAGGTATCTGACGGTGAACCCTGGAGTCCTCACACTCATTGCAGATCTTTCTGATCATGAGTGGAGAGACACACAGATGGCCTTGTCCACCTTAAGGTGTCTTGCACAGCACCAAATGCGGGACTGCAGATACCTTTATATACCATTACTAGTATTTACAGACATTAAGTGCAGAGTTCTTTGATTTGATTTTTCTTGTTTTTATCTTTTAAATACCCTGAACAACCCACTTCTAATTAAGCAATTTGATGTCAACAAAATTTTAGAAGCCAAACAACTTATCAGTTAATCTAGAACTACCTAGATACTAAACAAAAAATTTTAATGCCTAATTAAGAGAAAACTTGAGGCGTATTCTTCTCTTTTTTTTTCTTTTATCATGGTGCTATATCAGTTTTAAAACATTTAAGGTTAACTAAAAGTTTCAGTTCCAGTTACTTCCACTTTTTTCAACATGTTTATTACATGCAGATTTAGTTTTTGTGAGAAAGCAAAGCAAAACACAGTTTGTTTTTTATAAGTGGGTAAGACTGCATTGTGAGTTTCTAAAATAAATCCTAAAATTGGGTTTCTCCGGGTGCTCCGGTTTCCTCCGGTAGTCGAAAAAACATCCACATTAAGACAATTGGTGATTTCAAACTGACCCTAAAGAGACGTTTACAGGTTACAGGTGATGTTGCAGGTTGACGTCGAACGGCCCTGTTCTCTACAAAATTACTGACAACAGAAATCATTATCGTCCCACGTTTGTGCCTAGTTTAGTTTCTTCTGGAGCAGGAAGTCAGCAGCAGAAGTTAATACACTTAATACATGCACCTATTACTTGCACTGTTATTGTTAATTTGTATATATTTGCAATAAGATCATTGTAAGGGTCACATTTGGCTCCCAAACAGCCAAATGAAGGGAAGGTAGGGATCTGTCTGACGCTGGTGGTGCATAAAAAAAATCTTTGCTTCAGTTCTCTTCGTTACGGACATTTATCACTCTTTCCTTGAAAACATTTTTTCTTGCAATTTGGATTTACGTTTTGTTGGGTTTAATCTTGCGTTCAACAGAAAATATTGGCACCCACCTCCCTTCTCTGTCCCCACACAAACCAAACCAACACCACTTATACACGCATTTCCCAAGTAGATCCAGGTGCCTTCTCATCAACAATCACTAAATCCCAGTGACACATCCCAAACCACACCCACCTGTTGCAGCAAATAGCAGAGCAAGACATTCCTGCTGCTACAATGCCGGCCCCTAATTGTTAACATAATTATGATGAATTAATGTATCAGTGCTGGTATATAAATATGCATACAAATTTCATAATCCTGATGTTACATACATAATCAAAATTGTCCAACAGATTTTTTTTTTTTTTTTTTTAAATGTCTTTCTGAGTAATAACTTACTAAACATAGAAAAATGTCCAGTGTTACTACTTTCTCGTCTAAAGACAAATCCATCAAAGTCATGTCATCAAGCAATCCATCAGGTGGGTTCAGCTTCTTGAAGCAGACAAATCTTGGGAACAGGCCTGTCCAAATAGCTCGTCCTGTCTTGATCTTGACACGTGAACGAGTCCTCCTTTGTCTTGAACAGCTTCAACAAACTCTTCCCATGATCCAGGAGTTGCAGGTGCTGAATCATCAACAATGAGCACAATATCGCCAGGCATCAAGTTACGCTTAATTTTATTCCATTTTTGTCGCGCTTGAAGTTGTGTTTCTTCGTCCATCTTTTCTAAAACAGGTCAGACATGCACTGTACTTGATCCATCTCCGTACTGAATACAAATCATCCTTCTGGAAAATGCTGGGTGACAAGACTGGCTGACCCGCTACTTCCAGATCTGACACAATGCAGCTTCTCACAAGCTTTTCCTGGCCCATAGTGCTTAAAAGAATGTTAGTTCATCTTCCTGAAATATTGAGCTTCTTCTTCAGAACTGCCTTGGTCCAAGAAAGGATAGGTTTCCACAATTATGTCACCTTTTTTGACTTGACTTTAACTGGTACAATGGAAAGTTTGGAGTCATGTAGCCAACCCCAGTGAGACCACTACTTTGCTTGACGTTCCTTTTGAAGCTTTCCATTTTATTATCCAATGTCTTCTCAGTGAGAATGGACTTCCTTTTAAGAGTTTGTTATCAACTTCATTTGAACCAGCCTGTGATCCACTCATATTGACATCCAGCAAATATGCACCACACAGATGTTCAGTGAGGAAATGTCATCTTCATTTAGACTTATATTGGCGCCGATACATACATGTACAAACAACCCAATATTGTCCACAGCTGCACGGTACTCATTTAGTCCAACTTCCTCATCATCCTCGAGCAAAATGGGAAGACGGCCTTCCAACAGCCACAGCTTCCTTGTCCACCCATCATGTATCAAGCGCCAGAGTCCATACTTCCTCATCATCCCTTTTTTTTTTTTTTTAAAACTCACGGTTGATTTCCAAAATGGTTGAGTGGTCCATTTTCCAATATGGAGGAGGTCCAACAAACAGCATGAAGGAGTGTTAAATCCATAGTCCTTTTTTTGTTGCCAAAGTCAACAAATAGCATAAAAAAATGCCAAAACCAAATCTGATGTGTAAGGGTCACATTTGGCTCCCAAACAGCCAAATGAAGGGAAGGTAGGGATCTGTCTGATGCTGGTGGTGCATAAAAAAATCTTTGCTTCCGTTCTCCTCGTTAAGGACATTTATCACTCTTTCCTTGAAAACATTTTCTCTTGCATAGTTATTGAATGGAATTGATTTGTAATTGGATTTACGTTTTGTTGCATGTAATCTTGCAGTCAACAGAAAAAATTGGCACCACCACCCTTCCCTGCAACAAGCACAAAACCAACACCACACACGCCACTTCCCAGGTAGATCCAGGTGATTTTCATCAACAATCACTCAGCCCCAGTGACACACTCAGACCACACCCACCTGTTGCATCAATGGCAGAGCAAGACATTCCTGCTCCTACAACTAATGAGGAAGTTACAATGACTAATAATTAATTTAAATGTTATTTATATAGCATCTAATACAACACAAGTTGTCTCCAGAATCCCAGAACATGACCCCCGAGCAATTATTACATAAACAACGGGAAGTAAAAACTCCCCTAGTGGGAGAAAAACCTTAAGACAAACAATGAAGAGAAAAACTCCCCTTTAAGAGGGAAGAAACCTGGATCATAGAGTTGGGACCCTCCTGGTGAAGACCAACGAGTAGTACAGGAAAAGGTAGATCAGGAAGAGGATAAAGAACAGAGAAGGAGAGACAAAAACACACTGTCAAATGTACAAAAGACAAGATATATATATATATATATATATATATATATATATATATATATATATATATATATATATATATATATATATAAGCGTACTGTTGTACTGTCAAATGTACAAAAGACAAGATATATATATATATATATATATATATATATATATATATATATATATATATATATATATATATATATATATATCTTGCTACCCAGCCGCTCATATATATATATATATATATATATATATATATATATATATATGAGCGGCTGGGTAGCTCAGTTGGTACAGTGCAGGACTGGCACACAGGAGGTCAGGGGTTCGATTCCCGGGGGGAACATGAGCTATGAACAGCAGGGTACCAAGCCCCAATAACGCTGAGCGAGGCAGCGAAGGACCTGAAAGATAAGATCATGGCGAGACTAAACACAAGGCAACCCCGGCAGCGATTACTAAGACTAAGTGAAGCACCATCGGAAAGTCTCCTGGACAATGTCAATGAAGCACTGACAGCGATCCCTACCACAACAATCACCGAGACCAATGAGCTGATATACACTTCAGCAGCAGTGATCCTGGAGATGCTTGGCTATAAGAGCAACCATGGGAACCATGAGAAACATGACCCACCATGGAAACGAAGGCTGGAGGTAAAAATCAAGGTGGCACGGAGAGAAGTGAGTCAATTGACAGGGGCCCAGAAAGGTGCAATGAAAAGACCAGTACCCAAGAAGTACAACCAGATACCCATACCTGAAGCACTCGAAACCAAACAAAGGCTCCAAGCCTTGGCTAGCCGCCTAAACAGTCCTCAATGGCTCAATGGCTAGTCTCCCTAAGAGAGGAGCACAGCAACCTGAGCAGAAACCAGTCACCATCACAGTGGCAGACATCCAAGAAAGAGTCTCAGGTATGAAAAACTGGACAGCACCGGGCCCAGACATGATCCAGGCCTACTGGCTAAAGAAACTCACAGCACTCCATGAGCCCCTGGCAGCACAAATGAACCAGCTGCTAAGAGATGGGACTCACCCAGAATGGCTAACCGAAGGGCGAACGATCCTGATCCTGAAGGATCCCACAAAGGGTGCAGCCCCATCTAACTACCGACCAATAACCTGCCTCTCCACAACATGGAAGCTCCTGTCAGGCATCATTGCGACTAAGATAAGCAGGCACATGGAGCAATACATGAGCAAAGCACAGAAGGGCATAGGCAGAGATACAAACACCAACTCCTGGTTGACAGAACAGTCCCGAAATACCAACCTGTGCACTGCCTGGATTGATTACAAGAAAGCCTACGACTCGATGCCACACACATGGATCACTGAGTGCTTGGAGATGTACAAGATCAACAGCACTCTAAGGGCCTTCATTGCAAACTCGATGGGCCTGTGGAAAACCACTCTCGAGGCAAATGGCCACTTGCCCAAGTGTCCATCAGATGTGGCATATACCAAGGAGATGCGCTGTCCCCACTGCTGTTCTGCATAGGTCTGAACCCCCTAAGCCAAATAATCAACAAGACTGGCTACGGATACCGCCTCAGGAATGGAGCTACGATCAGTCACCTCCTCTACATGGATGACATCAAGCTGTACGCTAAGAGCGAGCGGGACATAGACTCCCTGATCCACACCACCAGGATCTACAGCAACAACATCGGGATGTCATTCGGGCTTGAGAAATGTAGGAGGATGGTGACAAAAAGAGGCAAGGTAGTCCACACAGAAGGGGTCTCAGTCCCAGAAGGAACAATAGCAGACATTGAGGACAGTTACAAGTACCTTGGAATACCACAGGCAAATGGTAACCTCGAAGGGGCTACAAGGAAAATGGCAACAGCCAAATACCTCCAGCGAGTAAGGCAGGTCCTAAGAAGCCAGCTCAATGGCAAGAACAAGTCCCGGGCAATAAACAGCTACGCCCTGCCAGTGATCAGATACCCTGCAGGAATAATAAGGTGGCCAAAGGAAGAGATACAGACCACAGATGTTAAGACAAGGAAGCTCCTCACCATGCATGGTGGGTTCCACCCCAAATCCAGCACCCTGAGACGGTACGCAAGCCGTAAGGAAGGAGGCCGAGGACTAGTGAGTCTGAAAGCCACTATCCGGGACGAAACTGCCAAGCTCCATGAGTACATCAAGGACAAGGCCCAAACGGATGACGTACTCAGTGAATGCCTCAGACAATGGCAAGGTGAAGAGGTGCTGGAGGAGGAAGCATCATGGGAGGACAAGCCCCTACACGGGATGTACCATCGAACCATAACTGAAGTGGCTGATCTCAAGAAGTCCTACCAATGGCTAGAGAGAGCTGGCCTACAGGACAGCACAGAGGCACTCGTCCTGGCTGCACAGGAGCAGGCTCTGAACACCAGAGCAATAGAGGCCCAGATATACCACACCAGACAAGACCCAAGGTGTAGGTTGTGCAAAGAAGCACCGGAAACAATCCAGCACATAACTGCAGGGTGTAAGATGCTGGCAGGGAAAGCATACATGGAACGCCATAACCAAGTAGCGGGCATACTCTACAGAAACATCTGTGTGGAGTATGGGCTGGAAACCCCAAGGTCAAAATGGGAAACACCTCCCAAGGTGGTGGAAAATGACAGAGCAAAGCTCCTGTGGGACTTCAAGATACAGACAGACAGGATGGTGATGGCAAACCAACCAGACATCGTGGTGGTAGACAAAGGGCAGAGGAAAGCCGTGGTGGTGGATGTGGCAATACCAAGTGATGGTAACATCAGGCGAAAGGAACACGAGAAGCTTGAGAAATACCAAGGGCTTAGAGAGGAGCTGGAGAAGGCCTGGAAGGTGAAGGTGACAGTAGTGCCCGTGGTGATCGGAGCACTCGGGGCAGTAACCCCCAAACTGGAAGAGTGGCTGCAGCAGATCCCCGGAACAACCTCAGACATCTCAGTCCAGAAAAGTGCAGTGTTAGGAACAGCAAAGATACTGCGCAGAACCCTCAAGCTCCCTGGCCTCTGGTAGAGGACCCGAGCTTAGAAGGGACACCACCCACGGAGGGTGAGGAACGAGTTTGTTTATATATATATATATATATATATATATATATATATATAATCGTATATGCTCCTGTATATGTTCCTGTATATGCTCCTGTATATGCTCCTGTACATGCTCCTGTATATGCTCCTGTATATGCTCCTGTATATGTACCCTGTATATGCTCCTGTATATGTTCCTGTATATGCTCCTGTAAATGTACCCTGTATATGCTCCTGTATATGCTCCTATATATGGTCCTGTATATGCTCCTGTATATGTTCCTGTATATGTTCCTGTACATGCCCCTGTATATGCTCCTGTACATGCTCCTGTACATGCTCCTGTATATGCTCCTGTATATGCTCCTGTATATGTTCCTGTATATGTACCCTGTATATGCTCCTGTATATGTTCCTGTATATGCTCCTGTATATGCTCCTGTATATGCTCCTGTATATGTTCCTGTATATGCTCCTGTACATGTTCCTGTATATGGTCCTGTACATGCCCCTGTATATGCTCCTGTACATGCTCCTGTACATGCTCCTGTATATGCTCCTGTATATGTTCCTGTATATGCTCCTGTATATGTACCCTGTATATGCTCCTGTATATGTTCCTGTATATGCTCCTGTAAATGTACTCTGTATATGCTCCTGTATATGTTCCTGTATATGCTCCTGTATATGCTCCTGTATATGTTCCTGTATATGCTCCTGTATATGTACCCTGTATATGCTCCTGTATATGTTCCTGTATATGCTCCTGTAAATGTACTCTGTATATGCTCCTGTATATGTTCCTGTATATGCTCCTGTATATGTTCCTGTATATGCTCCTATATATGGTCCTGTATATGCTCCTGTATATGTTCCTGTATATGCTCCTGTAAATGTACCCTGTATATGCTCCTGTAAATGTACCCTGTATATGCTCCTGTATATGCTCCTGTACATGCTCTTGTATATGTACCCTGTATATGCTCCTGTATATGTTCCTGTATATGCTCCTGTATATGTTCCTGTATATGCTCCTGTAAATGTACCCTGTATATGCTCCTGTATTGCGTGATGTATTGCGTGTTGATATAATATCAGACACATTGCATGTTTTGAACAGCAGGAGTGTTCGGTCTGAAAATGAAGCCCAGGTTTCTGTTCAATCATTGTGCTTCTTGAAGGAACAGAAACATGAACCTGTTCTGTCTCCTTTTAAGGAGTTTGAAGCTGTGTTGAAGACCAGCTGCTCTAGTCTGGTCCTGCAGCTGCAGCTGTGACTACTGGTCCTAACACACTTAAGTTTACACCAACTATATGTTTTATTAAACACAAACGTTTGAAGTTTGGTTTTAAAGGTGGTGGTGGTGTCAGCCTCCTTCACCCAAACTGGAAGTTGGTTCCATAGTGATGGTTCCTGACAATACAAGACCCGTGTATAAATCTAGATTTAGGTCTTCTAGGAACTACGAGTAAACCTGCACTCTGAGAACGGAGAGATCTATTACACAGAACATGTATGAATACATACATAGAACATAAGGAACTATCAGGTCTTGGAGATGACCAGGATCAGACCCATTTTGGATCAGCTGGAGGATATTTAGAGATTTACTTTCACATCCTCCTAATAAGCCAAATGGAAGAGATGATGTCTAAAGAGGAAGTGAGATGGAAGTAATGACAAAAGTAAATGTTTCATGGCTGAGTTGATGGAAGGAAGGTCGAGTAGGGACCTCGTCTGTGTGATCTTTGTCGTCATGCCAAGGACACGCTTGGGAGAATATCACCAAACCTTACCAAGTGTAGCCTTCAGGGATGTGGACCTGATGTCTGTTCGGGGCGTGGGAGGTGCACTACCGAGGTTCTGAAGACCCCTGTTGATTTCTGGGTGAGACTTTCATTTATTTATATTATTAAATGTTTCATGGTTGAGTTGATAGAAGGAAGGTTGAGTAGATTTAATTACCTTTTACAGAGCTCTGTGGAGTCTTTTCAGATTTTGGGATTTTGTGCGTTTAATGCTTTAAAGTGCTGGAGGCTTTTCAGAAGGTGTGGGGGTCCGTTGCCATCTGTGCCATATTCTACTCCTGTACGCGACCTATAGTGTAGGATCGGGGTGGCCCGGTGCTTTGATTAGTGCTGACTAGTCTTTGTGAAACCCACGTTTCAGGCTGCAGGGATGCCACGGACTGAGGAGACTCAGTGGAGGAGTAGTTTGGAAGACTACTGAAACCAGTCGGGGACTGGACGGGCTTCAATCGAGGTTGTGCCTGGACAGGAACCTGGGATAATAGAGACGGCTATTTTCTAAAATCAGTGAACACTGTGGCGTGGGGAGGTCGGCGGGGTGGGAGAATGAGGAGGGCAGGTGTGAAGAGGCTTTCTGAAAGACCTTTGGGGGTTTTTCTTTATAAGGATGTGAATGTAATTTACCGGCATGTGGTAGTCTGAGTGTAACAAACCCAAAAGAAAGCTCCAAAAAAGATGCAAGCATGTGAGATATGGTGAAAATGAGAAATAGGAAAAGAGAAAAAACATAGTTGCTGTGTTTGTCCAACGCTTGGTTGGAAACACTGCTGGTTACTTTGATTGACTTCCTGACGTGGTGGTTGCTGGTCATTGGCTGAGCTGCCTGTCACTCAAGTACATGAGTCCCACCTCCAGATGCAGTTGAGCATTTTCATGGACTGAGATTTGCAACTGTGTTGGGAAAGTTGACTGTTCCCGTCCTTTTACCAAAAGGTGGTGTAAAAGGATGGTTGGAGTGAAAGTTGGAGCTGGTTGAAATGATTTGTCAGAGTTGTCAAAGAAGTCAATTAAATAATGCATCTTTAATTGACACATGTTCTCTGATGATCTCATGATCTCTGTCTCTGCCTGTGTTAGTGGAGGTTTATGTGTCTGATAAGCAGTTGTTTAGACCTGCAGACAGGGAAGAGTTCGATTTAGAGACGAGCTTTAAGTTTATACAGTTGGACTAGTTAAAACTGTATGCTTTACTTCAAATGATATGTTTGGGCTACCATTATAACATTTCACTGAATTCATCAGGATCATTGATCATTTGGAAAATTGGTCGTAGCTGAATCTGTGAGAAAAAAAGTAAAAGAAAAAATTAAGTTGAACAACAAAATATACACTCTTAAAGAATATAGTGTCCAGTCAAACTGAAATAAATTAAGTTATTACACGATGGTTTGCAGATTATTGTACAAAAATTACTAATGTAATAGATAAATAAATAAATAAATGAATAAGTGTCGCTGTTGAATAAAATGAAAAATATCAACTGTGTACTCTGATGAAATGAATTGTGAACTGTGGAGCAATGATTAAAATAAAGGAACACAAAAGATAAATATATATACATAAAAAAAGTTAGAACTAATATTTTATTATTAGTCGTAGAAGTAGATAAAAGGTTTTTAGACTTTATTATATATTTCATCATCTTGGAATTAAAAAGAAAAAACTTGAATGATATTTTGCCATGACGTTACTTAATATTTTGCTTTAAGACTTTCAGGAAACATGACTTGAAAGTAAACGAGTTAGGTTCTTATCTCACCCTGAGAGAGAAACAAAGTAAAAACTTCAACAGACGTAACAATTGAAAGGAAATCCCAAACTCTCCTACATAAGTGCTGCTTGTAGGCCGGTTTCTTTTTAAGTTATTCTGTTGTTTCCTATCATTCCTTTTGGTTGGTTTTCCAGATGCCCAGGGGTGTTTTACCTGCCGTGGTGATGCTCTGCCTTGTAGGGGAGGTTCCAACTGACATCCACGCTGACATGAGTGGATGTGAGTCTGACTGTTGTTATCTGGAGTCGTGTTGAAACTCCAGAGACACCTGAACACATTTCTGCTGTCATACTGGAGGACATCTGACACTTGGTGGAAACACCAGGATGATCAAATACGGCCTGATAGAACTGAAATTCATCTGTTCTGATCTGTGCTGTGGTAGACCACGATGATGGACTGTCCAGCAGGTGTTGATCTGGAGAAACTAAAGGACATTTTCTTCTCAGACACTGAAACTGTTGATGTGTGTTTGTGTCCACCAGACTGACGATGTGCTGTTGCAGGGGGGGCAACTCCACTTGGACTTGGATTGTGTCGTAGAGGGCAGCCGAGATCACCTGACCTGTCCAAGACCTCCTGACCTGTCCAAGACCTCCTGACCTGTCCAAGACCACCTGACCGGTCCAAGACCTCCTGACCTGTCCAAGATCATCTGACCTGTCCAAAATCATCTGACCTGTCCAAGACCACCTGACCTTTCCCTGCAACGTGAAGTTAAGACCTGGACAATCTCTGGGCAGGACTAAATTTTGAGAACCGTAGTCTTAGAAGAAGATATAAGAAGAAATATGTAGTAAAAGAAACAATAAAATGCAACTCACTAAAAACATTCCTGGGTTGCATCATATTTCAGGCTTCAAGGGGTCGACTGATCTAAAAGTTTTCCTGCATTTTAAACATCTGACTGAAGACGTCTGACCACTGACCTTATTTTTCTTTTTCTTTTATATTCTTCCAGGGAGAATTTTCTTAATTCAGAATCATAATTCAGTCACCAATTTTGTCCGTGTGAGTAATTATGTCAGATAATTGTGGCTTTAGTGTCAATTAAGGAGTTTTAAGACCCTCATGGCTCAGAAACTTCAACCCATTTAATTCCATTCAACGTCAATTTAGGTTTATTCTAATGTAATTGAACTCATGTTCACAAATTTAAATGAACTTTACTTGAATGTTTATAAGCATGAAGTAATGACTACAGAGGAAGTGAGATAGAAATGATGAAGTTATGTCAAATGATGAAGTTACAATGTCCAATAATTAATTTAAATTTTATTTATATAGCGTCTATTACAACACAAGTTGTCTCTAGGATCTTTCCAGAATCCAAGAACATGACCTTCGAGAAATTATTACATAAACAACGGCAGGTAAAAACTTCCCTTTAAGAAGGAAGAAACATGGATCAGGACCTGGATCATAGAGTTGGGACCCTCCTGCTGAAGACCAGCTGGGTAGAACAGGAAAAGGTAGATCAGAAAGAGAGAACGAAGAACAGAGAGGAGAGACATAAACACACTGTCAAACATACAAAAGACAAGATATATAAGTATGAATATCTGTCAGCAGCAGAACTCAGACTTTCATGTTTATATGACTGATACCTGGTTAGTTGGTGGACGACAGAGAGACGATATAAACAGGTGCAGACAGCAGACGAGTGGAGTTTCAGCATAAAGTAAAATCTTAGTAGTTGATGAAACAAAACCAAAGCACACAGATAATGTGGTTTCAAAACTTGCTTACATGATTTAAAAATACTAAACTTGATCTGATTTTCATGGATAATTCATGTTTTCCTGGCATGCACCTGCAGTCTGACCCTGCTGCTTTCTACAACACTTGACACCAGACTTAATTAAGAAACACCAGAAAACTGTCAAATTCCCAAAACTTTCACAGTTCAAATAGTGTTTTGCAGGTTTTATTGACCCTGTCCAAATGAACCATTAAACTTCAAATATTAAAGGACTGTACACTCAAAGAACAGAAATCAACTCAGAGTGTCTTATCTGCACCTTCTGAAATCCAAAGTACCACAGCCGAGTGTTTTTATTCATCACCATAATACAGTGAAATTCAATCTTAAGAGCTGAGTTTTAACACTTGTTTCAAACAATGTACTTGTGCTTGGAAATCCTGAAACTCCCTGTTGATTATATTTGAACTCATAAGAACATACAATTTAACACCATCAGGCAAAACTAACTCTTACTTTAAATCATTTATTCTGATTCAACTTGATTTAACCAGAGAAAGAAACTCTTGAGATTCAAAATTACCTTTTCAAGCAGTTTTAAAGAGATTATATTTTGTACAGTACAGGGTAATATAGTAAAGGTGTTTTTTCCTGCCACTCTTTGGCTCCAGCGAGGGGTTTGTACTTGACATTGTTTCTATATCTATCTGTGCAGGGCTCGTGCTCTGTGTCTTTGAAGACCACCCAAACACAATTTGTACTGTAATAGTGACTACGTCAATAAAACTGAATTGAATACAGAACACAAGACTGTGCAGTGTGCCCTTAAGTGATTTCTGTACCCGCTAAATTCAGTTTTTGCACCAGTGTCTTAAAAGCCAAAATAAGAAGATTACCAGGTAGATGCCGGCGATAATCACGAAACAACCATTCAGCCTAGTGATGCACGTACATACACGAACACTGCCTAGTGACAAGTGAGAATGACACATTCTACAAGCAGTTTACCTAATAGCAAGATGTTCACTACATTTCTCTTACAATTTTCACTTTGTAATTAGTATCTAAGCGTGGCTAAAGTGACTTAGGGTTACAGTAATATTAAATTTTACCCCGCCAGCCATTACTTAGACCTGCTTACTCCTATTCATGGCTACAGGGATCTGCTGGAGCCTATCCCAGCTCCGATCAAGCCTGGGGTACACCGTGGACAGGTGTCGTCGCGGGGCCACAGACTGATAAAATACATCACACAGATTCACACTCACTCCTACAGACCATTCAGAACCACCACTGAACCTGACATACATGTGTTTGGACCGTGGGAGGAAGCCGGAGTACCTGGAGAAAACCCATGAAAGCAGGGGAGAACATGTGAACTCCACACAGGCCTGCCAGGCTTTGAACCAGCAACCTTCTTGCTTATTTATGAGAGCTCATTTGTGTTATTTACTTGTTCTGTATTGTTTTAACTCTACAGGGTTATTTAACATTGTAGCTCTTTTTGTAAACATCAGGATGCTTCATCATCGTCCAGCTGGGGTTTGCTGCATAAACTGCAAATGACAACTGACCGTGAAATAGACTCCTTGTTTTAAAACAAAATTTGGTGTTGAAAGTGTGCAAATATTTATTACCAACATTATTTGCTTAACAGAACAATAAAAATACTATAACTCTATATTAGCTGAATAACCCCATGATAATCCAGCAGAGGGAGACAGGGTCCCTCTTTACAGAGAAAAGAGGGTCGTTTCACAGATACTGCGGACCAGTCAGGAACACTCGGTGCATCTCTGACCAGGCTTACAATATCTGCCTGTTTTGTTTTTGTTTGTTTGTTTGTTTTTGTTGAGGTTTTTTTGTATTTTGGTAACTGCAGCTCCTTCTAGCTCCGTCTTTGCATCAGGTTTGTCCAGTCTGATCATTTTGCAGTATCTGCAGAGTCCTGTGCTGTACTCTGTATACTTTTCTTCTGGCTCTTCACCTGTCTTACTGTCGCCACCAGAATCCCAGGTGGTATTTTTGAACCTCTTTTAACTTTTGATGTTCCAACCCTCTACAAAAAATCATTTGTAAAAATTTTCCAAATGTTTGCAAATGCAAATTCGTGTTCAGTGATGATAATGACTACAACAAAAATGTGTCATGATTAAAATACATAATGTAATATGTTTTTTCAATTACAAAAAAAGTATCAAATAATCAAGTAACCAGAGTGAGGCAGGTTGGTACAATTGTGTATCTCATTACTTTCTATATGTCAACAATCAACACACCGGTAAGAAGCTGCACAGGCACTAAACTGAACCGTGCATCTAAACCTAAAAACACTTTTATTCTGTCCTCTTCTATACTGACATGAAATAGCACAACCACTCTAATACTAGGCGCCACCTACTGGTTGACAATAGCCCAACATCAGTGCCAAACAATGATTTTATAAAGTCTGTAGTGCCAATACATAGTCTCTTTATACTTAAATTGAATGTTACCGCTCAAACAAAAGTCATTTGTGTCCCGACTTATATCTTATTACACTAGTGATGGGGATGTATGTAAATGCCAATAAACAGTACGTTGCAGCTCATACTCTACTCAGACTCTACTCATCACTGCTTCACCTCAGCTGAAATGAAACGTCGCGCGTATTTGTAATGTAATCGTACCTGTAATGTAATCGTATTTGTAATGTAATCGTATTTGTAATGTAATCGTACTTGTAACGTAATCGTACTTGTAATGCGCATGCGCCGCAGCATCACATCTGTGAGCGTAGCGACGTACGGCGGTGACGTCATCGACGCTGGTCAGGGGGTCAGCAGATCTGGGATATATAAATATTCACTCCATTACGTACTCTTGTTCACAACACAGGTCATTTTGCTAGAACCGAGTATTCCCGCTGATATGTGTTTTGGAGGCCGGCGTTTTAGGAGGTTAAGTGCTGTCGGTCGCTCGTCTCACTTAGCACAGGCTAACCGCCGGGAGGAAGATGACCGTTAGTGTTTGTACCGCGGCGCAGGCGCAGACGCAGGTGCAGACCCACGCAGAGGACACGCGGCAGTCCAGGTAACTCATGCACACCTACTGAACCATGATCACCACGGAGGCCTCAAGAGAATTCCAAGCCAAGGAGCGTAAATACAAGGAGCAGCTGAAGAGATGTTTGTCCTCTGCTTTGTCTGCAGACTTTCACAGGTGAGTCATGCGAGAGTAACCTTTGACCTGCGGAGATGTGGGGTACAAGCTGATCTTTGATCAGAGTTCAGGAGAATCACACGCTTCTGACGTGTCTCACTGCCTTTAAAGCAATACCAAGCTTATGAAAGGTTATCCTTTGTTATCTCAGTGGAACCTGACTGTTACAGTGGTTACAGAGGTGGGCTTGGGCCTGGAGCACCCAGGTTCAAGTCCCCTGTCCCCAACGGTGATTCACTGTGGCCCCTGAGCAAGGCCCCCACAACTCCCAATTGCTCCCCTGGCGCTGGAAACGGCAGCCCACTGCTCCTAGTGAAACTAGTGATGGGTTAAAAGCAGAGGCAAATTTCGCTGTGTTTCGTGAGATGTATACTGACAAGTATAATAAAGTTTTCATGATTTAGTTGAGTCAGTTAATCCTTTTTTTTTTTTAATGCACAAAAGTAATTGAATATGAAGATTAAACTTGTAGATCAAATTTCATTTAATAAGGATTCTATACAAGTTAGGAATTACTTCATTTATTCACATCCAATATTTGATTTTTTTTTTTTTTTTTTTTATTAATTCCCCCCTCGTCCATTCCCCTGTGGACGATTGTCCTCTTCAAGCTAGGGACCTCTACCAGAGTCCTGGGAGCTTGACTGGTTCTGCGCAGTGTCTTCACTGTTCCTAGGACTGCGCTCTTCTGGACAGACATCTCTGATGTTGTTCCTGGGATCTGCTGGAGGCACTCTCCCATCCTAGGACACACAGCTCCAAGAGTTCCAACTATTATCGGCACCAGTGCTGTCGGCACCTTCTAGATCTTCTCTATCACCACCTTCAGCCCCTGGTACTTCTGCAGTTTCTTGTGTTCCTTCTTCTTGACTGATCTCTTCTGGAGTTTGCCGACCACCATGATGTCCAGTTGGTCAGTCGTCAAAAGCTTATCGGTCTGGTTCTGGAAGTCCCACAGGATCTTTGCCCCTTCATTCTCCACCACTCATGGAGGACCAGTCCAGCTTTTTCCAGCCACTGGTTCGATTTCTAGATGTCACCGGTGGTACATGCCGCACAAGGGCTTCTCTGTCCACGATGGTTCCTCCTCCACATCTTCTTCTGCGCTGGATTTCTGGTGTCTGAGACATTCACTTGGCAGCTTTTCTTTAGGGGCCATCTTCTTGAAATACGCCTGGATCTTTGTTGTTTCATCCTGGAGGGTGGCTTTGACGCCCACTAATCCCTCAACCCCCTCTGTTGTGATCATTTTTTTATTATTGTTATTGTTTTATTTTGTTCTTTTTGAACCAGCGAACTCTTGAGGCATGCTTGGCCTTAAGCTGAATGCTTTCTGGGTCACCCAGATCAGTGACTGAGGCAGGATGAGATATGAAGAGGGTGAGGAAGGCCCTGACTGAAACAGAAAATTAGTAATGAGAGGAATCAGTGAAGCTCCAAATTTGTATTGTTAGATATTAATCATACATTATGACTCCAGTAGCCCTAAAAGTGTAGTTTTTTTTTTTTTTTTTTTAAAAATGGTGATTCAAATACCTGACCTTTGCTGCCCTTGAACGTGAGCCGTGCTGTTTTTCCTCAGGTTGCTGCAGGAGGAACTTGAAGCAGACGTTTCCCTCTACGCAGGCTCAGGTTCACTCCGAGCACACAGAGCTATGCTGCTGGCCAGGGCGCCTCATCTCCTAAGAGGACAGACACACAAAGATCCCATCATCATCCACATCCCTGGCTATGAGCTCCCTGTGCTAAAGGATTTCCTCAGGTACCGGAGGTCTGATTTGGACAATCGTTGCAGAAAACAGCCTTCACAGATGGATTAAACAGAACGGGTCATTCAGTCGCTTCACTTGGAAACGCCTTTCTTCACCTGCTTTCAGATGGAGGATGTCGTGGCATTACATGTTCTTACCTTCTTTGATTTTAGTCTCAATGTCTCTCTGGCGGAGGAATTCAATCACTACTAATTTATTCTGCATGATCTGTAGTGTTTATAGGTTTCAAGGAGCACTGCAAGTCCTACAGCCACAAAATGATGAACTGCATGTCACGTTTATTTTCAAAATTCAAAAATACTATATTTAACTGCGAAGGGAAATTAATCGTTGTAGTAGTCATGATTTAAGTCTCTTCGAAGAGTCATTGTAGAGGTTTATAGCTGTGGCCAGGTAGGAGCTATTAAATGATTAATCACTTTGTCATTTTCCCTTTGGGGATTGATAAAAGTATTTTGAAATGGGCTGAACTTCCTGTAGCAGTCTGTTTTGCAGCGGATCTGAAGACTCATCTAAATGTAGACTCTGTTGCTGAACCACTGTCTTTCAATTCAACTCTTCAAAAATACTTTATTAATTAACTTTTCTATATGGTCGTGAATATGGTCGAGTCTGATCACGATCACTGTAGTATGTTGTCCATACTGGACCTTTTTTAAATAATACTTTACCCAGGCAAATCAAATGCATGTTTTGTAGTTCTCCAGTTTTTGAAACATAAGACATTAACAGAAGTTAACACAGAATATTTTATTCTTTGTGCAGGAACAGGACTGCAGGCTTTATTCCCCATTGGATGCTTTTTGATGTTTAAATGGACAACAAATTACTAAAATCAAAATTAACTTGTGAGCAATCGACTATGCAGTGAAATGTTGTCTCTGAGGCAGAATGTTGTACTTTAAAGAAGAAATACACTCTGCATCACAGTTAGTTATTTAGCAGAAGTCACAAAGATGCCTGTATTTCAATATGAATGAGAACCAATTTAAATAAAGTTTTGGTTAACTGTTTAGTGTCTAACCCTTGCAGGCAAGTCTATACAGCAGACCAGAGCATGTGTGTGGCAGAGAAAATGTCAGGTTCAGGGGGCCCTCTCCCAGTCAGTACCACTCCGGAGCCTGCAGATATTCACACTTCTTCTGACTCAGGTAAACAGATCAACACGCGTGGCGTTTATTT
This sequence comes from Xenentodon cancila, assembly GCA_014839995.1. Taxonomy (NCBI): domain Eukaryota; kingdom Metazoa; phylum Chordata; class Actinopteri; order Beloniformes; family Belonidae; genus Xenentodon; species Xenentodon cancila. Next base: position 25,922,893 of record CM026206.1, read on the forward strand.
TAGCTGATGTGACCATACAGCTGCCTACCTTGATCAGCCGACCTCCCATCATGTTGTCTCAGTCGGTTATAATCCACTTAGGAGTTGATCGCATTTGGATCTCTGTTACAGATAATTACAATGTGTTTGTGCTACAGACAAATTGCAATTTCAGGTTTACTGTATTTTTAGTAAGTACTCTGATCAGCCTGAGGTCTGCTTTAGAGATGCGAAAGAAATGCACTCAAGTGGCGTAATTAGAGTACGCCTAAAGCCTTTCTTTCCTTGCTGTCCTGCTTCATCATTCATCAGGCGCTGCTGTTCTGGAGCCGGCCTCTGGCCTCGGTGCTGACTTGCTGGATCTGTATCAAAGAGGAGAACAGTGTGACATCGCCATTCAAGTGGCAGAGCAGGTTTTCTCCTGCCACAGGTAGAGCCTTTTGGTGGCGTGTAGCTGTTGTAGCCTTTTTTCTTGTATGCATCTAGAATCTTTAAAGAGCTGTTTTGTTGGCGGGGGGGGGGGGGTTGTGTGTGTTATTTTTCTTCAAAGTGGCATCATGCACGACAAGCAGGGTCGCTTCAGTGTGCTGCGAGGATCTTTACCTTCAGTAAAACGCTTCATGGATTGCACATAGGCGGTTGACTCGTGAATGTGGACCAGCGGAGGGTAGTCATTCTCTGATTCTAAGGTAGTAGTAGAAGCTGGTAACCATGGAGACAGGTTTCTCTTAGGTCCTTCACGAGGACGCAGCCAGCCACTGAATGCACAACGGAGAGAAGTGATGGACTATGTCTGTTTGCTCTGCAGATGAGACCTCCATGATTTATGAACTCATGAGTTGTGTTCAGACTTGAGAATCAGTGAAACAATTCTCTCTTTATAATTTGTAGAACAGTACTAGGAAAAATTATTTAAACAGGTGCTGGTAGGATGTGTACGGAGTGGAGGTTATGTTCAGTAAGGTCCATGTAGTTGGTTTATAAAAACTACAGCGTTTCTGTGAAGCTGCAAGGAAACGAGGGTTGATGGTAGCCAGTAGCAGGCCGCATGCATGCACATATGCAGAACATGGCAACAAGTTGTTTTCTCTTTAGAAAGGGAAATGGGCATGTCAGATGACTAAAATAAAGACTTTCAAATGACTACATGGTTATAGTGTTTTATACTGATGATAAAGACAGGCCAGGTAGGATTAAACACAAATCTCCAAAGACTATGGTGAACAGGAACATTTTTGCCCTTTTATTTGCCACATTTTACACACAATGTTAAATGGATCTGACATGCAACTCATGCAAATGTAATTTGTTTTTGGATTTCCAGGGCAATCCTGTGTGCACGGTCCCAGTACTTCCGAGCTATGCTCAGTGGAAGTTGGATGGAGAGCTCAAGACAGTGCATCACATTGCAAGGGTAAGACTGACTTCAGCACCATTTAGCAGAGTGACAGAAAAGGTCAGCGCTGTACATGTCTCCTGGTTCTACAGTGTGTCATATCAGTGTGAATTACTGAACTGGATGGGCTTTCAACTGCCCTGTTTGAACACACAAGTCCCACCAGGCACGGAAGTGGCCTGAAATGGCTGCGCCACGCCAGCCCGGCCAGTCTAGGCAGCTACTACGCTGGTGCTTGGTTGCATCAGAGGTACTCCGGGAGACCCACGCACGCAGAAACGGCCAGCTGCTGCTACTTCAATTTCACATAGCTCGTTCTGATTTTGGATAGTCGCATTTTCAATGTTTCCTTGTGAGACATATAAATGACTTCCATTAACTGCATCACGAAGAGCCCGTGTGCCACCCACCCTGCCATCACAGCGTCCTGTCTGCCTCTTAAAAAACAAAAAAAACTAAACTGGTTCTGTTGAAGTGTCACTGTCCTCAGCACTGCTGATTTAAGGGTGAGATGAGGGTTCCTGTAAGGTAGTCCCCAGTTTGCAGTCGCATGAACTGAATTGTGCATAATATTTAAGTGTTTGCTTGTATAATGCAGGTTTATCAGTTGATTTTATAGCCTTTATAAAAATAAACTTTTTTATATCTGTAATGTAGCATATATGCTCAGAGGAACATAGAATTGGTCCAGTTTCTCATGTTAACATGTTGATCCATGGCTTATGAATGGTTTATTTTGTTAACGTTATCAGCTTGGGGCCGGATGAGATGGAAATCTTGCTCCAGTTCATGTACGGAGCCATCATAGATTTGCCCAGCGGAGCCAGTGCCAGGTACTGTATGTGGAAAAGACCACTTCAACATCAGAATGCACGACCACTGGAAAGCTGACCTGTTTGTAATGTCTTCTGTCTCATAGTCAAGTGGTGCTGGCTGCAGACATGCTGGGTTTGGAGGGGCTCAAAGATGTAGTGGAGATGGTTCTTACTCGAGACTACTGCCGCTTTTTCCCCAAGGTTAGTTGCTTCGATGTGAAGAGTCCCTGGAAGGACGTTGTGGTGCTGGAGCAGTGGTTGGTGGCTCAGCGACAGGAGAGACCAGACCAGCTGCTTTCAGTCCGCGGATGGTTTTCATCATTTTAGGAATGTAAACTGAAATTTAAGTTGGGTTTTTCAGACATGTTTCATTTAAGCGCGCTCGTGTATTCAGTTGCTTTTGAGATTCAGTTTGTTTGCTCAACATGCAGCTAAAACATCCCCCTGAATCTGTTAAGTGTTTGGGGTACAGTTGTAACTTACACCTGATCAGCAATCTTCAAAGCTGCTGTAAATGTGGCCTGAAGTGATGATTTTATAACCAGTGAAGGCACTTTATTTATTTTTGTCTCAATACTTAAAAAAGAAAGACGTGTCTTTTAAAGTATTTGATGCTACAGGTCACTTCTAAATTCAATGTTATTTTTTTATGAATGCTTTATCTGCCTGATTAGTGTCCATCTTGATGTATCTTTAATGCTCTCGTTCATCACATCTTATGGTCGAACCTACCAATGTTTCCTGAAAGCATCCCTGAGCCTTTTGTCTTGTCTTGTGCTGGCAGCTGGTTGACGGGGTTCAGAGGACGGTTCTGGAGTGCCTGTCGCTAACGCACGTCTTGGCCCTGCAAAACCTCCACATGCTGTGTAAGAGGTAAGTTGGCTTTCTGAAGATGCCGTCAATTTTAGGATGACTGACAGCCCCGGTTAGGTTGGAGTCAGAGCTGCAAGGTTGGAGGACTCTGATGATGCCTTGTGTTGATCCGGATCCTGTTCAGAGGATGATACAACGTGGACTGAAAGAAGTCAAGCCGAAGCATGCAATGAAAATGCGGCTTTATAAAGGTCCGCTTGCCATTGGAGCCACTACTGTACAGGTTCCGTCTGTGTTGTTTATTTAGACATGGTGAATGTGTGATGACGTGGGGTTTTTAATCACACATACAATACGATTGATCTTTAGGCGTCGGTGTGCTGGCGTCGTTCCATCGGATCCCACTTTAGACGCTACTGATTTAAGGTTTCACAGATTGGCATTCAGTGCAGTTTTGATGCCATGTCTCTCACAATCACAGTGATATTAATAAAGAGGGGCTGAAATGTCAGTTATTCACAACACTTTTGTTTCAGCTTGAAGGCACACCTTGAAATACTTTTAGAATAAATAATATTTCTCATGAGTGTCTCACATTTTCTAACAAACATTTCTGATGTGGCCTTAATCATGTTGACCCTGCTCTGTAAGATAAGCATATGTTTTAATATTTGAACGTTCTTCAGAGCTGTCCTGGTGTAAATTATATTCACCCAAACTCACTTTTGTCCTCCACTTTGGCTTCTCCTCTTTGCTTAAATCAGCAGGAAGCAGGCAACTGTGTGAATGTGGGTCAGGGCTGTGAGGTGCATTGGATGCTGGGGGTTTACCGTTTCCATGACGCAGCTGCTTAATGTGAAGACACTGCACTCTGATGATGACCCAGAACCCAAACTGAGCTTCTCATATGCACTTGTTCTGTTTGGTTCCTCAGACAAGGCTCTGCTGGGGTCTGAGTGAAGTCAGAAGCCAGGCTCACTCGGGGCTAAGGCCATCACGAGGAAAACCACGCTCGTGTTTGCTTGTTCCTACTGACCAAACTGAAGTGTTGCAGAAATGGACTGTGTTAATATCATTTGGCCCATGCAGCCCTTTTTTATATTGCACTCGCACTCAGTTTGACTTTTACTCTGCTCCGGGAAAACGTTAACTGACTCGAGTCTAACGAGCAGTTTCTCACCGTACAGTGTTGTTTTTTGTTTTTTTTAAATCAGGTGGGTTGCTGAACATTATGTGAAAGCCTGGTGTGAGAGGAACTTCTCCCTCTTGTCTCCTGAGCTCCACAGAGCCTGTCTCGCTGCTGTAACTCAAACAATGGTGAGTTCCTCCTGTCCTTGAGAGCTTCTGAAGAAGCTTTGTCATCAGCGATGCTATTTTCATGTTAAAGCCCTTAAATGTCACCAGGCAGTGGATGAGTGTATTTCCAGAGGAAGGAAATTTAACCATGATCTAATCAAAGATGGGTTTTATTAAATTCTCAGTATCTGATCGTGGGGGATGTAGGGATAGGATGTGGATGCAGATGAATGCAGGGGAATAGAAGCTTGTATTTCAGAACTGTTTATTGAACCTGTCTTTTTGTTTACGGAATAGTGCCTTGTATTAGTCAAGCAAGATAAAGCTAATGTTCAGTCTAACCAAGGACTGATAGACAATGCAGGGAATCCCTCAACTGAGTAGTCGTTGAGCTGGAATGATGGTCATTTTCTGTAGGATGCTGCTTACTCAACCTCCTTCTGTGTCCTTGTGTAGATGGTATTTCTGTAGCTGATAGGTGTTTTCATTCAGACTGTGCAGAATGCAGTGACTGTGCTCTGTGGCTCAGAGCAACTGATGGGCAGTCTCCCTGAAGTCAAGTGGGCCCAGCAGGTGCGGAGTCTGGCCACAGAGCTCCAGAACCAGAGCCTGTATGTTATTGTCCAGCACCTCCCGAGAGTCATCCACACACGGGCCTTTCAGGACCTACGCATGGTAAAAGTGGCGATGCAGCCATGGTCATCTGCTCTGGTTGACCAGTACGTGCAGAGGAGCCTCGTGTCCTTATTTCTTGGTGTCTGTCATCGACTTGCAGAGGGAAGAGTTTACTAGAGAGCCCGCCTTGCTGAAGAAGCTGTGTTCAGCCATCAGGGAAGGCGTTCATGTGGATAACTGCTGTGATCTTTTCACCGCCGTCAACTACCTGTGCGGAGATGACTTTGAGGAGGATTTTCAGCTGGAGCGGCAAACGCAGGAGGAGGTGAACTGAGTCTGACTCTCATCAAATCGTACATGCTCATCTTTATCACGTGATTCTCACAGGCGCAAAGTAGAATCTTTAATTTGTCAAAAGTATCAAATTACAGAGCTGCAGAAAGTCAGTTTAACCCAAAGCTCGAAACATTAAAGTAAAAGAAGCTTTAGAAGTTTTAGTTTTGGGAAGTTTTAGAGCCTTTTTTTTTTTTTTTTTTTTTTTTGGTCACAAATGATCCAAACTGTCTCTGTCCCTGAACGGGTTACTTAAAAACCTTTTTATTGACAAACCACTGCATCTGTGTGCTTTACTGTTCCACTCATGCAGTATATCACATGTAACGGATTTTCAGACCAGAGGAAAGACTTGGGGGACTTTACGATCTGGTTAGTTAGAAGGAGTAACAGGTGAGGGAGTTGTTTATGTTAAAATGAGCAAATTCCACGTCTCTGCTATCCGAAAAGTCTGAAGTATCCGTCAGCATTGTGAAGCACCTTCCTCGGCTCTCGCTGTGGTTTGCTGGTGTCCCGAAGCCTTAGAAAAGGCCTTGTAGCCTGTTTCAGACTGACACATGTCAGTGACGTTGTTGCTCATCTGTTTTTTTCCTTTAGACTGGGGTGTGATGCTTTTTGAGATGTCTTAGCCTACTTGGTGTTGTCAGGAGGGTTTTACAGGTCTGGTAGTAATCAGGCCTGCGCGCGGCTCGTGAAACAAAACTCTGCTTTATTTCATCATTTATCAATGGGACACCATTACTTTTCCACGTAGGGCCAGGTGGTTTTTGGATAGCTTTTTTTTTTTTTTTTTTTTTTTTTTTTTTTTTTTTTTTTTTTTTCCCCTTTACAAATGAAGTCATCTTTTAAAATCGTAATTTTGTATTTCCAGATACAATATTTCCAACATTTCAGAGTGCTGAAGATTTTATTTGCTTTTTGTTTTTTTTGTTGTTTTTTTACAAGTTTCATAAAATGCAGTATGTTGCTTGACCCAAGATATTTTGTGCTTTGTCCTGTCAACTTCATTTTATTTGTTAATACACAAATTCAGCATTTCTGGTCTGCAATATATTCCAAATAATGCTCGGACATGTGTAAATTAGGCCTGCATCAGGACCGCCTTGCATCAGTAGCTGTCATAACCAAGTGAGGAGGGGAGGACGTTGTCAAAGCTTTGTCAAGCACTACAACACAGCGTTATATTTGCAAATGCAACTTTTAAAAACGGTTTCTATGCAAAAAAATAGCCCTATATTGACCTATTCCAAGTAGCACATCAGCATTTATGGGCTGGGATGTATCATAACACAATTAAAACTGGTATTACGGTCGGATGAATCAGTATTTCAGATCAGTTTTTGAAGAAACACACTTTGTTCTCCGGATCCAAGGCAAGAAGATCCAGGCAGACTTATCTGCACCATGTCCAAAGGCAGCAGTTTATGATGGTTTGGGTGGCGGTATCGTGAAACAAGGCCGTTTACACGTTTCTGCTCCCAGGCAGGAAATGATTTGCATTTTCAATGGAAAATAAACAGCAGGGTTTTTTTTTTTCTTTTTTTTTTTTTTTTTTTTTCCCCCAAGTGTGTGTGTGTGTGTGTGTGTGTGTGTGTGTGTGTGTGTGTGTGTGTGTGTGTGTGTGTGTGTGTGTGTGTGTGTGTGTGTGTGTGTGTGTGTGTGTGTGTGTGTGTGTGTGTGTGTGTGTGGAAATTCTTGTTTTTTTTTTTTTTTTTTTTTTTTTTTTTTTTTTTTTTTTTTTTGTTACTTTTACATACATATATTATTATCTCATATTTCAGTCCTAGAAGATGATGGATTGATTGATGTGTTAATAATGATGATTTTAATTTGTAAGAATTTTCATAATTTCATTTTTTTTTTGTTACTTTCATTCTTAAGGCCTTTTTTTTTTTTTTTACAATTCCATTGTGACTGATAAAACATACAGTTTTTTTTATGTTCCTGTTTAGTCAAATTATGCTTAAGTTGATCATTTTTAGGAATGTAGGAAATGCAGGAATACGTGCAAACTGATAAATCAAACTAACCTGACAGGATGAATATGTTTAGGTCCTACTGTCTGCAATAAAAAAATCAAAGTAAATGTAAGAAATGTCTTTACATACTATCCTAAAGTTTTCTCACATAGAGTTTACGATATTTTTTAAAGGCGTCTTTCACAGAATTCAGAATAGACATTTAAAAGTGTTGAATATTTTTTAACCTGAGGTGAAATGGGAGAAATAAACAAACTCTATTTACTTAAATAAGAATGATACTGTTATATTGTCAGTTTACCAAAAAAGCAGACATTTAGTTTTTTCTTTGGTCAATAAAGAAGAAAAGACATGCCTACATACAGGCATCAGTGTGCACGTCTTCTTTAGCAAATAGTAAATTTAAAAATCTGCTTCTTTAAAAGAATATCTTTGCTAAAAGAAATTGACCATCGCTTCTCTGATCTTGGTATTTTTAATGGGATCTGACAATGACGTGTACAATATCACCAGTCTTATTCAGTGGTATCATATGTGACCTGTTAATCTCATTCTAATAGTCTTTGCATAATTTTTCACAATAGTTGTTTGGTAGATTTTTACAATTTCTGAATTTAAACTGTATGTACTTCCAAGGTTATTCACTGTTTTGGGAACAATAATTTAACCTGACAATATTCTGTGAAGCACAATTCAGACTAAAGAAAACTTCCAGCTGGCAAGTTGAGCTTGTGCAGTGACTTCAGGAGAAAGTGACCTGACTGCACTAGTTAAAGCGCATAAACCCTCTAAAGTGCTGTACAGTATGGCTCAATAGATTAGGCTTAGAGAGCCTGTGACGTATGTCAGCAGCCTTCACTAATCTGGCTGTGTCTCTGCTGTTCAAAGGTGTGTGTCGTGTCTAGATGGAGGAGATGGAGAAAGGAGGCAGCTCCTCCCAGGCTTCCTGTCCTGCGGTTTACAATTGGGTGCTGAGACGGGAATGTGGGCATCAGTTAGTGACATCACAGTTGGTTCAAGGGAGCTGGAGTGAATTCAGCAACAGAGACTGAGAGGGAAGAAAGGACAGAGAGATGGAGTGAAGGGAGGAGGGAGGGTATTTGTTGCCATGGTGAATGGTTCTTGAAGCAGCTGCTGATTCGCCTATGTTGTGGCTCACCCCTCCATTCTTCTTCTCCTTCTCTCCTCTGTATTACCGCTAGCCGTTCAGGCAAGAGATTTGTACGCTACGCAGGCGGCTCTGGACCTTCCTGCTTCAGACCTTCTATGCAGTTCGCCACACGCAGGGATGGGAGTCACTGTCGTCCAAACACAGAGAGAGGATACTAGCAGGTAAAAGATGGTTTGGGTTTTTTTTTTTTTTTTTGTTTTTTTTTCCTCAGTGCTCTTTGCCGCCGCCACCCCCCTCACACACACACACACACACACACACACACATACACACACACACACAGTATTCATACTGCAGTGTGTGTCGATGTGTTTCTGTGTGTGTTTTAACCTTGATAATGCAGTTGTTTATTGAAGCAGTGGTTCTTCATCAAAGATATTCTGAAAACCTCTAATCTTCTGCTGATTCTTAGCGTCTCGCATCACAGCCACTTGGAGCCTTTGCTGACCGTTCTGGCTGTTTCACTGAGGCTCTTTGATTAATGAGAGCATACCAACACGGCACGCCACCAGATGCGCCATGCTTGTTTTAATAGGTCGAAGCTTAGACTGCTGCTCTTAAGAGTCTGCATGTGTACAAGCTTCCACAAATTCATACCATTCGCTCCTTTCTTCCTCTCGATCTAGGACAGATTTGAAATGCACCAAATGTACTGGTTGATGAGGTTTGAAAGGAAAATAAAGGTGGGAGGGAGGTAATTACTCCTTATGTGTGTTTGATTAGATGAGCCTTGACGCTGTTTTTTGGATGTGCCCTGCGTAAATCGTCGTCGTGGCTGAAGGGTTGAGACGGGGTTGAGGGTGTGGAAACTGAAATTTATGAATGAAAATAATGGTTGTTTTACTGAGCAACTGAAGAAACCTGTCGGTGTCTTTTAAAGCGAGTTTTGCAGCTCTGTGTCATGCTCACATTTAACCAACTTGTTTTGCAGGCAAATTCCTAACTTGATTACAGATTAGTTCTTGTTTTTATCTTATTGTGACAGATGCCATCGATAAAGGGGACAATCGAAGACTTGGTAAAAAGCCTGTATTCAGTAGCTCACAGGTAATACTCAACCTTTTGTTGCTTTATCTTAAGTCCTTTGTTGTTATTTGGACCAAAAGTAGGAAACATTTTTACACTTTTAGGGTAGATTGTGATGTGTGAGATGTTATAAACGTAAATTGTCAGATGCTATTCCAGGTCAGCTGTCAGAACTCACAAATACACCGCCATCGCAGCAAAAACTTACATTATCATGTGAGCAACAGGCTCTTTCTAACTAAAATGTGAGTTTATAGGTTCAGCAAATTATTACTTTTTTTAGATTTATAGTGTCCCAAACTTTTTGGAAAGAGGTTTGTAAACCGATGAACAACAACAACCCATGGCGGCAGTGATTTCAAGAACACTAAAATCTGCAAGAGGCTGAAAAAGAAAATGGTCAAGCTGTTGCTCAGTCGAGACCTCGGTTAAGATGTTGCAACGGGACCTTAAGAGAGCTGTCCGTAAATACATTTCTAAAGAACATTGTAACTGGGGCGAACGTCCTCCACATATGTGTGAGAGACTGAGAACGTCATACAGGACAAGTATCTGCTGCCAAACGTGCTTCAAGGACACAGTCGACCTACGGTCGTTTTCACACACCAGTCGTGGTGTATATACAGTGTGGGCAAAAAAACCCATCTTCAATAAGTTGCCACGGTTTGACTTTGGAAACTCGCAGCGCCACCTCATCATACGATCACAAACAGCATGTCGGCACCGCGGGATCATCTGAGTGACAGGAGTGATTAGAGCGATGTTCGGCATCGGCGGCTAATCCTTACACACCGTCTCCCCTATTGTTTGCTTCTGTCAGTACTTCCCAAAATGGAACAGAGCCGTGACGAAACGCCCGCTGTCCTGCCTCGGGGTCGTTCACAAGCTCAGTGAGGAGTCATGTTGGCACAAATGCCCCACCTTGAAAGTGTGCAGAGTCGTGGGTTTTCGTTCATCCGAGGGTTTGTTTACCCAATTTTAATGAATCTGATATTTTCTAGTTGTGACAAAATACATAAAACCTTAAAACGGGGTTTCCATAAGACTGCAGCTAAGAAGTAATCCAGATTGATGAGATTTTAGGCTTGAGATAAGCGTATCTCCTACAGTCTGTCAAACTGTATCACTGGGTGGTGTGCTTCAGTTCCCTGTGGCTAAATGTTCTGATAAAACCCAGTTCCTTTTAGATGTTCTGTTGTCGTTTTTTCCTGATTAATAGTAATGCAGCAGCGTTTGTTCTGGTTTCTCTTCTGCAGTCAAAGGCTGTAAAATGCCCCACATCTGCGCCTGACAGTCCTCTTGTGCACAGGACCCAGAGGGTGTCTCAACCCAGAAGTTCTTCCTGTCGTAGCGCTTCTTCAGTCATGAAATCGGATGGACTGAGTACAGCTAACAAACCAGGAGATGGCCACGCGTCCAAAGCAAAGAACGTTAAGAAACCAGGAGACAAGAGTGTAGCAACAAAAGCAAGAGCAGTACCGGCGAGCGCACCGGTTGTCAACGGCACAGGAGCTGCGGTGGTGAAACGGGACGTAGCCAAAAGCGCTCATGGGGCCAAAGAGCAAGAAAAGAAGCCAAATCTAGGTGCAAGACCAAAAACCTCTCCCCCGAGCTGCACATCGACAAGTCAGGCAGCAGTAATGAGGCCTCAGAAGAGCTCATCAGGAAAGGCCGATCACTCTCTGGGCGTCGCTCAACCTCCGCCTGGCACATCCTCCACGTCAAGCAGCGTGTCGCCGGAAAATGGGGCCAGCAGTCCTCACAACGACGCCCACTCCGTTTCAGGTTCACGCTCTCATTGACTTCTTTACATGTCATCAAACAGTGCATCACTGCAGCCGGCTCTCAGTGCTGTGCACGGTTGTGTTCAAATGTTGATTTTTAAAAAACAGCGCAGGCGTGGCCGCCATCAGCTTAATGGCTAAAACTGCAGCGGTCGAAGCTTGTTGTCATGTCTGATCTCAAGTTGTTTTGATTGATCATCTTGAGCTCATGTGGTGAGAACTTTAGAGTGATGCCGCATCTCCAACTGATATTCTTGTTTACGTCTGTTCTGTCCAGTCCCTCCCTAAAAGGGCAAAACATGTTGTCAGCTTGCACACTCAGGGAAAAATGCAGCACATTATCCTACTATATAGCTGCACTACTCTGAAAATGATTGCTTTAGTATAACTTGCTTCTGTAGATGGGAGCCACTGATGTGTAGCTCGGGGTGATTTTCTGAAAACTTGTGCTGGCAGCAGCTGTACATGTGATGAATCTGATCTGTTTTAGGGACAAAGCCCAAACACCAGGTCAAAGCAGTGAACAAATCCCCGCTAACAAAACCTCCTCAGAGGTCAGGGACCACAAAGACTGGCAGGTGAGATTTACTCCTGTTTCACAGTGGTTAAAGATCAAATGTCTTCAGTTAAATGTCACTTGCTTCGGTTGTACACAACTGTTGGACTGTTTGGCCTGGCGGTTGTTCAGAGTGGTGCACCGCGCCCCGTCCTCGCTCGTGAACGACCGAGCCTTTCAGGGATGCTCCTTTGACCCAATCACGACACTCCCCTGTTTCCACTTGACTTCCTCACCTGTGCAACGTTCCAAAAACGTGTTGTTTGTTTTTTATCACTCCTCAACTTTCCCAGTCTTTTCGTGCCTTTTGTCCCAGCTCTTTTTGGAATATGTTGCAGACAGTGTATTCAAAATAAGTGAATATTTGTCAAAAGAAACGATTAACTTGTCAGTTTCAGCATTAAAGGTCTTGTCTTAGTTGTGCATTCAATTGAAAACGTGACTGAAAAAGATCTGCAAATCACTATATTCTGTTATCTTAATTTTACACAACTTCATGTCCCAAAGTCATTGGAATAGGGATTAATAATTTACTGTAAAACAGAAATCATTTAATAACAGCATTATGCAGCTGATTGCATATAGTGCGTTAACTTAAGTTTATTTAAAACCAGACAGACAAAAATAAGCAAGTAACACAAACGGAGACTGAGTGAAGAGAGAGGACAGGCTCCGTTTGTTGTTGGTGTCTGACTCGTGCTGAAACAAGCAGACCAGTTAGAATATTTACAGTCAAAGACAAAAATGAGCACCATGTGTGTAGAAATGGTTACTTTGGCTTTTGTCCCGGAGTTACAGTAGTTAACTTCAGCCAAGTGTAGCTGCCGTATTCAGGGGACCTGGGGGATGTAAAACTGTAAAAACAAGCATACATAAGACTGTATTTTTGTAGTCTGAATGTAGGGCATCTATTATGGGTACGATCGCTTGTCTTTTTTTCTAGTTTGCATGTGGTTGTCGGGAAGTTAAAAGCAACAGTGTAACGTGTTGTGACAAGCTTCTTATCTTTCCTCCAAAGATGTTAAAAATATCATAGTTACCGTCATCCAAAACCTCTCCTTCCTGGAAATACTTTGATTTTTATCAGCCTTCATATTAAACATGTTAACTTTGCCTATAAATAGCTGACGACCCAGACTTTGGTAAAGGTGAAAAAAGACATAGATAACAACTTTATTCATCCCGCTGGTTTGTTGTTGTTGTTGTTGTTGTTGCCACCCAGTGGTGTTAAAAATTATGAATTGACTTTTCCTTCCAGCTCCCCTCACAAAGTTTTTATATCCAAGTGAGCCAAAGGCTTCGGTTAAGTCGTGGTAAAATCATTTGTAGTTGCTTTGTTGTTTGATGGATGACCCGTCTGTTTCACTAGTCCCACCAATAAACCAAGCGTCAGAGATCCCGGCAAAGGCAGGACCGGTGCAGCAGACAAGCCTCCAGCGAGAGCAGACCCCAAAGGAAGAGGCACACCAGACCAGCTGGGTAAGATGTTCAGTATTTTATTGTTTAATTAACTTTCTGTCAATAAGCTGTGAAAAAGAATTCATGTTTTGTTCTATTGCCTTTTCTTTTTTTCTTTTTTCTTTTTTTTTTATTAAGTCTCCAAACTTGGAACCTCCACGAAAAAGCCAGCTTCTCCCAGGAAAGAAGAAGGCAAAGGTGGGCTGAAGCCCTCAGGAGCTGACAAAGTCGGCAGCGACGTTTCAAGGAAGATCACAAAACCAGTGTCTGCAAGTGAAGTCTCACCTAAACCCAATGCTAAAACACCAAAAATCTGTTCGGCGTCCACTAAGCAGTCCACAGTGGTGGCGGCCAAGTCTGGACCAAAGGTGAAAAGCGGCGCTGAACCATCTACTGACAGAGTTTCAGCTAAAGCCTCCAAACCCCACCCTACTGGTGCATCCAAAAACTCAGAAATGAAAGGGAGAAAGTCAGTGAATGATGGAAAATCCGACTGTAAAACTGAGTCTGGTCCATCTGAAAACGGCTGTCCAGCGCCGGAGCAAAAGGATACTGCCGAGCTGCCTGGACCACACGGTACACAAGCAACAAATCGGAGCAGAGGGGGCTCACCTCAAACAGAAACAAGCCCACCACAGGCTCTGATGGAGACACAGCCAGGAAACGGTGTTGGAGCAGGAGGCGGGACCAGTGTTAGGAGGACATCTAACAACATTCCTGCTGTTAGATTTGCAGAAGCAGATTCTTGTAAACCGGCAGTTGGGAGTAAAGTGAAGCTGCCTCAAAGCAGTGTTCACTTTAGTGGTGGACAACCTGATGAGGTCAACGGGCCACATTACTCAAGAGACACAGAACACACAGTAGACACCCCCTGCAGCGTGGGAAGCACCGACACTCCAGTGGAGGATACCTGGAGTGGACTCCACCATCATGTAAGCCCAGAATCTGAGACTGGGAGCACACACACCACCTCCTCTGATGACATTAAGCCCCGTTCGGAGGACTACGATGCCGGAGGCTCTCAAGACGACGACTGCTCCAATGACAGAGGCGTATCCAAGTGTGGCACTATGCGCTGTCACGACTTCTTGGGTCGCAGTAGCAGTGACACCAGCACCCCAGAAGAGTTAAAGATGTATGAGGGAGGGGTCGGGTTGAGAGTGGAGGTGCGGTTGCGTGGCAGAGAGGCAGAGACCACCAGCGAAGAGGAAGCGGTAAGACAGCGTCCTCGGTCGTGGCTGCACAGAGATGAGGTCACAGTAAAGCAGGAGCTCTCAGATATGGACGCCACTGTGCCTGTGAAAGGCGTCCCCGACCACCAGCTTTTCTCCTCTGAGGAGGAAGATGATGAGGAAGAGGAGACAGAAGATGAAAGGTCAGAGGTGGAGGTGATTCCAGGGCACACCCTGGTGCCACCAACAGAAGCCTCGCCTCAGTTCCAGGGTATCGTCAACCTGGCTTTTGATGACGACGGTGTGGACCAGGACAATGACCAGCCTGACTACCAGTCCACTTCCAACTTCCGCCGGTCAGTGTTGCTCTCTGTCGACGAGTGCGAGGAGCTGGGCTCAGAGGAAGGTGGCGTCCAAACCCCGCCTCAGCGGCCAGATGACGCTTTGACTCCCTGTGATGTGTTTGAATCTGACGCTACAACGCCTCAGTTCAGTGGTTCCCCTTCCAGAGAGCAACACAACTCGCACCATCTCAAAAGTGCACATGAGATGTGCAAACATGACGAGGAGTCGGGAGAAAAATCTGCTTCCCTTATGGCGTTTCAGGACTCCATGCAGGAGGAGAGCAACCATATCGAAGTGGACCAAGTGACGTCTAGCTGCGTTACCGTGGACTCCAGAGACCTGACTCCCCAGGAGCGCCCAAGCCACCTGGATCTCCGGCCCACTGAACAGTACAATGGAGGACCGAGCAAACACCTCCACGGCCTGTCTGAAAGCAAGAAAGCTGAATTACGTCTGGACTTGAATGAGCCTCAGCTGGCAGGAGGCTCTCCTGTACATGCTTCACAGTCTCCAGCAGGTAATGTATCACCTCCAGCCTTTTCCTAGACCTCAAAAGCAGCTCGTCCACCGTGCGTCCCCAAACTTTATTGATGAAGGGATTCTTTACTCCTTTAGGGTTCATTCTCCCTTACTCTGATTCCTAGACCTTATTCCACCCTCGGAAAAATAATATAGTGCATACTAGTTGAATAAGTACTTACAATACAGGTTCAAATACAAACTAATGACTTTCATACTTTCATAGTTAAAATCTTGATTTTATTTAAATAATGAATGTGTAGCTTTTCAACATTTGGATTTATCACATCAATATCCTTTTAAAGGTGGAAGTTGGTTCCCTCAAAATGATAGATGACTAAGCTTTTCATTAAAACCATTGAACTACCTTCATTCGGAGCCATTTAGGCTGTACTAACTAAAAAAACAGAAAAAGATGAAACGCTGTAGGTTTGGTTAAAGCTGAAAATACGTTTGTGTTTGTCAAAGCAACATGCTGCCTTGTGACAAGGCTTGTGACATAGCTATATTCATACACTTGTAAAAAAGAGACGGACGTTTTGTTTTCTCATTTCTTTATGCAGTAGAATAGTCTTTGGCCTTTTTGTAGCCTTCACTTGTTGGAGGTGCTCTATACAGCATTTTAACATCAATGCATGATGACTTCATGGATTTTGATTGGTTGATGTACTTGCTTGTAAAGTTAGTGTTTTTATGGCTGTCATAAAAGCTTTGGCTGCTCGTCTCTGAGGAACCTTTTCTCTTGATGCTGCGTTTTTTGTTTTCATTGTGAATTTAAGATGTATGCCTTTTCATTTATCGCACTGGTACTGCAGAAACTCTTGATCTTTGCTGTAAAGCATTAACAGATCACGACCCCGTGGTTCCTACTATGAAAGCACTGAAGGACAGCCGCCACCACTTGGCTTCTTAATAATATTTTTGTTTTAGGGCTTCCTACACCAGTGAATGTAATTACACCCATACACAACGCGACGTGAGGACCTACACCGCTGAAAATATTTTGTAAGCAGAGACGCCGCTGTGAGCTCCGGCTGTACCTGGGCGCCAAAAAGGGTTTTGTAAGAGTTGTGCGGTCTTTCAAAACCTCTTTAGTTAATACTGGAGTGCAAGTCAACATTAGTTTGATGGTGCAGCGGCAGTCATCAAAGACTAGTAAGAAACCAACGTAAGAGAGCCCCACAGCCCCTATGTCTATTTTTATTTTTGGCATAATGATTACATGTTTAAAAAGTATACGCTTATAGATAAGACTAAGTGATCCAAAGAAAAAGCGTTCCCTACAGCATGACGCGGGACTGCTCACGTAAACGTAGAAGCGGCGAACACGGCAGCTTTAACGGCGGCCGTCTCTCAGCTCTAGCAACGATAGAATGAATGAAATCAGCACGAAGCGTGTTGTAGTGCCAAAGACGAGAGGACCTGCCGTACGTTGACTGGACGGGAAACGTTTCATCATTCAGCACAGCTATAGTCTGCTGACTGGGGGATGTTGAAATGCTATATGTAGCACCTTTAAGGTTGGGATGAATTACAACAAAATATTTATTTGTATCATTCTGGTGACTATTGACCTGATGTTTACATTGACAAACTGCTACTAAAACATTGTTTTGTTAAAGTTTTTTTCTTTGCATCTCCTCGCTGTTTCTCTTTATTTTGTCAAGAATGTACTTGTTCCTAAGTTAGTGTTTTTTTTTTTTATTATTATTATTTGCATTGCACACATGCATGCTATTATTGCAGTTAATTTGTCATCCACATATACCATGTTTGTTAATTTGTTTCCCATTCCCTCTTTTCATACCTTGTAGACTTGTCGAGATAGTTAGATGAGCACTTTTTTAATTTATTTTTTTAAAGATGTATTTTGTCTGTAGGATGTAGTTTTATGGGTTTTGTGTGGTATCAGTAGCCTCTGTAAAGTACGTGATGTGTGTCCTGAGCAGCTGTCGTGATTCTGCCATGTCTCTCTTTTTCACAAACTTATTCACAAAAAAAAAAAAATAAAGAAAAGTCCTGCAGCACCATTAGAGATTCTGTCCCGATGCAAATAGGACCTACTTTACTTACAGCGTCAAATAGTGATCAGTTATGTTATTTGTCATTTGGGAACTGTTCTAGAAAACAAGGAATGTCAAAAGAAACGTGGCGTGCCACCTTTTGTGTTACGAAGTACAGCATTGTTGCTTGCAGTTATGTATTTGTGACGGTATTTTAGTCTGTTCTTAAGGTCTGCCTGTTCAGAGACCTGTATGTAAATCTCAGAACATATCGGTGTCACTCCTTAAGACTTCACTGGTGCTGGCAATGCACGGCTGAGCGTGTGTGAACAGGTGGAGAAAGAGATGCATTCAGAAAAACATTCCTTTGGACATTACCTTTAAAGCAACTGTCTACCTTTGACATATCTATATATAGGTGTGTGTGTGTATCGTAACTGATGGATACATTTTGGCAGTTGGCAGCGTTTGCCATTTAACTGAACATGTGACTGATCATTTTGCTGCTTTTGCAGTGGATCGCTTCAGAAAGGGCACAGCTGCATTAAGGGTAAACCTTCAGTTTTTCATGTTTTTGTTTTAGTAGGAAATGATCAATCTGTGAAGGAAAAACAGAACTATGGAGTTGTGGCTCAGTTTGACATTTTGCAGTATTGTCAATTGTTTTTAGGGGACAATGGTTGTGACAGATTGGATCAAAGCTGCAAACATGATCGCCGACCATCCAAAGTCCTCTCTCCCATTTACGAGATGGATGTGGGGGAAGCCTTTGAGCACGGTTCGGATATGGTCAGGAACGTTAAACAACAGGTGCAAGACGAAGAGCAACAAGGGAGCGGGGATAAAATCAGTGAGTTTGCAGAGCGGGACTGGCGCCTGCTCAGGCAGCTTCTCTCAGACCACGAGTCCAATCTGGGTGTCATAAACCCCGTGCCTGAGGAGCTCAATCTGGCCCAGTACCTCATCAAGCAGACTCTGTCCCTGTCGCACGACTGCCTGGACTCGCAAGCCTTTCTGTCCCCAGAGAAGGAGAGCTTCAAACGCTGGGCGGAGCTTATCTCACCCATGGATGAGTCCTCCACCAGCATCACTGTAACCAGCTTCTCCCCAGAAGACGCCGCATCGCCACAAGGGGAGTGGACAATAGTGGAGCTGGAAACGCATCACTGACTGCACGAGGCAGAGTCTGCTGCACCCTTGACATTTTCTGTGTGAACTCAGAATGCTGTTGCATTGACTGTGTCTTAATTTATTATTTATAATCTAATTTTGTCTGTTTCTTTGATGCTTTTTCCTGGACTGAGCTGCTGTGGACCTTGCAGCAGTTTATTCCTCAACGTGCCCTAAGTGGACACAGCCCTGACTCCAATGGGCTGTCATGCATGCTAATATTTTTGTACAGTACAATGTTAAATAGTTGTTTCTTTGAATGCTACGGAGAAGATTAAGACTCAGAAAACGCCATTTCTCTCTTAAAAAGTTTTCTTTCTTCGTATTCTTGTAATATGGTTTACTCAATTTTCTTAAAGAAAAATGATATTGGCTGTAATATTGGAAATAAAGGTTTGTGTTTCTGGAAAATATGCTCTAGTCACCGTGTTGTCGTTGTGGGGTCACTTGTACGGGGAACAGAGACATATCGTACAATGATTTAGGGTCAGATTTGTTTGTTTTTTTTTATTTTTTTTTACTATTTTTAGATTTGTTTTTACAGAACGGGCAATAAACTGAACTTGAGTGCAAAAACTAGTTTGGCTTTCAGAGAGTTGAACTCGTTACTTTCACCTATGCTTTATATTACTGAGTAGCCAGACTGAAATTTCATCAAGAAATAAAAATGAATATTATTAGGACCTGACCTGCTGACCAGCATATTAAACATTGTCACGACATACTTCTCTGTTAAGTCAACTTCCGAACATTTTGGAGTCTCTTGTAGTTTTAGAAATAAAAAAAACCTAAAGGAGCCTTGGGGTCTTTTATGGTGCCACAGCGGCATCTAGCGGCAGCGGCGCGTTATTGCAGAAGCAGCGGTCTCGTGCAGGTGCACGTTTCCGTCGGTTGAGCGCGTCCACGTGACCAGCCTCAGTTTGACTTTATCAGACATGGAAACGGGTGGAGAAACAGTCCCCCAGTGGAAAACAACGGTGATAGTCAGCTCGTCGCTTCAGGTACGCTGAGGGGTTTGATAACCTGGTTTCGGTCGGTTGTCAAGTTAAAATAATAATCTTTAGACCGTATTTGCTCACCGTCCCACTACAGCACTACCACGTTTAGGAGTGGCTTGAGCTACACCGACTCTGGCTCAGATTTTGAACTTTTTACTTTTGTTTCCTCTTCGTTTGTTTTGGTAGACGCATGACGCCTGCAGGATGCTCGGCGCCCAGCAGCACCGGATCAGGTGTTCTGACAGTGTCGAGTCCGGCTCCTTCATCTTCCCTACGTCAGGTAGAGCCCAGTGTTCATTGAGCCTCCAAACGCGACCCCGTAGCGCCATCTGGACACGTCCGTGTGCAGTACACCCGCCGCACCACATAAACCTTCACATGCTTGGACGAGCTGAAATAAACGCACACCTCCAACATGTTGGCCACCTGATCTGTCATGGGTGTTGTTGCCATAGTAACATCTCTCAATGACACCTGTCATGCTCATACGTTAAAGTAACCTGTGATTTCTAGGCATTGCATTTCTGTTGGTTGACCTCCAAGACCTCCCGGAGCCGTTGGACGAACTGGGCCTCCTGGAGCAAATAAAAAGCTTTGTGCAGGTCCACCGGAACTGCTTCCTTCTCCTCCATGACCCCCTTAACGGGAAAAGGAAACTACAGACGTTGACTCTCATCCAAAATAGGTACATAAATGACCACCTTGTGATAAGTGAAGGGTGACGGGAATATAACGGGATTGCTTACGTAGGTGTCGCTGCTCCCAGCTGTCAGGTTCAGTTTGTGAAACCTGAGAAGAGCTTTGTCCTTTTCAGATTCTTTGACAGCAATCTAAGGATCCTGCCTGTTAGAAACAATGCCGAAATAGTAAAAGGAATGCTGACTATTGCCAAGGTACTTGCTTATTCTGGAAAGTATGGAGTATTCTGTGGTTCCCTTGTGATGCGTGAGGTAACCCCAGCCTCGTTGATCTGCAGGCCACCAGTAAGCCTCACGCTGACAGCATTCGGGACCGCATGTCTCTGGCCAAGGCTCACATCATTGAAACCAGTCCTATGTGGGAAATGCTAAGAGACATATTATGAAGGCCGGCAGGTAATCAGCAGGAACTACAGCGAAATGTGTAAAATCAGTGGTGAACTCTGTGTTTGAGCATGTAATGTGGTTTGTTTGTTTGTTTTGTTGTTGTTTTGCTTTCTCGCATTTAGGTTTGACGATAGCTTCAGCTTTTGTAAAATCCAGACTTTATTAAGCACTTGCATTCTTTCATTTAAAAAAAAAAGGGAAAGGAAACTAAACTACAGTATCCTGTGGGCTAAAGTAGCACGAGTGAGCTCAGCTTCAGTTTGCTCTCTTTTCCTCTGTGATCTCTTCAATTCGGATTGCAAGGCTCTCCATCAGGTCGAAGGTCACCAGGGCGCTCTGCAGCACCTGAGGTACAAGAGAGTCGGCTTATTGTCGTACAGAGTCCACATTGGCAGGCAGTAGAAACGTCCTCTGTACCTGGTGCTGGACCTCTGGAGACAGGCTGGACATTTTCTCACGCCTCACCGTGATGCTGCTGACTAATGTGGCGGCTCTAGCAGCGTCTCTGGCCTCTGCAACAACGTAGCGATGGACATCAAACATTAACTCAGGCCATTTTACCATTTGTGTCATGTCAACATGAATTTGTTACACAGACTAATTCCTGCCTCTTGCTTTTTGCTTTTGGTCCTCCTTCAGTGCTTTCAGTTCAGCAGAGTAATATGCTCTGGACATGGCGATGCACGTGTGCAGCATTTTCAGGTATCCGGTTTTGACCGTGCACAGCTCTTTCCACACATCTGCCTGAGGGTTGCAGCAGTAGATCATCAGCGTTCTGCAGCAGGCTGCCACATGAGCGCTGGACACGTTGCCTTGGACATACTTACGTTGCTGCTCAGTTCTTTATCTCTGATGACCACATAGCGCAGAAGATTCAGGCTCTCCATGATCCTGAAGGGCATTATTTGAAGTTATTCATCGGCACCACGTTCCCTGAAATGTGCCCTTCATTTTAATTGTATATATGGTTTTCTGTTAATTTTACAAAGGCTACACAGATGTGCACGTGCAGATGTGTTTTCATTTGTTGTTTTGTCATGTAAAAGAACAGAAGCATCCAAATGAACAGAAATGCTTCTAAATAACTGTGTTATAATAATCCGAGACACTTTTCTCCCCAGTGATTTAAGATAAAAGTTTTTGAATTGTTTACAACCATACACAAGTCAACATAAACAGGAAAGTTTCACCCAGGTTTCACATGTCAGGACATAATTTACAAATAATACTAATGCTCTGGTTCTTTCTTGATCTAAAAATGTGATAAATACAACCACGAATAGACAACAAGACATTACACTTTATATTGTGTCGTTATTTATTTACCATAAATGAAGTTGAGGTGACGAGGTTCTGTTGTCAAAAGAATCACACCTCCACCTCTACCTCCACCTCTACCTCCACCTCCACCTCTGGGTTTGATACGTGTGGTGTTGTGGATCGTTCCACATCCCCACTTCAGTCTTGTCTGGCAACTGTAAATCTTGCTGCCATGTGTTTTGTTTTATATATTATAAATATATAAGAGAGAGACAGACGGGTACTTTTCCTCCTCCTCCTCCTTTTCCTTCTCCTCCTTTTCCTTCTCCTCCTCCTCCTCCTTCCCCTTCTCCTCCTCGTCCTTCTCCTCCTTCTCCTCGTCCTTCTCCTCGTCCTCCTTCTCCTCCTTCCCCTTCTCCTCCTCCTCCTCCTTCCCCTTCTCTTACTCCTCCTTCTCCTCCTCCTTCTCCCTCTCCTCTTCCTTCTCCTCCTTCTCCTTCTCCTCGTCCTTCTCCTCCTTCCCCTTCTCCTCCTTCCCCTTCTCTTCCTCCTCCTCCTCCTCCTCCTCCTCCTCCTCCTCCTTGTCCTTCTCCTCCTCCTTCTCCTCCTCCTCCTTCCCCTTCTCCTCCTCCTCCTTCCCCTTCTCTTCTCTCGTCCTTCTCCTTCTTCTCCTTCTCCTCGTCCTTCTCCTCCTTCTCCTTCTTCTCCTTCCCCTTCTCCTCCTCCTCGTCCTTCTCCTCCTTCTCCTTCTCCTCATCTTCCTCCTTCCCCTTCCCCTTCTCCTCCTCCTCGTCCTTCTCCTCCTTCTCCTCATCTTTCTCCTTCTCCTCCTCCTTCCCCTTCTCCTCCTTCTCCTTTCCCTCCTCTTCCTCCTCCTTCCCCTTCTCCTCCTCCTCCTTCTCCTTCCCCTCCTCTTCCTCCTCCTTCCCCTTCTCCTCCTTCTCTCCTTCCCCTCCTCTTCCTCCTCCTTCCCCTTCTCCTCCTCCTCCTTCCCCTTCTCTTCCTCCTTCTCCTCCTTCCCCTTCTCCTCCTTCTCCTTCCCCTTCTCCTTCTCCTCCTTCCCCTTCTCTTCCTCCTTCTCCTCCTTCCCCTCCTCCTCCTCCTCCTCCTCCTGACAACCTTCTCATCACCTCACAGCAAACACATTCCTGGTTTTAATCTCAGCTAGGGTCTTTCTGTGGGTTTTGCTGTTCTTCCCATTCCTTCGGGAGTTTTTCTCTGGATGTCGCGGTAGTCCTGTCCAGTAGATGGGTGATTCTGGATCAGTAGGGTGTTTGTCCCTGTGATGGACAGATGACCTGTCATGACCGTGCTTTTATCAGCAGCATCTAGCTGCAGCTTCCTCTCTAAATACCGCTGGAGGAGTTTGCTCCTACTTTTGTTTTTCTGTCACACACTTATTTTTGTAAACAATCAGTGAGACGGTTTAATACGTCTTGTGTTGCTGTTCATCCGGGGTTGTATTTACCTACATTTAAGAACTGCATTTAAGAAGGGCCAGATTGTTTTTTTTTTAAGAAAAACCGTAGAATTTAAACCGGGTGTGCAGCTTTTATCCCGTGCGTGATGGCGTCTCTTCACGCGTTGTTCGGGGCAGGACTGGTCATCTGGGTCGCCCCACTACTTCAACGTGTCTTTGCATACATACCCCACGTCAGCGTCCGTGATTCTTGACTATCTGTGGTTCGTGATTTGGCTGCAGAGTTTGAATTTAGACTGGCTTCAGTGACCAGTGACACATTATTTCTCAAATAACTATACAGTGCTTTTGATTAAAGGTTTCTCCAACCTGCTCAAATGAAGGATAACTAGGGAATTACTTTCTTTGTTCGTGTCACTCACATGTCCATACGTGCGAGCAAATCTGTCTCAGCACCTTGAGGTAAACACAGAACCAGACCCAACAAGGAGAGGAGCTCCTTCCCCGTGAACCATGCATCCCCATTTGTCTGTTAGGAAAGAGTTTAACGAGTTTAGATTAGAAGATAAAACCTGCATCATCCTCAAAGATGGACTTCAGATAAACAGGCAGGATCATAAGAGAAAGTAAATAACTCAAATAGCTGCCAATGTGACGCATCTTTTATCTCACCTTGATGGAAACATCTATTTGATTCCTGATGTTCTTGACTATATAGCTCTCTACACCTGCATGGTTGCTGGTTTTTAACATGCACCTGCAAGGAAAGGAT
The DNA here is from genome assembly GCA_014839995.1 of Xenentodon cancila. Taxonomy (NCBI): domain Eukaryota; kingdom Metazoa; phylum Chordata; class Actinopteri; order Beloniformes; family Belonidae; genus Xenentodon; species Xenentodon cancila. The sequence continues at coordinate 25,946,858 of CM026206.1, forward strand.
GGTCATCACTTAATTAGTATGAATGAAATGTAGATTTAAAGCAACAGGCTGAAGTACAGTATGAAATGATGGTGTTGTTTTGCAGAATACTGTCAATGAAAATGAAACTCAGTGATGAAGTGGCTGCTCAGGTTTTTACAGTGTAATGTTCTGCTGGAAAACCCACATCCCAGTGGTGATACTGCAGCCCCTCCCCCCGAATAACAACCCACAAACAGGACTAAATGTTCATTATGAAGTCTTGAAATGTTAGATAAAATGAATGCCCAACAACTGTGACGGTTTTGTGCAAGACACAAATTCTGCTCGCCTGAAGAATTTGTACTTCGCTTCAGCGTCTAGTTTATTGATGAACAGCTGGAAAAGCTGCAGTCCGGATTCTCTCTAGAGAAACAGCAATCACAGAAACAAAATCAAACAAAATCACTTCTTGGACTCATTAATCGTGCCCTGGAATACTTTATTCCAGTGAAGCGTACTCGTTTATGTACTCACCACATGTTGCATCGGACAGTCAGTGAGGACGTGACGCAGGTTCTGTGAAGTCCAGTACACAACTCACTGAGGTACTTCAAAGCTCTCTGATCGCTTGTTATCAAATTTAATCACTTTGTCTGTCACAGATGTAAATATGACGCACAGTTCTGATATTTTGGTCACCATCTATAAGAGTTTTATTTTTTTAATTCCATCTTTATTTTTCTTTCAGCTGTTTCCTTCAGGGGTCACCACAGTGAATCATCCATCTCCATCTAACCTGTCCTCTGCATCTTCTTCTCTCACACCATCCAACTTCATGTCCTCTTCCACTACATCCTGAACCTCCTCTTTGGTCTTCCTCTAGACCTTCCTCCTGGTGGTTCTAACCTCGTCATCCTTCTACGATATGTTCACTATCTCTCCTCTGTACATGTCCAAACCATCTCAGTCTGACCTCTCTGACTAACATCTAACCCGTCTTGTCCTCTCCTGTATTCATTCCTGATCCCGTCCATCCTCGTCACTCCCAGAGAAAACCTCAACATTTTGACTGCTACTTCCAACTCCTCCTCCTGTCTTTTCTTCAGTTCCACTGCCTCTAAACCAAACAACATCACTGGTCTCACCACCGTCTTGTACGTCTTACTTCTCATTCTTGCTGATACTCTTTTATCAAACACCAGCCCCGACACTTTTCTCCACCCACTCTGCTCCCTGTAGCCTCAATGTTCCTCTTGGGTTCCTCTTATTCACGAGTCTTTTGTCTTGCTGTGGCCAACCTTATTTTTTTTCCCCTTTCCAGGACATACCTCCACCTCTCTAGATGTTCCTCCATCTGCTGTGTGCTCTCACTACAGATCACAATGTCGTCTGCAAACATCATAGTTCATTAAGATTCCTGTCTAACTGTCAGTCTGTCCATCACCAGATCCAACAAGAAGCGGCTCAGAGCCGGTCCTTGATGCAGTCCTACCTCCACCTTGAACTCCTCTGTCACACCTGGAGCACACCTCCCACTGTACTGGACCACTCAGACTTACTTCTCTGCTGCTCCAGATTTCCTCATACGATACCATAGCTCCTCTCTTGGCAGCCCATCCTATACTTTCTCGAGGTCTACAAAGACACCATGGAGCTCCTTCTGACCTTCTCTGTACTTCTTGATCAACATCTTGGAAACAAATACTGCATCTGTATTGCTCTTGTTTTGTCATGAAACCATACTGCTTTTCATAAATCCTTACTTCTGCCCATGAGATCATTGTATGGCTCATCAACCTGGAGCATAACCACTAACATCACTGAACATCTCACCTTCAATTTTAGCTGCAGACTCATCACTCCATCTGACACTCTCTTCACCTCCAGAACATTTCTAACAAGCTCCTCCTTCAGGATGCCTCCATTTCTCCTCCCATCCACACCATGATCACACTGTGATCCTTCTAGCCTGGCTCCTTGTCCACACACAGCGTGTCCACCTTCCTCCTCTGCATCATGTCAACCAACTCTCTGGCTTTTCCTGTCATCGTCCCAACATTCAAAGTCCCTGCTCTCAACCATCTCTGCCTACAGACACGCCTCCCTGCTCTCCTTCGTCCATACAGTGTTGCATTGTTATTTTCTCAATATTATTGTATTGTATTTATTATTATTGTATTTTAATTTGAGCTCCTGTAATGCAGGTTTCAAGACAGAGAACCTGAGTCTGCTGACGAGTGTGTCTCACCTGTGGGACACTGTAGAAGCTCTTCAGTTCCAGTAGGCCCACTGGAAGACTGTTGTCTTTCACCTTGTTCAAGCTGTTCGCAAACAGTTCCTGTGCAATGGAGCCCAGGAGAGGTAACGTGGCGCTGTTTCCATATGTGCGTCATGCTCTGATTGTTCTGTGTTGGTGTGGTCTTACCAGTCCTTTGAGTAAATGTGATTCCTTTTTGCTGTCAATGGAAAAAGAATGCTGTTAGTAGTAACCACTTTAAAACGTTAAAAAGCCTGTTCGCGTCATGTTGTGTTGGTGGCGTACCTTCTGAGGAGCTGATTGATGTGGTCCATGTTGCACTGAAGAGTAAACACAGGACTGAAACAGCAGAAGTGCTGTGTAAATGTAAATGTATGTTTACAGTTGAATTCTAAAACCCTCAAAAATGTCATAAATAAAAGCAACAGAAAAAAATAATTAATTCTGGTATTTGTTTCACACGTATTTAACAGACATGATTACAGATTACAGGAAATGTAGCTAATGAGTCTACGTCAAATTGATTTTTAGAAAAAGAATTTCCCAGTATTTAATCATCAACACATTTTGAAAAGAGCCGGGAAAAGGCCGGGGCTGGAAACCTTTGGAAACGCAGGTGCTCCTGCATAAGAAAGTGATTCAATGAGCAGTTTGTAGGTTTGCTGGCCGCATGAACACGGCGGCATGTGCACAGACTGGCGTGGCTTCATGTTTTGGACAAGGATCAGCCCCCCTCTGCAGGACCACTCCTCTCATGATTAATGCAGCCACGTTGGTGGTGGAGAACCCTGACAAACGCACGTGAAGGTGCAGCCAGCAGCTGGGCTGCTTTATTGGCCTGAACCCTCTGACGTCTCCCGTTTACTGGACTGATGGGCATTTTCAATCAGTGTAATGACGGGTCTGCTGCCTGGCTGGAGTCGAGGTCTAGTACAGCTGAGATTCTCTACACCAAAGTCAGTGTCTGGGAGTGGCATCACAAAGCCCTGATCTCAGTCCCATCGAAAACTGGTGCAGCGTACAACAAGGCAGACTACAAACCTGACTCACTTACAAAGGTTCTGTCAGGAGAAGTGGGCCAAAGCTCCAGCAGACTATTGAGAGAAGCTTGTGGAAGGATGCCAACATGTTTACTCCAAGTCACATATATAAAAGGCAACACTATCACACATTATTATTCTCACATTTATCCCAACTGACCTACCAGGCAATGTTTGGTCTGAATTCATGTCGAACGGTGAGAAGCAAAAAAAAGTGGTTGCATGTCTAGTTTTTCAGTGAACGTAAAGTTTTGTGTTCAGCTGTAGGTTAGGTGATGGCTTCCCGTCTCACCTGAACACCGCTGGAAAGCTGTCCATGGTTATGAGCTGAACAAACAGCAAGTAGGCCAGACAGGCTCGCGAGTCCTTGGACAGATGGTTGTCAGACACGGCGCTTTTCTTCCCGGTGTTGAAGAACAGGAGTCCAGAAAGAGACTCTTTGATGGCAGATAGAGTCACCTGCAATGTATGTGAAAGACTTTATCAAACGACAAAACAAAAAGATGCCCATCCCTTTGTTGCGTGCACGTGTACTCTTTGTTTTTACCATTATCTCTGCTGCAAAGAGCCACAGGGCTGATTTTCTGTGTCGGTTCAGTTCGGCCTCGAGCAGAGGCTCTCTCAAACTGCTCATGCAACTGCATGGAGAAAGCAGCAATGTATTCATAGTGTGCCGTTAGTTTGTTTATCTCCTTCTAAACGTTAACATTGCGTTTTATTTCCACTTTTCTTCCATAAGCTATATTTGCACAGTTTGGCTGTATGCATTCATCATTGAAAACATTTTGTTGCTGCAATGTGAAACGTACAACTTTAGAAGCTCCGTCTTCATCTCATCAGCTTCAGCGGTGGTCAGAGGGTTTTCACTTTTGTTCTTCATCTCCTCCACAAAAGGCTTTGTAAACACAGCCAAGGCGCTGCAGCAGCGACATAGCCCGTGCTCATCGGCCTCCTCCTGCTCCCGGGTGTACGGCACAGGCAGCCGGCACAGCTGCTTTTGTAGCGCTGACAGAGCCAAGCCCACAAAGGCTGCCTTCCCGTGGTCCAACTGGAGCAGGACTTTTCAAGAAACATGTCCAAGTTAGTGCGTTTTCTTCTGGCGAGCCTGCTCCGTGAGCGTCTGCTGCATGACTTACCCAACTGAAGATGTGGCAGGAGGATTAAGATGGTCTCAGAGATGGCACCCGGGTCAATGTCTTCAATTATGTCAAGCAAGCTGTGCAGGACCTTATTTGGGCTGCAAGTCTGAACACCAGAACAGGCATTTAAGGTGATGTCTAAACATTTAGGTATGTCTTAGTTCGTGTGTGTATGGTAGTCCTGACCTTGGTCAGATGTGTGATGGCAGCCTGGCAGTGACCATGACTCTCCCCCGTTTTAACTACTTCGTTTAAAAGAGGTGCCAGGAGAACACAACCCATAGACGTCACAATCCCCTAAGTGCAGAAGAAAGCGATCAGCGTACGTGGACATGGACATGGACCGTTTCCACTTCATCACTGCATCAGCAAGTGGATGCAACGAATGCGGTTGCACATGTGTTTCGTGTCTGAGCAGCGTCCCAGCTGCAGGATCAAGTGTGATCTGCCACACTGAATGACTAAATAACCAAACCATCTTCATATTTTACACACATTTGAAGTAGTTTTAAAAAAACTAGTTAAAATAAATCTGATAAATAGAATTCTTGATCGTTTATTTCTTCAGCCCCGTGGTTCAGTACGGTAGATCATTCGTTGGAGAATGAACTGGAACCACTAAGATTAGTAGTTAATTTGAAGGTCAAATTTGTGTTGCAGTGGTTTTTTACAATCGGGTGTGAGTGAGCACCTTGTTTTGTTTTCAGAAAAGTGTCAAAGTGAGATCTTTGATCGTTGATTAATTTAGAAAATGTCACAAAACCTTTGTGGGTTATTTAAAAAAAAATTACAACACTGAACAAAGTGATAGGATTCTAATGCCAACGTCGCTGCTCACCACGAGAACGTTGCTGCTACCTAAAGATCACATCGAGCAGAAAGACTGCAGCTGAAAATACGGATACGACTTCTCAACTACACAGATTTCAAAAGAAAGTGTCCCTGTGGTGGTGGGTGGTGGTTTTAGCTCAGCTGTAGCTTTCCTTGGAGCTGTATCCACAGGGAAACGCCTACATAAAGAGAGTGGCGTGTATTTGTGGTGAAATCAGGATCTTATTATGTCAATACATCATCATACATCAAATGGTGTTCCACCACCTTACGCCATGTCATTACTATTGTTACTCTTCTCTGACATGGTTCTAAAAGTAGGCGACACACAACCGCATGAAGCGCAGAGAGGTGGGACAACCAGGCACTTAGCGGAGTAGTGGCCCGAAGGTGATTACCAGTGGAGCGAGAAATCCGCCCCAGGATTGGCTTATTTCCCTGCACACCACCAGGTCAAGAGGCCGGCAGGCACCGAGTCGCTGTGTCTTCATGTCGGACGTGTCGGGCAGCAGTGACGTGGCTGCGGCGCGCTGCAGCAGATGTGTGGCCTTGATTGTCAGGCATGTGCTTCTAGTGCTGGTCGGTAGGTTAGTAACATCAGCGGATCCTCACTGAGCTGTGACCACAGCACCAGTGAGGTATTACGCACCGTGGTGTCGGGGCCGGGAGAAGAAGTACCTGGTTTTTCTCATCCTGAGTAAATTTCAGGAGTTGTTCCCCGTCACCGCCAGTCAGACAGCTCACAGCCAGGTTCTTGAAGTGCTGGTAGTCCTCAGACTGCAAATCGTTTTCCGGAGTGCCTCGCTGCACACAGGACGGAGGAATATTACTTAACCTGATGAACAATATCAGTGACGCTGATCGGATTTATCGCTCATAAACAAAGCAAATATGTCATCACTTGAAGTCAGCAGCTCCCTTTATCACCGTTATCGTTTGTTCTTACATGTCTGTATGTTAAATAGGAAGGTTTTCGGGAGGGTACGGCGTGGACCAAGTCCCCTCTGTGGAAGTCTTTGTCTGCTTTGGTGTTACTGACAAATCTATCAAAACATGAATTATTTTAAAAGTTTCCCTCACCTGAGAACGGTACAATTGAAGGTGACGAATATCAGCGCCGACTTACCCATCTCTGGATTATGTCATTCAACTCATCTTCCTTCATTGTCAGCATGTCCTTTAGTCCTCACTGACAATCCTATCACCAGTGATTATATAGATATATAGACTGATAGACAGATAGATTTGTTTTTAAATGCAGCACAATAGATGTGGCAGATATAAAAGCCAGTATCAAAGTGAGCACGTGTGCGTCTCTCCTGAGGACTGTCGGGATAAAAAAAGACGTTCAGTCTGTAAGGAACCCCGACATAAACCTCTTATGGGCATGTGTGCTTGACATGTAACAGGATTACACCAGAGCGGTTGTGCGTGGCCGCAGCTCTCTGGAAGGATCCGCTAATCCGAAGCTCTCAGTCTGGTAAACTCCAGGCAGGGCGTGGTGCTGGCTGGGCACTTCTCAAAGTTTAATACAGAAACCCGCGTTGTGAATATGCTGTAATCCCGTGAAGGTTTGTGCTTATCGTTAGTTTACTCATGTATTCATACGGTTTTCATTTTGCTGTGACATGTGTGTAGAAAGGTTCCTTTTTTTTTTAATAAGGTTTAACAGGTATTTAGTCTTTTATTAGGTTTTATAAAACAGAATTACAGATTTGGTCTTTATTGACTCGACTAAAACACTGACCAATAATAAACTTTAGACGGGATTATTGCAGCAAAAGTTGGAAAAGACCATCAAAAATATGCATGTTTGACGTGTAGTTGGCATGTTACAGTAACAGAAAAGACGCAGCAGCACTTGTGTGTTCTTGTACGTCATTGTGTTCTGACAATAAACTTTTTGGTTCTGGATTTGTGGAAGTGTTTAAACCAAACGTCTGTTGTAAGGACGGATTAAAACCAGCGTTTCCACAGTTGCCTAATTGCAGCATACTGTTCCCCTGTGCAAACACAAAGGCTTCAAAGGCCGGGGTCGTCTCTTCCTTTCAGCTATTGTGTGCACGTCCTCTGGTATAAGCGCGGTCGCTGACTTCCAGCTTGGTCCTGACAGCGTCGGTGCAGAGCAGCAGCTTAAGTCCTGATTTTTGATGAGTAGGTGGAGGAGCGTGTTTGAACTGTGGGATTTAGCTGACATCTGCTCCTCAGCTGGCCTCTCTGTATTGCCATGCGATGACAGCTTCAGACAAAAGCCACAAAGCAGATACAATGCACGCACCGCCTCTCATTCATTTATTTATTTATTGGTTCTTAATTGCTGGTTGACGAGGTTTTGTTTTGACACAGTTGCTGCGTGCAGGAAACACTAAACTAGAACACACAACCGGTCTCATGTTCGACTAGTGCGCATCGCTCCCAGACCAGCAACATCCCATCACAGTGTCTGTACATGACACTTTTTTCCTTTTTTTCCCCAACTGATCCACTGCACTCTCGTTTAAAAAAAAATCTTTCATTTAAGTTGTTATTCTCAACAAAACTAATTTCTTTGTTTTTTTTATTTTTTAATATAGTAAACATTTAAAGATTTCTCTCTTCTCACTTCTTTTTATTGTTTTTATTTTTCAGAAAGTAGCATTTAAAGGGTCGGAGTGCAGTGGTCGTTGTCCAACTCCAGGGGGCACTGTTTTCCTGTAGGTTGACTGGAAAATGAATCAGGAGCCAATTTCTCAGGAATTTACAAAAACAAACAAGAGAGATTTGAGATTTGTTTTTTTTTTGTTGTTTGTTTGTTTATACGTGTCATGAAAAGCACATGCATTGCAAAATTAAACCCAAATAAAAGTATTATTAACAAAATTCTCTCAAATCCATCTTCTCGTTGGCTGAAAAGCGATCCTTCACACCCCCCACAGGTATTAGAGAATTCTGTTCAAACCTTCCAACTGTCATCATTTTCATGCAAATGCTGCTTAATCTTGAAGTTTATTGTAGTTAATTGATGAGGGCGTTTTGCTCTGAAATGTAATAGATTAGAAATTAGAGTAGTTAAATGAAATGAAAATGTTCAAAAGTCCAAGACACTGCTTGTTTTGTCAGTGTTTTAATGATATCCTTATTCATTTATTATTTTCTTTAGGATGCAAACAGAAACGGCAACAAAGCTCTGATCAATCCAAACACAATGCAACGCTAAATATTGTCAATCTAAACATTTATACCGGACAGCATCCTTAAAAAGAGGCTCGTCTCTGAGGGACGTCACACTAAGACTTTAATCTCAACGTGGTTTTTTTTAAGACATAATTGACTAATTAATCACTCAGCCCAACTGATTAATAATCCATCCATCCATCCATTATCTGTACCCGCTTTATCCGTTTCCGGGTCACGGGGGTCTGTCGGAGCCTATCCCGACGCATATCAGGCGAAAGGCAGGGGTCCACCCTGGACAGGTCGCCAGTCTATCCAGGGCCACAGAGAAGACAAACAACCAATCACACTCACATTCACACCTAGGGAGAATTTAGAAAGATCAATTAACCTACACTGCATGTTTTTTGGACTGTGGGAGGAAGCCGGAGTACCCGGAGGAAACCCACGCAAGCACGGGGAGAACATGCAAACTCCACACAGAAAGACCCACCGGGCCGGGAATTGAACCGGGAACCTTCTTGCTGTGAGGCAACAGTGCTAACCACTAAGCCACCGTGCTGCCCTGATTAATAATATTAACCTCTAACCAGATGTTTGGCAGGTTGAACCCACCTGGACCCCCAGAAGCCTGTTTTTTAACATTAAAGGCCTGTAGTATATAGCCTGAATACACAGCTGTTTACCGCATTTCACTTATCGTCTGTGCGAGAAAGTTCTTACACCAGTTTTGGTTGGCTCAGTAATCTTGTTTTTTGGTTTTTTGTTGTTTTTTTTTTTTTTTTTCATCAGATTTCCCTTCCGGGTTTAATGAAAACATGAGGTGAATTGAAATGATTGCTGGCCTCGTGTGCGGGACTGACGATGGTAGGTGCAGCAGAGGAGCAGAGGTGTGCAGTATTTATGTGCAGTCTGGTATACAAACTGACAGCAATCCTGTGAGAGTGAGATAAAGCGTCTCCATTTTCCCTTTCAACTTCACATTTCCTTGGTGACCTCTTAGAGAGCAAGAGGTTTTAAGTGAACTATTTATCCAGTTGGCTTCCCCCGGAGACCCCTGCAGACCGCTGTAAACGCCCGTCAGCCTCTTCCAGCCCCGCTGTGCTTGTCGAGAAAAGCTGCCGTGTTCAGGGCTTCTCCCACAGCTCCCACGCTACCGCGCTGCCCTCGGTGCCACAAACATGGGTTTGATTGATTGATACGATCCGACTATTTTTTAAGATTCTGGTGTAGGCTAAAGTGGCAGTGTGTGGTCATGGGGAAAACATCTGGCTGTGCATCCTGATGTCAGCCGGCCAGAAAATAGCAAATACAGATTCACTGGTGTATTAATAAATAAGCACACATGGACAAACTGGTTGGTACCCGCTATTAAAGAAAGAAAAAACACAATGGTCACTAAAATAACTTGAAACTGACAAAAGTAGTAATAAATAATATTTTAGTGAGCATCGACTGAAGGAAATCAGATGGTTCAATGGAAACAAAAAAAAAAGACCAATGAAACTGACCTGGACAAGTGAGTTTGTATCTCTAGAGCAGAGACGTGTTGCAGGCGTCTTCAATCTCTTAAGAGGCTGAAAGTCATCTCTGCTGTTTGGTATCATGCTGTTCACCTCACCGAACATGGACCGGAGACGGCAGAAGAAAGGGTTGCCTGAGGAGGTGGGAAACCCCGAAGCATCTAAGGGAATGTCCTCTGGACAGGGGAGACGAAACTGGAGGCGTTGGACATCCCGTCAGCTCTACGTTCACAGACGCAACAATGACGCCTTCGAGGATGAGAGCGCTGCTCCTACTGGGAAACATGGAGGCTGGGTTCTGTTCTGGAGCTGCTTTGCTGCATCTGGTGCAGCGCGTCTTCAACCGTGCAGGTTGCAATTAAATCTCAACAAGTTCTGCGACTGAAGGCTTTTTGGAGACAAACGTGCTGCCCAGTCGCAGGTCACGAGTCCTCCAACGCGGGGATTACCAAAAACACCCAAGTATGGTTGAGAAGAAGACGCTGGAGCAGTCTGAAGCGGCTCACACGAGTCCTGATCTAGATCTTATTGAACATGTGTTTGAAGAGCTGCAAGCTGCAGTCTGGAGAAGACGCCCTCCAACCTGCCACAGATGGAGCAGCTTGTTCATGCACCTGTCTCCAGGTGCACCAGTCGCACTGAGTCACAGAAATCACTTGGTTGCAGCGGTCACTTCACAACGTTGTGCAAAAGAAGAAAAACATGTTGAGGCTCCGGCGCGTTTTGTCCAAAGTAGTTTCATTAGTTTTGACTGCAACATCACTAATTATTGAGTAAATTATTATTCATCGTTGCTTATGTCAGTTTGAAGTCGGGCTGGATGATACGCACAAAATTTATAAGACAAAATATTCCTTAATTGTGGTCGACACAATATAATATAATAACCATCATTTGATGTGAGAACAGTAAGAAAACTGCAGGAAAAGGACACGTGTACCCAGAAACCTCTCAAAAACTGCAATGTTTGAAAGTTAAATCAAACTGATCACTGTCCGTTTTAAACTTTAACGTGTACTTTACGCTTTCAGCACCGGTTTATTCTATACATGTAATAAAGAGCTGAAAACTCCCTCCAGACAGCAGCGCGTATCTGAGGTGGGTGACTGACCTTCAGAAGTTCTCCGCCGAACTAACGGCTTCATGTCCTCAGCCAAGACGTCAGGGATGTCTTTAGGACGCATGAAGCGCTTGTCACACGGCGTGAACGCAGTCGTCTGTGTTCGCCGCGTGGGTTTCGGTCTCCTTGACGCACCTCGGGGTGCTGTTTCAGTAACGCGTTGACTCGTGATGTTACGGTTTCTCATCTTCAGACTCCAAATATTTAATAAAGTGGGAGAGTTTAAAGTGGTGGTGGGGGGGTGGGGGCTCTTTTTCTTTTTTTTATCGCACAGCAGTGGTGCTAGTCTGGAAGTGGGCTCAGAAAGGTGAATACCTTCAGGGGAAAGGGATACCCCAGTGAACCAGGAGCTAATGGAGATGGTCTCACCGGGGGGGATCTTGACCTCGGCCCTCTTTGTAAAAGCTTTGCTCCTGTTGCAAACAATCGCAGGGAGGGGCTGCGTCACTGCAGTCCGCGCGTACGAGGCTCTTTAGCGAACATCTGCTTTTGCTGGAGCAAATGCTGTTGAGGTAATGTGGTAGTTTTCACATCTTTCAACATGCTGTGAAGCTGCTTTATGCACCAGTGTGCCATGAGTTGAAAGCTCCCAAGGTGAAACCCGGATCCTGCCTTTCCTGAGCTGCGGCGTCTGTGTGGGTCGAGTAACACTGGGGAGCTGCACCAACAAATCCATACTCCCTGTCCCACGCACGCAGACTTCGTCACTCCCTGCTCAACCTTTTGTAAGCTGAAATTTTGATGACAGTTCCCAGTGTCAAGTTGTTCCCAATCAATACACAGAGAGCAGACACCTTAATTGACACAGATAACGGCTGCCGGCCTGCTGTATCTCTGGGCTGCAGAGACTGACACCCTGTCTGAATCGGATCAATAAGCGGTGCGTGTCCCGCCTCACAAGCTCAGCTCAACACTCCCAGTTTTCAGCTCGGTGCACTCTACTATGACACACCGGGCCCGGTTCCCCCAGCAGCAGGGCAAAACTGCCCAGCAACTCCCCAAGGTGGATGAATCGGTGATGTTACATGTGAGCTGGCTGTCAAAATGATTTTGTCATCTTCTCTGCTCTCTGGTATTTAAAGATGCTGACACACAGTGTTTTGGGTACCAGGTCTTGTTGAAAGTGATGGAGGCTTTTAGCCCCCACCCAAGCCCCCGCCCCTCCTTTTTTTTTTTTTTTTTTTTTAAACTCCCTTTATCCATTTAAGTGTTCACTGACGAGTTAGCATTTGGATGTCACCTGTCACAGATGTCTCCTGGTACCTGCTGCCCACTCACGCCTTCCGCTGACGTCACCCGATCTGGACCCTCGTCTCAATGTACTAACCTTACAGACTGATTTGAAAACATTCATTTCACCGCGAGGTGCGATAGCAATATTCGTTAAGACAGAGTATTCATTCTTAGATTACAGATTCAGTTAGTTCAGCATTAATTAAAAAGACAAAAAAACAGAAGCTTTACTCTGCACATAGATTTGACTCCGCTTCTCTGCAGTTTCTGTGTGTTTCTCACGTGTGGTTAAGTAGATCTAGACGGCTCAGAGTAAAGATGAAATACTGCGTAAAGGAGAGCAGATCAGATTCAGCTGGAGGTCATTAATGTTTCAGAGGATGCCGGAGGGAGACTGGGAGAGTCACTGCACTGCTGGGATCTATTTCTTTTGATGCAGCGGTATCGTTTTAGATCAGCACCTTCATACACCAGCCTATTAGGTGCTCGTCTCTTGTTATTGGGACCTTACCAATAACTGATCCAAACAGAGGAGATTCTGGGTTGATCTGATGCTCGGAGGCGACCCCCTTTTCTCCTGTGAGACATCAATGAAAGACATGAAGTTTGTACGGTGGAACTGTGCCCCGTTCTGGCCGGCTCTTCCCCATCTCGGCCCGGTGCAGACCTCAGCTGCTGCGGAGGTACTTAGCACCAGGACTCGGTGCTGTGATCCCCACAATGGCATTACTCCTACTTTGATCCTGCTGCAGTCTGACACATGACCACAAAGACCCCTGAATGGGCATTAGTGCAGGCTCCAGCAAACCCAACATCTGTGCCTCCCAGCAATACCGCTGCTCAAATCATTCATTAAATCAGAACACAAAAAGTAACTTTACTTGAATGCTTGGGCATAAATATTTGATCAAGGCTGAGAATAAATCTTTGTCGTTTTGTACTGCTTCCTCTAGCTGTGGGCTTCTCTTATAGATCTTCTTCTCCTTTCCCCAACTCTGCTATTTAGATACGGGCACACGCTTGGCTCGGCCATTTGTGAAATGGATCTTATGAATATTTTAGAGAGATTCATTGCTACAATCAGACCTGTTTAAAGGGACGACTGCTACAAAACGTATCTTCTTGCAGCGGCATGCTCTCTCTCAAACCATTTTCTGTTTGCATAGATGATACAAAGCAGAAGAGGTTTTGTGTGTAATTTTGACAGAAGCATTAAATGTCCCTGTATTCCAGCATGTTCTGGATTCATGGTTTGTTTATGTGCAGCCTCTAAAACCATGTGTCCTCCAGTTCTCTCAGAAGTTTCCGTGTTTTACTGAGCTGCATCCAAAATGTTTTTTTCTTTTACATGGATTTGCACGAAACGTTCCTGAAACGAGTTCTTGAAAAAACAGTTACTAAAAAGCTTTTAATGCAAATCCAAGCACAGGTGAATTATAGGAGATATTTCATGCAGTTTTATTTAATGCTGGCATCATTTCATGGAAAATAATGAAATCTCTGTTCATTTTTGGTCAAAATATGTCGTGGACTTTCTGAATAATGGATCCCTTCATCCTACTTCAAAAAAACACAAATTATCCCTAGAAAAGGCTGAAAAAGGTTCACAGATGCAGAAAAGAAGCAGCGATTGTGAAACATGGAGGAGGCTCGGTGCTGTTCTGGAGCTGCTCTGCTGCGTCTGGTACCAGGTGTCTTGAGTCTGTTCAGGTTGCAATGAAATCTCAAAACTATCAAGACGTTCTGGAGTCAAATGTGCTGCTGAGTAACAGAAAGCTGGGTGTCAGTGGATGGTCACGGGAAAATGACCCAAAACACTGAGTAAAACACCCAATAATGACTAAGAACCAAACACCGGACTATTCTGACGTGTCCTTCTGTGATCCCTGATATAAACACCTGTGTAAGACCTGAAACAGGCAGTCTGGGCAGGAAACCCGGCAGACCTGAGACAGCTGGAGACGTCTGTTCATGAGGACCAGAACACCTGTCCACAGGTGCACAAGTCTCACTGAGGTACACGAATCATCTGGTTCAAAACTCTGGTAGAAGTCCTTCTGCTTGACGACTTTCGTATTCTGGATCCAACATTACAGAATTTCAAGAGAAAGTTTTGTTCATCACAGCTCCGTCTGGTGCTGGTCCGGTTCTGGTCCGGCTGTATCCGTGAGGCGCCTCCACACCTCGTGATCCCAGCTATCACCAGCCACTTAAGACCTTCCAACCAGAGGAAGCCGTATCCTCCTAATGTTTGTTTTTCATGGCTCTAACGTAGTTAAAAACTGTTTGGAAGTGTGGCAGGGGTGAAGTTAACGTAGAAGCGCCCTAGAGGAGGCAGAAATGACCGAAAACGGCCATCTCATAGCCTTTTTGACCGATTTTATGACCGGTGAACGTTCAAAGGCTGCCGCCAAGTTACACGCAGGTCAAATAAAAGCATTCCTGGTAGGTTTTTGAGTTTTTACATGGTCTCGTTAGTGGTCTCACCTGTGATCTGTTTGAGGTCTTGACGATTTTTAAAAACCAAAACGTCAGCAAACATCCCCGTACCTTCCCTGACGTACACGTATGTGTTTTATATTATATTTGTCATATCATATGTTATGTTTCACACCGGAGCATAAAAATGTCTAATGTTTGCATCTTTAAGGAAGTTACACGGTAACTTTGGCTACAAACAGTTTTTCAGTTTCAACATTCAAAAACATCTTTTCCACTGGCTCGTTTTTCAAATGTATCATTTATACTTCTAAACGTTAAAAATGTGTTTATCGTGTATTTGCTTTCAAACGAGCCTCTAATTATCCATCCAGAAGTTCCTGTCAGCTCCAGAAACGTGTTGCGGTTCCTTTAGCAGCCGTTATTTGTTTATGCAGCTGACACGTTTAAATTCTCTCTTCATCTCGTCTACGGAGATCAGACCTGATAAAAAGAGATGTTTTTTCTTTGTTTAAGCCTTTTAACCCAACAGTCCTTTTAATGTCACCTCCAGGATTCATACGTTATTAGACACAGCTCCAGACGAAAGCTAAACTAGGCCAGCGTGGTGAGAGCTGGGTATGGCTGCACACAGAGTCAAACACATGAACCACGCGGGTCGACTGTAAAACCAGTCCACGGAGGACGCCGCTTGAGTCTGAGCCACAGTAGCGGAGCGGTTTGGTCTCAGGGTGACAGCTCGGATCCAAGTCGCCTGTGCTGATATGTAATGCTAAATGAGCCAAGAAAACGTGTCTTTAAATGAGTGGACAGCTTCACAGACCCTCCTGCCCCTTTGTCAAACCTGTAGGTCCCCAACTATTATACGCCCACCCCCACCCGTCTCCTGCAATCCTCCCCCTGCCCCTCCCCCTGCCCCTCCCCCTGCCCCTGCCCCCGCGGACTCTGTTCATGCTGTTTAGGACCCTCAGACCAGTTTCAGGCTAATGGAAGGCTTTCAAGGCGGCCAGAACAGAATGTCTGCTCTCATTTGGCCCTTTTTCTGATGTCATCGATGTGTGCGTGGCCCCGGATTAAGAGACACACAAACATCTGGGGATATGTCAGGATTTACAATTCAGAAAACTGACAGCAGCACTGTCCACACCCTCCACACACCTGCTCCGTGAAATCACTTTATTACAATGTTAATGACTCG
The DNA here is from genome assembly GCA_014839995.1 of Xenentodon cancila. NCBI lineage: Eukaryota > Metazoa > Chordata > Actinopteri > Beloniformes > Belonidae > Xenentodon > Xenentodon cancila. The sequence goes on from CM026206.1 coordinate 25,962,752, forward strand.
TGTTTACAGCAAACGAGTCAGCGAGATAAACTGAGCTTTTTAAATAAATAAAACTGAGCTGAGGGTAACATCTTGAATAATCCAACACGGGTGACGTTCGACTGTAGCTTAAAGAAGTCGAAGTTTCAAATGATCTCTAGAAACTTTTGAAAAGTAGAAAGAGTTCCTTCGGTGATGTGGTTCCCCTCCTGTGAGAACCCGGTTCTAGATTCAGCTAGAACGTCTCTGCCTCAGAGATCAGAGCTCTTTGATCAAACGGAGCCAGCTCAGGTAACCCGAGCGGGGACCTCCCATGATGCACTCAGCACAGCTCTTTTTCACGCCCCATACAGTCGTCATTGCTGTGGTTAATGTTGTAATTACCTTCTTCGGGTTTTCCTTGACCTCTTTTTGGGTTTGCTGGTGCATTTGTTGTCTAGTTGAGCCAGAAGACTGCCCTTCCCGGTTCTGCTCCAGGTCCCGGACCTGGAGGAAGCAGCTCCTCCTTGGAGGCAGGGCAGGGCTGACGTTTAAAAGGCTTGTGAGATGTGCAACTCAATACACAAACATTCCACACCAACATCCGCAGCAAATCCTTGATTATGAGAAAAATGTGTTATCCATCACTACTTAATGAGATTTAATCGACTTTATCGTGTTTATCGTGTAGGGGCAAGTATTGCCAGACAAAGCTGAGCATCAGTATCCAGACCCAGGGGGAGCTCACGACATATTTAACCAGTCTAATGCAATAAAAAACACAAAAAGGGGAGTTGAGGCTGACAGTCATTAGCTGGACGCTCCGGTTCCCAGCACATGTTCAGCCTGTCGGCGGCCTCGCTGCCGTGTTTTGTTGTTATTTGGTTCTCTGCCTTCTGCCTTTTCTTTCTCAGTGTCATGAATAATTTGTGCCTATGCCTTGTTGCTCGATGACAGCTGTACAGTTGGTTTGCACTCCGTTTTTCAGATCAGGTGAATAATGAATAAGCCCGTGCAACAAAAGAGCCGTGTCCCAAACGCGCCCGACTTCTCCTCTGTCCCTGCACAGTTGGCGTGTCAGGTGTGGGGGAAGAGACAGGTATGCATGAAAGTGTGTGTGATGCAAAAACTTTCCCAGATAAGAAGTTGGGGTTTTTCTTCAACGTATGACATATGTTTGAGTTTTCTGTGTTTGCCTGTTTCATGTTGTTGGTCTGAGCTTTTTCTCCAAAACTTGCCGTCACAAATCCAGCCTCTCTGTCAGATGATCTCCGACTGCAACCTGCCAAACCTGTGTGAAATCTGCTGAACGGCGCACGAGCGCAAATGCCACATTATTATTATTATAACATGCACAGCAGCCCCTGAGGAAATAATCCTATTTGCTCTCTATCATCCCTCACAAAGAGAAGAGCATCACCCGCCAGATGCTCTCCAGATAGTGACACTTGTCACCTGTGTGGACGTGGTCTCAGTCTTTGTTTTTAATTGTATTTATGTTTAATCTGAGGTATTACTTTGTTAGATCTAACTATCACGAATGATTCTTTAAGTGTGGAGCTTTCTGACCAGCCAAAATGTCTTGTATTTTCATTTTAAAAACGTCATTTCTGGGTTTTACGTCTTTTTGTACAATGAAAACTTTAGAGGAGTAAAACTCATAATTGATATGCTTACTGGAGTCTTGTTTGAGAATTTGTCGCAGTTTACGTTGATGCCAAAAGAACTAAATCAAACAGCAAAATGGCTCTCTGGAATATGTCTTTTATTATTCATGTTTAATCCCAGATTAATAATACATCATCCTAAACCACGAAACCCGGACCTTGAACTTCCTAATTGCACAAATGTGTCTGTCAGGATAAATGAATCTATTCATAAATCTGCATTCGCAGTGGGCGCATGTGGTTGTGTGCACAGCAGTGTTCATCAAGCGTGTGCACTCACGGGCCGAGATGTGGGACTCGATTCAAGACCCAGACTGCAGTGTTCTGATTACTCGCCCTCCAGAATCAATTGAGCTATATTCTATTCATATTTGATATGCCTTTGGGGCAGCTGGAAATCCGTTTAACGGATATTCACCCACGCCCTTGGAGGAAATCTGGCCACCCTAAATGGAGTTTTGAAGAGTTTTGCTTGAAAAGATTTTGTCTGCGATTGCAGTCGCAGAAAAAACACAAAACAAAACACACGCCTCAAATGAAATGTTTTGCTGGCAGCAGCCAGTTGCTTTAGTAGATGTACCGGAGGAGCCCCACGCCACGGCTCAATCCACGTGTCAGATGTCACACCTGAGATCACCCATTGCTTATTTTGGAGTGTGGAGGTCAGACTGCTGGCTCGAGGCTGCCCCAGAGTCTTTAAAGCACTTAACAGCAAACTGGGCTTTATTTCAGGTGGAGGAGGTTCCCCGGGCTCCAGACGCAGCATCTCGCTCTGAGCACTGAGTCTGTAGTAATGTACTTTAAAAACGTCCTTCGTATAAGACACATCGAGAAACGATTGTCAGGCTTGCGTTAAATTGGAACTATGGGTTGTTGAAGACCAGACAATCAATGCTGCGACTCCCTTCGGGCCACAAGGCGCCCAGGTCCAGTGGATCTTCTTCTAAATGGGAACGCCTTTTTCTGCTCTGCTTTGCTCTGCTCATCCTGGGATTTAAAATATTCAGTATTTTTACAGACCTGGATGTTGTACGATTTGGGATAACTGAAGCATTAAAAAAAAAAAATCCTTGCGAGTCAGTGATTTCCATCAGTATTGAGACGGGAAAACTGAGTGATTATTCCTCTGGAGAATATGAGACATGTCATTCCTTTAGGCCTGTAGGCCCGGCATGTTCTGTCTAAGCGGATCTTTCCAAACCCAACTCTGCAGGCACGTACTCTTAACATAAATGGGAGCACTTATGTCAACAATTAAAGGGTTTACACACACACACACATATATATATATATATATATATATATATATATATATATATATATATATATATATACTTAAATGAAACTTGGATCACGTTTTACGGTATGTTTAAGCAGAAAACTCTTTAATTACGAGGGTTTCACGTACCCTTTTTTGCACAGACTCAAGACACCCTAATTGCAGACCTCTAGGTGGCGCTACAATAAGAAAACTGTAACGTTTTGGCTCATGTCCTGAGAACCACAGGGACAATTACGACACTGTTTTGGTGTTTTTTTGTTTCTTTGATGCTTTAAATCTCTGGTTTCTTTCACGCTCCTAATTCAGAAGACCTTTTAACTTTTGGGACCTTTTCTTTAAAACTTTGTTGGGAATCTTCCTGTCTGGAGGATGAACTATGACAGCAGATGACCAGTATAGGGGGCGCTATAACTGACTTATTTAAACGTCTCCTCGTGTTTCGGGAGTTAGTTTCAGAATGACTCATTAGTCTATTTTCCAGATCAAATGAGCTCAGAATGATTTGTCTTTCCCCTCAGTGTTTCTAACATTTAAATATAGATTTTTAATTACGAAGCAGGTGGAAAAACAAACTCTTTTATCCAGCTGCGCTGCGGCTTAGACCGCGTTCATTAACAGTATTGAAGGAGCGGAGATTTGTCAGACGGTTTAAAGTCGGGGCCCAATGAAGGTCTGGGTCTTAAACGTCCAGTATCTCAGGTGAACAAGTTCACATTTCAGGAAGCTCAGCTGAACTGATCTTTCGCAGATTATTCCATGTCTCCCAAATGCGGGAAAATCTTATTCGTTGGAGCCGTTCATCCGCGGGTTGCTACCATGATCTCTGATGTCATTATTATTATGCCACTATTATTATTACTATTTTAAAACCATTATGCGTATCGCGTATTTATTTAGTTAATCTGAAATGTTCAGGAAACGGCAGCAGTTCTTTTTCCCCTTTTCACCCTCATGGACCTGTAATGGCATTTGGTTAACGGTTGGACCCGTTCAGATTGTTTTGGGTTGAAACACAGGTCTGCGATTGTCACAATAAACAGCAGCCTCTGGACAATCACAATCACAATCACGGCAGCAAGAGGCTGAAACGGCCCACTCAGCTCGTCTGTTGTGTTTTAACGTCCAACAACAACTTTGATCGCGATGCACAAAAGCCCTCTTTGGGTCAAGCCATTATTGTCATATAATAAAAAATAATTATTATTATTATTATTATTGTACGCGTGTGTGTGTTAATATTTGGTCTCCTTTTGAAGAAGTAACCACAGACCATTTCACTTTTGTTTTTTTATTGAAATGTTTGACTCCAGTAAATCCACGAGAAATCCAGTTTACTAAACGAATATTTTTCGTTTACAAAACGGGAAAAAAAAAGGTATTCAGACAAGAAATGTGCAAAATGTAGAAGGCATGAAGGCGGCTCGGAGCGGCCGGTTAAATCTCGCAGTGAGCAGCTTGTTTTGCCTCCATCGCGGCCGCTCAAAACAAAAACAGTGTCATTCTTGGGAGAGTCGCAGATTTTTATCTACTGGATCCTTTATACACGGTACACGGTTATTTTATCTAGAATTCATCGTAAAATATCTGCTTCTTTGTTTTTTTCACAGCTTATCTCTGGCTTTCTGGGGCGTTTTAACAGAGAAGGACCGGGTTTTTGGTCCTTTTCACAGCAAAACCTGTGAAACGTGTCTTATTCAACCAAACACCTGCTGCGATTAAAAATACTTCAATGCACTTTAAAAACTAAATATGGATCAAAAGTGTATATATATATATATATATATATATATATATATATATATATATATATATATATATATATAAAATACAAAGCTGAACTGTTTAACTCGTCAGGAGGTGAAATCTGCCCCCGTAAATGTCTTTAAATAGCTTCGTCCTCGTCTCTTTTCACTTGCTGCTGTCTGCAGTCACATCGGACAATAACTCTGTGGTTGCGGTCCGTCCTGCATCACTTCAGTCCATGTTGAGTTTCTTTGTGCCTCCTCAGGTCCACCTTTCTTTGAAACCCTTTGCCGCAGAGGTCGCACCCGAAAGGTTTATATCCGGTGTGTTTCCTGCTGTGCGTGATCAGGTTCGAGCTCTGGCTGAAGGCTTTCCCGCACACCTGGCATTTGTGCGGCTTCTCACCTGGAGACCAAAACATTTAACAGGCGTTATTTTCTTCTTTTTTTTTTCTTGCGCCCTAGATACATGCAGGTTTGTGGGATGGGTGGCAAGTGTGAGCAGGCTGGCTGTGCGTGCGTGCGTGCGTGCGTGCGTGCGTGCACCACTTGCCCGTGTGGATGAAGGTATGCTTCTTCATGTCCGACTTCTGGTGGAACCTTTTGCCGCAGAACTGACAGGGGTACGGCCGCGTGTCGGAGTGGATGAGCAGGTGGGTTGACAGAGTGGACGACCGCTTAAAGCTTTTCCCGCAGATTTTGCAGTCGAAGCTTCTCTCCTGAAACGACAGAAAGGGACTGTTTCACACATGACTCACGGTCGAGGTGACGCGCACTGGCGACGAGACTAACGCGTGTGAAATTACTTGCGAGTGCACGGCTTTGTGCTGCTCCAGGCTCACGCCATGTCCGAAGGTTTTGCCGCAGATGTCACACGCAAAAGGCCTGGTGCCGCTGTGTGAGCGGCGAACATGCACTTCCAGGCCGTGCGGGGTGGAAAATACCTGATTAAAGGGGCACAGAATTAAAACGGCCTTAAGCTGGATGCTCAGGAAACAAAACCCCTAAATCTATGAAATGTGATTCAAATCATTTAAATGAGCGGAGCTGATCGTGTTTTTATACTGCATGTAAATCCCGTTTCACAGATCCTCACCTTACTGCACTTGATACACTTGTAGGCACCATTGAGGATGAGGCTGGAGCAGAGCAGTTCCGACTGGGCCTTCAGTTCGTGGGGGTTTCCGTTCAGGCCTGACTCAGGAAACAGCAGAGCAGCAGCGTGCCTCCTCATGTCACCATAAGACTTTTCTCTGTCTGAGAACAGGACTGGATGTGCGATCTTGTCCCGGAATAGTGCCACTGCTGTCGGGACCCTGTCCATCTCTGAGCCGGGGTAGAGGCCCTGCTGCACCAGGGGCCTCATTGCTGGCCCTGGGTAGCTGCTCCAGGCGTACGGTCGAAAGGGGACCGTGAAGGGCTGGGTCTCATCCACCAGCGGAGACAGAGATTTCTCAGAGTCAACTGGTGGGTAGAGGATAACATTTTATTAAAAACCTGACACGTGACTGTGTCTTTCCAGAGCCTTGTGGGCCCCTTCAGACAAGGATGAGGTTTGTTGTGAAAATACTAGGAGTATTAGGTGGAAAAGGGATAGATATTCATTGTCATAAATCAATAATAAAAGAGTTGACTTCAAAGAACAAGCAAATTTCAGTTTGCTTACTTCCAAGTGTTACAGTCAGGTAAAAGCACAAATATCCCATGTTTTTAATTTAAAAAGAGATAAAGAGGTAACAAACTTTTTTTAAATAAATGGGAAAATAATGATACCATACTAGAATATTTTTACCTTCACATTATGTCAAAATATATAGTGTATAATAAGTAGCAGAATGCAGAAACAGTGTTTCTGCGCGTTTGTGTGTCATACCGGATGCAGAAGGGGATGCAGGTATCCAGAAGTCCTCGTAGTCCAGGGAGCGACGGCACAAGGCGTCCGTGCAGCTTAGAGAAGATCTGGGGGAGAAATCGTCAGCGTCACCCTGGTGAGAGTCTGGAGAGAGGCCGTACCTGTCTGCTGACCCGTCAGTGTCTCCCTCGGGGAGTTTCTCTGATTCTGAGGGGCATAAAAAGAGGAAAGTCACCGTCTGAAGGAGTGGCCAGGCCAGTCAGGGATCTTGTTTTCAGAGAATCCTCAATTACTTTCAAGCTGGCCGATTTGTGACTACTGATGGTACATCATGAAAGCAGGACCATGTTTGAAATGTCCATATAAGAGAAAATGATTAGTCACTATTGTTGATAGAAACAATCAATGCATTATTTAAACAAATGATAAAACAGCACCATAACGGAATTAAAAACTACAGTTTTCTCTCTCACACAGACATAAATTCAAGATGCTGTTAGAAATCATTGTTAAGCTTTATTTTTAAGGACTAATTGTCTGGTGAGATTTCACCTCCAATTTTTCCCACATCTTGATGAAAATGAATAAATCGATTTTCCCCATAAGGAATGAATTTTGTTTTCGTGCCTTTCTGGAAAAAAAGACAAAAAATCGTGGAAATCAGAGAGTAATCTAAATTTTCTCATGTAGTGACCCCCAACACACACACACCAAAAAAGTGTTTTAATTCTTTAACATTTCATTTCTACTATTTTAATTATTGATTCGTTCACTCTGAATTGCTGTCATGAAAAAGTGGTTTATTCTAGCATCTGAAAAGAAGACCGCGTTCCCACAGATTTGATGCACGTTTTCAAAGACGCCTTTTACGTTAAGAATAAAATAAAAATAAAAAATAAAAAAATGTATTTTGCATACCTGAGCATATTTGTGCCAGAATCGTGTCCAGCCTGCTGTAGTCATCCTCGGGATTTCGGGGTTGGTGGTAACTGTGCGCCCTCTTACTCTTCACCAAGAAGGAGCGAGGCATGTCTCGAGTGGGAGAGCACTAACCCTAACCCGGGCAGGAGGAGGAGGAGGAGGAGGAGGAATCCTGGCCGTCCCTTAAAAGATGCGAGTTTCTCTGCTGAGTAGAGGCGGCCTGCGACTGTTTTAACGGTCGCCCACCTGACAACTGCGCATGCGCGCGTTATCTTCCCGTCTGCCAGGTGTCACTCGGACAGGTGTCACACAGCGAGATGCCCTCCCCCGTCCAAGCTCACCGCGCTGCAGAGTCCATCCGCCTGCAGTTTAGTCAGCAGGCTGAGGGGAGGCAGGTGCGGGGAAAGAAGTCTGCAGCGGGGGCGACTTTTTCAGATGCGCGTCACTCATCTCACAACTGTACTCGAAAAAGGAGGTTCACCTTTCCCCCGCTTCTGTTAAAAAAAGTTAGCAGTCGCTGACTGGATTTTAAAAAAAAAAACGCAGACAGAAGTGACTTTTCCAAGTGCTGTTCCCACCTCCCGGGGCGGCGGGTCCCCCTCGGACCAGACTGCGGCTCCTGTCTCCAAAGGAGCCCGTGACAGTCAGGAAAAGCGATACACGCTTTATCTGCGCCTTGCTCAATCAATGAGGGGGTGCAGGTGGAAGGAAACAGGGAGGCGCACCCCAGGGTGTCCTGCCCAGAGCTTGAAGCTATATGGTGAAATAAAGCAGTGGGGGGTGACCCGGTCCTCTGGACTAGATCATATTTGGGAACAGAATTTCAGCAGGTGCCGCGGGTTTGTGGAGAAAACGTTTGGTCAGTTTCACCTGAAACATAAACAAACAACATGTCAGAGATTGTGTACTAATTCTCCGTGTTTAAACCTAACAGTGCTCCTCGTACTCCGTGATGAAAGCACGCTGGGGGCTCCACGGGGCTCCACGCATGTGTCTTGGCCCGCAGGCCAGTTGACCGCGCACAAGCGACAGACACTCACAGTGCTCACGCCCGCGGTCACGTCCACTTCACCAGCACACTGAAGCAGATGAAAACTCAGACAAGACCAGGAGGGTTGTTTTCGGGTCGTGAAGAGATCGGAGCGCGCGTCACGCGTCACCGGCGGCGAATAATCCGGCTGGCAACATTTCTCCTCACTTACGTTTACGTCGTCATGAAGATGCCCTCGTATGCGCATCCGACTGCTCTTTTATGCACCTGCCGAGGAGCACGCTTTTAGTCCATTAGAAAATACACTGACTTCACAAACTGGATTTTATTGAGTTTCACGCATTCACACAAACCGTAATTGTCATGGGTGTGGGCCCATTCCACACGCACACTTTCCACTGCGCGTCACTGATGTGTCATTAAATACGTGAACGCGACAGTCCAGCTTCAACAGTACGACATCTGCCGTTATCAGCGAAAAGGGCAGGAAATCAAAGGGCCACGTGTTTGGACTCGATTGCGGCCACTGCGTCCGGATATCGTTTCGGTGAAGATATGAAGCCCAAAACCGATGATAAAAAAAGAAGAAGAAAAAAAAGAAACAGCGTCGGGCCTCGCTGCCTGCAGAGACCCGACTGACAGCCAGAGGCTTTCATCTGGCTTCCTGACATGCAGAGTCAAACACAACCAACCAGAACAACAATCAACTAATTCATATTATGGTGCAGCTGACAGGTCTGAAACCAATAACAGGCCTGCGTTTATTTATTTATTTGAACACTAGCTGCATGCTTTCAGAATTTAAGGTTAAAAAAAAAAACACAGACTTAAAATTAGTCTCAATTTAAACGCTGTAATTAGATTATAATTTGTGCAGAATTTGTTCAAATTTTCTGTCCAGTGAAATTAAACCTAATAGCGTTAAATGTGGAGACACCATATGATTCACGCCTCCCACGCCGTGCGTGATTTTAATGCACTCTAGTAACCGTTTCAGGACGCTTTCTTCAACCCGCTCCAGCAAGGCGCGCCGCGGAGCGGGACCGGGACCGGGAGCGGACTCAGACTCAGACTCGGACCTGATTTTGGTGAACTGATTTTCTCCCCCAACTGCTTTTAACGCAGCTGTAAATCCAGCTACCTGAATCGTGTCGAAACGAGGCTATACAGTAAAAAAAACGATAACGCGTTCTAGGAAAAAGGTCGGGACTGAGATTTGATTAGTTTTCAGACTCACGAGCAGCATGCAAAAATCAAGCGATCACGCACGCTCCAAGTACCCGCAGTCGCCGCAACACATCCCTTCACTCTGAACCCGGAGCGTCACTGAGCGGCTCCCCGCGGCTCCGACTACTCGGGGTGACCAGCATTTAGGAATAGTACAGACCTGGTGAATCTTTCGGTGCCGAAGAGAGAGTTGCTCATAAAATGTGGTTTTCTGCATGAAATGATTAGTAGTTGAGGCTCAGCTCTGAAAACCGCGAGAAATCACTTCCTGAAAGTAGTCAATCTAAGCAAGGATCTGCAGAGGAAGGCAGCATTGAGATTAAATTGCCACGTGCGCTCGCAGTCATCTGAAAACATTTCAATCACTCCACTAAATGAGACACCAGCACAAAAATATATATCATTTTATTGCGAACTTTTCACACAGAACATTGCCATGTAGTCTCCAGAGTGTGCCAGCTCTCCGTAGTGTTGCCCGTGTGCTTACTGCACTGCACACTCACAAAGTGCCTTAATGTGTTCCTCTTCCACCAAACACCAGTGTCTTAATCAAAGTGACATGCTCATTTTCTCGCACTCAAAAGTCTAAATCTTCCGTTTCCTTGCAAATGCAGGCTTCATGTCTGCGTTTACAGCAAACATCCATCCTGGCCTGTGCTTGTAGTAGAGTGGAGCACAATTCAGATCACAGTATGGACTCTGGCGACAACCTGCCACTCATGATCTTCATCTCCCCGTCCAACTCCCTCCGACTGTGATCCATGTGCTCTCAAACAAGTGTTACATCAGTCATGAGATAGTACTTTAGTGCTACCCTTAGAGCCATCACCAAAGGTACAGTGTGCTCAACTGACTTGATACATTATTGTGATTAAAGTCATCCGTGATGAACTTCAATCACAGTCGCACACGTGACGGACTCGCTTCAGCAGTAACACGTTCAGCTCTCATCTATCAAGTACTGTAATGCATTAACACCACTTATTTCTCCGGCAAGAATTCATCCCATTTCTCTTGAGAACAGGGTCTTAGTTGTTTTGTTTTTTTTTTGTTTAGTTTAGTTTTTTTTTTTTTGGCCACATATCAACTCCCTTTTTCCCCCCAAATTCTTGTACAATACATCTACACATCAGACATAACAGATACATATTTTCAAGTTCAAACAGACAATGAGGGCAGCTTAAACAGAGGACATTTACATTTCCACGTGTATGCAGACGCCACACTGACCGTGTGGTACAGCATGAGCCACGGGTGGTCCGGCCGTCGCTGGCTGACGCGAGCAGCTTTGATACGAGGCTCTGACCGAGCTCATCCTCACAAGATAAACACGCACACGCCACTCAGGGAACCATACAGCTTTTGTGATGGCGTCAATACACTGCTGATAGTCATTTATAAAACGCTTTAAAAATATAAAAACACATTATATGAAGTGTGTGATATAGTATAAAAGAAAGTTTTATTGCGCAGTCCGTTTCTGTGTATTGTACCGGGAGACGGGCCGGGGGCGATGGGTAGTCCCCTCCGCGTCTGCACCCACCTCTGGGGCGTTTGTCCAGGTTGATAGGTTTCACGTTGTTTAATGCTTTGCCAAGGTCCATGTTGACCTCACTCAAAAACAAACAAAAAACTTGTAGAGAGCAAACTAAAATCGGCATGATTCAGACGATATGAAATGATGATTTTCCATTCTGAAATTAACAACTCTCCATCCAGACCTTTGAAATGGCTGTTAGAAAACTCCCTGCCTTCCTCCGCAGGTTCCACAACCTTCGTCACAGCTCCCACGGGCGCCGTTCACACGGTGGTGGACTTGTGGCTTCCACTCTGAGGTACAGAGAGCCGCAGGGTCTCCCCATCGTCCTCCTCGCTATCGGTGTCCCCAAGATTAGGGCGCAGTTTGATACGTCCACCACTCTTTGGCTTGGGGTCCTGAAGGTCAAGGTTGTGAACGTCATCGTCATCTGAAGACTGGTAAGCATCTACATCCACATAGTGATTGACGATGTGGATCCCATCAAAAGTGGGCTGAGTTGCCAGGCCCCTCTGTCCGTTTAAGCAGCGGATCTGTGGGAGTACGTCATAAACTCGTTAACAACTTTACCAAGACGACATTGTTCAAAAAAATTACAAATGATGCAAGTAAGCAGCAGAGCAGCTGCACTGGAAGATTTGAAAACAGAGTCCTTGCTGCTGTCAAAATAATGAAGATGATTTTACAATCAAACATGCACAAAAAAACCTAAAAAAAAAGTTTAAATGGATAAAAAAAAAAAAAAGATGTAAAACCATTCTACACTGCAATCGCAGGTCCCAGGGTTTTATGTCTGGTAATTAGTTCTCACACACACACTCACTCACTCACTCACTCACTCACTCACTCACTCACTCACTCACTCACTCACTCACTCACTCATCAGGAATTAAACAGTTCCTACTGGAACCAGCGAGGTTTACGGTTTGATGTCCGAAGGTCACGTGATACATCTAAAACAACTTACCTGGTTTGGCCTGCCATGCAGACAGACATGTAAGAAGAAATGTGTTCAGAGGCCAGTTCAGAGGACAGTCGTCAACACACAGCAGACATTTACCTTCGCCTGTCTAAACTCGCCTGCCTCTTGCGATGCAAAAAACACAACAATTGTGACTAAAATAACAGCTGGTTGACCTCAGTCAGTTCTGTTTGTGTTTATGGTGGCGGGAACTTGTTATTGAGCTGCTCTTTCAGGTTTGATCAGCGCAGACATGAGTTAGTACAATTCCTAGCAAGCCGATCTTCCGACTCAAAGCTGACTGTAAGTCACAGGAGAGGGGGAAATTAATCTGTCCCTCTCCGCATCACATTTCATCAACCGTGATGTCAGAAAGCACAAAACTGAAAAAAGAATTCGGAGAAATTTCTGAGGCAGTGCGATTAAACGGGAAATGCTTCTGCCTTTGAGATGTTAGGTGAGTGTGTCACCTGTGATCTCTTACGAAGATGTAAATGTATTTTAGCATTTTATGCTCTAAAGGAAAGTCCCTTCATGCATCGTTGCCATGAGATGCTAGTAAAGCTTCAAATATAAACATGTGTAGGTTCTGTGTGTAAAGGTATCTGTAAGAACAGTGCAACATCATCTCCGCACAGGAAGTGTCTGGGTGTAGTTAACACTTCAGCTAAATCTGTAAGGCTCAAAGTAAAAAGCTGAGGAAATGTGTGATGCAAGATCAAAGGGCTGTCATCAAATCAAAATTTCTCAAATAATATGTTCAAATAAAATATATACATCAAAACTGTAAGTGAGATAGTAGGGTAAGTGGTGAACAGGGTGTTTGTTGTCAGCGCCCGCCCACCTCGTGTTTCAGCTCTGATATCTGGTCTTTGAGGTCACGGATGTACTGGCTCGAGTCTGTGTGATTCAGCTGGCCCTGGACCTTTCCTTCTTCTTTCTGTTGGGAGAGGACATTACAATCACACCGCTACAACGGGAGGAGGCAGAGGAGGAGTAAGGACATACTCCAGCATTGATTCAAGCATCAAGTAAACATTATGACTGTGGGAATTGCAAATACTTGTATTGTTATGTAGTGGTGAACTACTACACAGAGGAAAAAGCACCCGCCCTCCCCCGCACCCTCCCCCTCTCCATAAACAACATCACCAAGTGTGATTCTTGGGTGACAGGTGACTAAAATGACAGATGTCTAAGGAAACACAAAACACAGTCATTTGTGCTTGATTTCCTCCTGGGGCCCCTGGGAATGAGGCTGGTTGTTGGCTTCAACAGTTAAACAGCTCTTGTGAGGTTTGTCTTCCTCAGCGAAGACATCTGCAGGCACTGGAGACAAACATACTCCATTTCAAACCTCCATCATATTCTTCAACCAGTAACAGGTGCAAGCAGAGACTGAAGCAAATTTGATGTGCGCAGCACAGAGGGGTGTGGTGTTGAGGTGAAGAGGCGTGGCCGTGCTTCCCTGCAACCCAAAATACAGATAGGTCCGTTTTGTTTTCTTTTTATCCTGCGGTGAGGTGGATATATATACACTTGTGGGTCCCAGTGGGCTAGTGGGATCTAATCAAGTCATATTATCACGTTTGTGTGTTGTTTGTGAGGTTTAGCAGTTTCCAACTACTGCAGCAACAGTGGCGGGCAGTTAAAAGCTCCTCGTTTTCAGCTGCATGAACCACCAGGTGCCAGAGGGCGGCTGGGGGCGGCTCGGGGTGGCTGGGGGCGGCTGGGGGCTTCAGACGCCCCACAGAAAGGTGGCCCTTGTGCGTTTTCAAGCTGCTGCTATGTTTGGTCCCGACAACAGTTTTAAAAAGGAATGGAAACCCATTTTTGTTTTTTCCTGTACCGGCAGCTCTGAACCGAGGACCGGACGATGGCAAAACATCCTGCCGCTCAGAGCAAATGAACAAAATCACAGCTCAGAAAACACCTCGGCATGAAACGCAGTACGGAAGATGCCAAGAGTTCGGACATTTTTATGTGCATCTACATTGTTGCGGCAATGACGTTTGGGTTATTCTGAATGTGCAGAGATGCCTGGGAGGGACGTGTGAAACTTCACAGCTGTGGTGTGAAAGTATATGATTAAGCTTTTCTGCATTACCAAACTTTCGGTTGAAGTTATCGTTTCATCACATCTTAGTGACAGATATAACCAATTTAAAAAACTTAATGCGACATATTTCCTACATAAGCATGATTAATGCACAGTAAACATCACATAGGTCTGTGCTAAAACATCTGGTATATAAGATCTGGTAAAAATCCTGTCAAAACGATGAGCATGTGGCTGGATCGTCAGATGAAACCATACAAGCCACCGTTGGTGAAGAACGTGCCTCAAGACAAGAAACCACTTCCTATCAGGCCCAGAGACTGTGGAGCTGTGGCGTTTAGGAGAAGTCGTAACTGTGAAAATGAGAGAGTCTTGCACAGACAATTATCTACACAAATTAGTTTCAGTGAAAATGTTTCCATCTTCACTCACTGGTTGTTCATTAAATCTCTGCAAAGCTGACATTTACGAGCATGATGTTCAGGAGACTAGATCAGCATCGATTCCTGCTCCGTCTTTTGCTCACAACTTGGCCCTTCACATGGAAACCGAGCTTTAAGCTATCAGAGACACGCATCACCATCTCTGACAAGGAAGTCAACAAACGGACGCCTACCCACCCGGCCCAGACATTTTCTTTGATTTGAAGAAAAAATGTCCCCACGAGCTGTAGGTCTGACCCAACCACAGATCCAAGAGTCTAACACAATCCTAGACTCATGTTTCCTAGATTTTGCTCATAAAACAAAAGGGGGTGTGAGGTAAAAGCCTTCTGCAGGTTACAGTCAGTGTAGTTCCTAGTAATGTGTATATCTGCTGAACAGCACGAAGGCGGCAGTGAGCTCTGGTTTTGCTTGTTTTTGCTTCATCACTTAGTAACCAAACCTCAGACCACGGTGTGATTGTGTCTGTGCATGTGGAGGAGAAAGAGGGGGGCTGTTGGTGTCAAACTTAAAAATAGCTTTGGCCTCCAGCTGAGACTCAAGAAATTTCAGGTCAAAATTCAAACTACGAGTCATATTTAAAGTCGTCCACGCCACAACTGTTTCCATCTAGGCTTGTCAGATAAAACGGCGTGATTTGAAGCTCCATCAACGGTCCGTGTAGTGAACTCCGATTGCCTCAGGTTGAGGTTTCTTCATTTACACCTCGACTTGAAAACACAGCCACAAAAAAGTCCCACTTCTCTTCTGTCAAGTTACAATGAAATATCATAAATAACTCCTAAAAATATGGATGCATAATGTGCCTGTATGTGGGTGCAGCACCAGACGCCAAGTCATTTCTGAAAATGGTTAAAAAAAAAAAAAAAGAAAAAAAAAAGCTCTTTAATTCAGTAAAAACATTTATGTATCAAAATCACCAGGAACAATTCAACTTCATCCAAACTGCCACAAACCTTTCAGTCTTTGACTTAATTGGACTAATTTGGAACAAGCTGAACTGTACGTGCCTGGAGATGACGTTTGTTGGGATTTGGGCGCCATATAAAGCAAGCTGAATTAAACTGGGCTGATTTATACCCACACAACCAAAAACACGGACAGCAACATTCCCAAGGAACGCTCCCTCCAAGGTCACCGTCTCCAGACAGAACTGTGAGAACAGGGCTCTTGTTCTTAATTTGTTGTGGAGCATCTTACAGATGTTGCTTGTTTGACAAATGCCGATTACTCCTCTCCGGCTTGTACACGCTCGTGCATACAGGGGCTGAGGTTTGGATTCTGGTGGGGCCATATCTCTGACACCTGAAACCATCAGGTCTTTGTATTTTTACATTTACAGAAAAAAATACAAACAAGTGATTGTTTTATATGAATAAACCATTACGGGTGAAAAAAGGGGCAGATTAATATTAACAGTAAAGTTGAAGACCACATTGTTTGTATTTTAGTAAACAAAACAAAATAAACAAACAATTCTCGTTCACCTTGTCACTATATATTTAGCTAAGAGAGACATTTCCCTCTGTGGCCTAAAAAAAAACCCTGAAATGTGTATTGTGGTTTATGAGGGAGTTGAGGAAAGCCAACGCTCGTGCAGAGGCAGGAGTGTGACTTGGGACTTTACCTGTATCTCCAGCTCTGAGATCTGCTGCTGCAGCTCGGCCATAGCAGCAATGTTGTCAGCTTCCCGCAACCTCACTGCCATCACCTCTTCTTTACTCTGCAGAAATCAAACCAACATGTTGTCTCGTACTTTAAATTCAACCCCCCCCCCCCCCCCCCCCCCCCCCCCCCCCCCCCCCCCCCCCCTTTTTTTTTTTCTTCTGTTAGGTGGTTGCCCTTCACAGATGATGCCACAACAGAGCGGTAGTGGTTTCCCTGTGCAGTGTCAGTGTGCAACGTGGTTCAGATCGACAGCGGTGTTTGCACCTTGCATTCAATCTCAGCTTGTCTCCGCTTGATTTCTTGCAGCTGCACATGCAGATCTTTGTTTTGCACCGTCAAAGTTTGCACACGCTCCTGGAGACAGCGAGTATCCTGCTCTCCCCGCCGCAACTGGTTACTGTGAATCTGATTCTGAAGAAAAACAAAAACAAATACATTAAGTAAAAATAATGAGTGACCAATCTGGATTACTCCAAAAGAGCCTAATGATGCTGAATGTTGGTTGGTTTTGTTGAGAGGTTGACTGTCTTGTGTGGAACAGGTGACTGCTACCCTCTAAAGGCAGCTGCTTGACACTGCAAGTTGTGATTCGCCTTCATAATCCGAAGTGTCCATATTACAGGACATCTTTAGTTTCATATAATTGAATAAACTACAAGCCAAGACAAAAAAGCATCAAATCCTGTGGTCTCTGACCTGCGTCTCCAGCTCCAGCATCCTCTGCCGTGCCTCCCGCAGCTCTGCCTGGGCCTCGGCTTCGCGCAGCCTCACGCTCATCAGCTCGTCCTGCAGCTCGCTCAGCGTGTTCTTCTTGGGACTGTCCTTCCAACGACCAGCAGTTCGAGCCAGGTGACGCTGCAGAAGCACTTCACAGTAAGCCCTTTCATCCTCAGACTCCAAACCCAAAAGCCCTTGCCTTTAAGCATCAGAGGACTTTATACTGCCACAAACATGTTTAACGGTGTGCACGCAGCATTCTGAATTTAAAGCCAATCCATCTTGGGATTTTTTTTTTTTTTAATCCTATAGAAACATTTCTGCTTAAACAACGTTACCACACCCTCTGCATACAGTCACCAGCAACCAGAGCAGCCGGGTCAGTGAGACTGCTCCTTCCCCAGAGCAGGACTAACGGACCAAACACCTCCTTTGTCCTTCAGGACATCAGGATGTACAACTCCTCACTTGGGGAGAGGAGGTACCAGGAAGTCACTATCCACCTCATCATTGTAGACGATTGATGTTTTCCCTTTTATTCAACAGCAATTCTTATTTATCTATCAAAAAAGGTCATCAAATGTGCAATAATCTGTTAACCAGAGTGGAATAACTTTTTTTTAACTTAATCTTACTAAATAACTCTGTCAATTACCACTCTTCCCTTCTATATTTGCTAAGAGTGTATATTTTGTTATCCAGTCTTGTGTTTTTTGTGTTACTTTTTCTTTTCTTCTTTGCCCTCTGTGTGCCGACTCTTGCTGTATAAACTGCTGGAGACTGGATTTCCCAGAGGGGTCATCCCAAACGGATCAATAAAGTTGAGTCTAAGTTAGTTAAGTATGAACTATAAACTTGTTTTTCGCTGTATGGGTTGGTATCCTTCCAAAAAAGAAGGGTAGTAAAAAAATTATAATTTACTGAACATTTATTAATGAAAATCAGACACTGCTTTTGAATTGTGGCTCAGGAAAATAATAAAAATAACAAATAAAAAAGAGCTGATGAAACAAAGTGCTTCTAGGTTTTCCCTAGAAAAGGTTGACGTGATCATAGTGACAGTGTAAACTAAAGCGAGTCCTGTAGTTAACATCACAGGTGTCTTCAATCTTCTATTTCAAGGGTAAAAGTGGTCACTCTGCTGTTTGGTTTCATGGTGTTCACCACCCAGAACATGGACCAGAAACATAAAGGAGACGCTTGTCTGAGGAGATCAGAAAGAAAAACATAAAGCATGTTAAGACCATCTCCAAGCAGCTTGATGCTCCTGTGACTACAGTTGGAAATTTTATTCAGAAGATACGGTTCCAGGAGACCGCAGACAACCTCCCTGGACATGGACACAAGAGGACAAGTGGTGACAAATTGAAGGGAAGGCCATGACTGGTAAGGAAAGAGCCTGGAGCAACTTCCAAAGAGATTTAAGGTGAATTCCAAGGTCCATCAGTGTCAGCTGACACCATCCATCCCTGTTTGAACCGAAGGAGACTCATGTTAAAACGTCTAAGAGACTCAACCTTCAACCTGGATTTAAATAAACTGAGTGTTTTAGCTGATCTGGGGATTTCTGGGAGTTTGTTCCAGACATGTGGAGCAGAGAAGCTGAAGGTAGCTTCTCCATGTCTGGTTCT
Organism: Xenentodon cancila; assembly: GCA_014839995.1. NCBI lineage: Eukaryota > Metazoa > Chordata > Actinopteri > Beloniformes > Belonidae > Xenentodon > Xenentodon cancila. Next base: position 25,981,408 of record CM026206.1, read on the forward strand.
GACTCTGGGAACAGATAAAAAACCAGATCCAGATGACCTGAGGGGTCTGGAAGGTTCATACTGGGTCAGGAGGTCACTGATGTATTTTGGTCCTGGACCATTCAGAGCTTTATAGACCAGCACACAAAAACTTTAAAATCTGTCCTCTGACAGACAGACAGCCAGTGTAAAGACCTCAGAGCTGGACTGATGTGGTCCAGTTTCTGGTCTTAGTGAGGACTGGAGCAGCAGAGTTCTGGATGAGCTGCAGGTGTCTGATGTTTTAGGTGGACCTGTAAAGATGCTGTTACAATAATCAAGACCACTGAAGATGAATGATGGACTAGTTTTTTAGGTCCTGCTGAGACATCAGATGTTTTAATCTTGATAGTTTCTTCAGGTGATAGTAGGCTGACTTTGTTGTTGACTTGATGTGTTTGTCCAAATTTAGGTCTCATCACGACATCCAGATTTCTGGCCTGATTGTTGGTTTTTAGGTGTCAGTGGTAAGTGACATCAGCTCTGTTTGTAGATGCAGAAATGAAACATTAAAACAAAAGAAGACAGTAGCTACTGTGAAAGATGGATGAGGCTCGGTTCGGTTCTGGAGCTGCTTTGCTGCGTCTGGTACAGGGAGTCTTGAATCTGTGCAGGTTACAATAAAATATCAAGAGTATCAAACCAATCTGAAGCTAAATGTGCTGCCCAGTGTCAGAAAGCGTGGGTCCTCTAACAGAATGATGAGCCAAAACACGCAGCTAGAAACACCGAGAACGAGAAGAAAGTCTCCAAACCTGAGACTGTCTGTTCACGAGGACCAGACACCTGTCTACAGGTGCACGAGTCTCACTGGGAGCAACAATAATCACTCGAGTGCCTCAAAATATAAGGTCTCATCATTTTTGTTGACCAGCTTCATTTATTTGTCTTTTCTTTGAAATTATTCTGTTGAACCACTATTCAGTTTTCATTCCTAAATGTTCAGAAAAGTATTTCTATCATTACATTTGTCAGTTCACATTATTTCAGTAACCATTGTGGGTTTTTCTTTTTTGGGTTCCAACAAATCTGTCATCAATGTATCAATGTATAAATGAGATTAAACCCCGAATATTCCTGAAAAGCATTTATTAAAACTTTAATTTGGGTGAATTTTGTGTGCCTTTTGCCTTCTTCCATGAATCCAAGATCAATCAAAGCTGCTCAGATACTTTATTTCTATTTTATATACATTGCCAAAAAGAAAAAACAAGACCTCAGCACTTAACTGAGGAAACAGGTTCATTTGATATGTCATTAAATTACTAACAAGTTCCAGTTTGCAGCATTTCTTTTTAACCTTACATGACTTGTCATTCCTTTATCAAGCATCAGGATTTTACACCCCGAGTGGTGAAGGAATAATATTAGTCATTCGGTGTGTTTGCTGCACTGTCCTGTGGGCTGTCGTGTTGGCGCTTACCTGCCAGTGCTCTTCCAGATTTCTGACCTGCTGTCTCAGCTCTTTCAGCCCAGTCGTGGCCTCCGCTTCTCTCAGTTTCACGCCGATCAGCTCCTCTTGCAGTCGTGCCACATTAGTGTCATCTGGTAGTGACGAGTTTCTCTGAGGAACGTGTGCAAGAAAGACACAAAATAATGAGGTGGACATAGATCTGACTAGGAACGGAATGGTATGGCACCAACTTACCTTTTCCATATCAAGAATCTTGTCTTGCATTTCCTTCAGAGCACACTGGGACTCTGCCTCCTTCAGCCGGGCCTGCACGAGCTCCCTCTCCAGCTGCAGGACGGACTCCTCGGAGAACCGAGGTGGTCCCTTCTGCAACCAAAGGAACACAACAGTCAGCAACAACAGCAAACACTGAAACCCACGAAGTAACTGTGAACCAGTAATATTGGCCATATTCTCAAAACAATTCTCGTAAACGATCCCATCCAGCTGTTTCAGCGCCACCTGGGCCTCAATGCATCGTCACAGCAGCCACTTTTGCCTTCCACCTTCACATAAAATATTTATTAGCACTCATCGTTAAACATGACAGCAAATTATGTAAAACACGATAATGACTGCACATTATCATTTGGTGCACAAGTATCAATAATTGATAATGCCAGGTTATGCACAGAGAGCAGTCTTTGAGCAGGGACGTGTGAAATCACAGGCTGGGGAGACATCTGCTTACAAATTCATGAATTCATTTCTGAGAATGCAGACGACGAAGCTGAATGGTGGCAGAAGTGTGTAGAAATCCATGTCCCAATTTGAATTCATGCATGTCAAAACAGATCTTTACCCAGAACAGATGTGCAAAGTGAGAAGAGAAAAGCCTTCCTGAGCCATGGCTTGGATGTTGCCGCTCGTAATTACATTCCTACATAATACGCACAAAAGGGCCGATGCACTTGACACATCCAGATTTTGATTAATTCATTGTTTTAGCATCCACAAATTGACTGAGACTGGTCTGACGCACGTTAGGTGTGTTTCATGCTTACATCCGAGAATGAGTTCCAACCCAAAAAAAAAAAAATTTTAAACTGAAATTATACATCACAAATATGAGACTGACAGCAAATCTTACGGTAGTCTCTTCTTAAAAGGAGGTACACATTCATTCCTTGAACTAGCGATAAATCCAGTAACTCTGATTTTTGCTTCCTTGGCGGCGAGTGTCAAACTTCAGGCAGCTCGTAGACGTCCGACGAGGGCTCTTAAGGACTGCCGTACGTGAACCAACAGACTATGTGGCAAACGTGAAGTGTTGCTATTGCAAACATACTTTTATTGCTTCATACTTCACATTCTGACGTACTACATTCGATGCTTTAAGCGACACCGCTCACAGGCAGGATTTGGAAATTTCCCAACTTCAATAATATGGACCTTGGCGGAACTTGAGCCAATACAATCTGGCAGCAAGGGACTCCTCGTTTCCCTCCTTACCGCTTGTGGCTGCTGCTGCTGCTGTTGAAGCTGCCTGATGGTGCTCTTGGCCTGCTCCAGCTGAGCACAGGCCTCCTCGTTCTGTTGTTTGACCGTGGCCAGCTCCCGCTTGACCAGGTAGTTTTCCTCTGCCTCTTGAGCTCGGGTCACTTGTCCCTTTGGACATAATCAACCGAGGAGGAGGGGAGTGAGCACGACAGCAGTGAAACCAAGAGGTGGTATGGATGGGGAGATCAGAGAAGATTTGGGAATAGGTTTTCTAACATGACATGCTTGTTTTAGATTTAAACAGCTGTGATGTAAATCTATCCTTTCGCTTTGGATTCTCTTATTTCATCCAACATGCCACAATATGGCCCTCCATGCACTTACAAAAAACATATCAAGCTTTCATAGATCGTGATTCTTTAAATTTTCTATCATTACAGCCCTTCATTGTGCTAATCATAAGCATGCAAGGAAATAGAGAAGTAGAAGGAAAGACAAAAGGAAGGTGCAAAATACGTTACAGGAGAAAAGAGAAAATGAAGAAAATACCTGAATCAATCTATCTGCCAATGAAGCACTTTCCTACAAAACAGAAATATGAACAGACAGCACACAGAGAGACAATCCAGAGGACAGTTAAAAGCACACAAAGGAACAACTGATTGTTTGTTTTAAAGAAGAAATGCAATGTTCATTTTCCCTCCAGAAACATTTGATACTGACTCTGAAATGATGTTCACATTTAGAGGTTGAGAAGGAACATTGCATGCAGGTGCTGTGAAAACAAAGGTGTGAAGAAGCTGGCGATAAAGTGAAGAATGAAGTAGTGTTGGTAACACAGACAGGTTTCAGACAGGACATAGCACAGGAAAACCCTGGTTAGAACAGAGTGAACGATGCTGCAAAAACATTCTCTGGAGGTTCAAATACGTGTTGAACTGTGCAGAAGCTACACGCTTTAATGAGCTTTGTTCAAGCTTTTTCAGTTTCAGTTAGTGGAGAGTTAAAGGGGACCTCTGATCTACATGACAGTAGTAGAGTTGTGCCATCAGCAGATTATTTTAGACCACAGTAATGCTCCCTGCAGGCGAATGCGGCCCAGCGGGGACCGTCGTTAACCACAGCAGACCTCATGCATGGTGCCTTTACCTGGCAGCACTGCTTCCCCTTTAGATACGTGCACCGGTGCAGAGGTTTTTTTGCAAAGAAAAACCGCGATCTGGCATGCAGTGCTTTGATCAGCTTCAAGCAACTTTATTCACATTCCTAACAGGACTGTTACTGTTTGTCTGTTTGCTCTGGTTAGTGAAGTCTGGTGAGTTTTTAAGATCTCTGAATGACAGTAACACAGTCAGCATGCCAACCTGAAGTCTGTGACCGCGTCTAAAATAATCAGAAAATTTACAATTCAAAGCATCAACTCAGCAATTTACACAGTGAACGGGCGACTTTAATGCAACATGCCCCAAATGAGAAAAAAAAAGACTTTATGAGCAGAGTTGGGTGATGCATTGGCACACATGGCTAGATGGGTTAAGACAAAGTTGATGAGCGGGTGGTAGTGTGGAGTTTGTCTGGTAAGGAACGCCTGCGACAGACGCTGGAGCACTCACTTTCTCTAGTGTGTCTATCCTCTGCTTCAGAAGCCTGTTCTCCGTCCGCAACCTCTGGAAAAAAACGCAAGTTTAAAACACGTTAGACAAAAACAACGCAAAAAGAAAAAAAAGAAAGCAACCCAAAAACATGAAGCATTGAAGACGTAAATACAAACTGGGCCCAGACACCTTAATCTCCACTTGCTCTTCCATCTCCTTTGTTTTGATTGTAGTGTATTCCTTCTCCAACCTGAACAATTATCAGAGATAAAATAGCAGTTACCCTCATTTGATGAGAAAGTGAATAAATATGTGAATAAAACTATTTTGGACAAGTTTACTGATAAAAATTCAAACCAAAAGAAGCAGCAAACAGCAGCTGTGGTGGTAATAATAATAATAATAATAATAATAATAATAATAATAATAAAAAAAAGTTACGTCTAAAAAGATGGACAGCTCTAAAGTCAAAAGATTTTAAAAAAAAGCTACCCTTAAGCCCGATTTGTGCTTCTACATAGGGACTGTGCACGTAACCCACACTCAGATCGCCCGGTCACCAAACCTGCTGATGTTTTCCCCTCCGCTGCGCTGAGGTCGCAATATTCTGCTTTCTTTTACTTTTTTTCCCCACTTCCAATGTGAAGCTCAGACATACCAACTAAACCACATCTCACATGAATTGAAGCTGATAAATGTTTAGTGTTAGTAATTTTAATGATGTTACAATAATCCATCTTTTTCCGGCTTATAAACGATGAAGCAGCAGCAGTGGGACACATGAAGGAGGAGGATGCTACCAAGCAGACCCGTGACATTTCTTGCAGTCCACATCAACAAACGAAGCACAGCAGCATTTAACGAGAGTTGCACGCCAGGGTACGGCATAGCTCGTGGTGTAGATGCACCGCGGTTCAACGCTGAAGCATAACGCAGGTTTAAGGCTTGACAGCTGTGCTTACTTTTTCATCTTCTTGGCATTGTATTTAACTTGATATGCAGCCTGGATAACCTTATCCGGTCCACTGTCAAGCTGATGTGGGATAACCTTCTGAAAGTACTGAAGCAGAGAACACAGACATGGGGAAGGTAAGTGCCACACAACCACATATCCTGCCGTGCGCCAGTAGGGAGCCGCCTGTCTGACCTCAAGGCCTGACATCAGTAGGCCAAACGCATGTGCAAAGTAACTAGGTGTAATGGAGATTCTTCCCTTGAAGGTGCAGTGAGCTTTGTGAGCTACCTGAGTGATGTGTTACATAGAGGCTATTGTGATATACCTGTAACATCCCCTCCATGTCAAGCTGGATAAGATCAGCCTGGTTCACCTGCAGGATTGCCATCCCCACACGGAACACTATCTCCAAACCCTGAACACACAGATGAAAAGACATAATAGAAAGAAATGGTACCAAGTACGCTGATTAAACTTCTTTGCAGGGGGTGTGAGCATTTAGTTTCAGGCAAGAGATGTAACATCTCTTGTTTCATGTTTAATATTGGCTGTAATGCTTAATTTAACCAGCAGGTGGCACTAACGGCGTGCATTATTTTGACAGTTAACTGCTTTGCATGTTTTTTTCCTGCCCCACACATGTATTTATCCTAGAAGTCATCTTATAGTCTTTGTTAAAAGGAGAAAAAGAGGAGACAAATTAAGAAAAAAAAAGAAATTCAACTCAGGGCTGCAGGAAGACCTTCTTTAGAATACGAACATACGAGTAAATACAACCTCACAAAAAGATAAGTATGAAAAAAAATAGTTTGGAAATAAAATATTACTAGTGAGTGAATACAAATTTTAATTCAAAACAGTTAACAGCTCCTGATGACAGCATGACTTATTTTACCAACCTCACACATAAAGATATCGAAGATCCTTGTGGCGACCGGCAAAGGGAAAGAAGTGAGGAAGATGGTAAGAAACCAGGAGGAGGCATACATGGAGGTGTGAAAGCTCTGAGCTTGGAAATGCATATGTAGTTCTGGGAGATGCTCCTGCGAAAGGGGGAAAAGGATAATACAGGTTCACATTATTATTACTGTGCTGTGTTTCCTGAGTACAACTGTGTATTTTTGTGTTTCGTGTTTAAGTGTGAGGTCTCTACCTGGATCATAGACTCAAACTGGTACATGCAAAGCCCCAGCTCGGCCATGCTGGGTTTGAAGAGCTCTCGTAACCTGTAGTCTTGCATCAGTTTGACAAACACACAGAATGCCTCCTCTTCTGGCATCTATACAAAGAGCACCATGCAAAAAAAAAACAAAAAAAAAACAACATCTTAAAAGCATTTAGTCAGATGTTTCAAACTATTTGCAAGAAGCTGGTGAATTTTAGTTTGTACACAAGTTTGCTGAATTACCTGCATGAGCAGCAAACCAACAATAAACGCACTTCCTTGACAATAGCCAACTTCCCTGTCCACCAAAGAATATGCCTGCAGTAGGAGAAACCATCTTCAGATGAATGTCACTGACAGTCAAATGCTCAGGTTTCTCTGAGGGATTCATATGGAGTTACTTGGCTCAGGTTACTTTTTTAACCCTAAAACTCAAAACTTAAACAGCTTAAAAACCAAGTACCAGCTTTGTTTTCTGTACATATGACAAAACATGATTCATCTGCATACCAACAAGTTCCTCCAGCTGAACTATACCTTCATGACATTGAAGAGAACTTCCTGCCCCAAGCTGTCCTTCTCCTTGAAGAACTCGTGCTCAGGATAAGTTCGAGCAATGTCTCTACGAATAAGCTTCTCACAAGGGGATGTCATCTTCAGGAGTTCTGAGTACTGATCCTTGATTGGCATATTCTGGGCATTACACAGTAGCTGCCACACTATTGCCCGAAAGTGGTGAGGTATCCCTTTTCTGACGAGATCCTGTGGAAAAATAAAAAAGGCACGTCAATGGTTTATCTGTGGGACCGTGGAACAATAACAGCGAAGGAAGGGGCCTGTCGATGATGAGGTTAGTGGTGCAGAAGTCCTCTGAGATAATTATCACTATAGCGAGTTGTTCAGAGTTCATTTTTTGATATTCAGTATGAACAGCAGGTAATTGTTTGAGGGAAGCAAACCTGTCCTGTCTGACTGTGCAACATTCAAAGTCACAGTCAAACAGGATTTGCAGAAAAGGCACTTGACCTGCGATTCCACTGAGCGATCTAAACCCAGCTTACAGTTGTCAAAACCACTAAAACACACAGTAACTTCAAGCTATTTTATCAAAATAAAATCAACTGTGTTGCAGACTGAGCGAGTTGATCTCTCTAATCTAACTAATGCATATCCTGTTTCCTGAGAGGAATGTCGCTGTGGAAGGAAACTCAAGTGCAGTGGTGTTATTAATAATAATAACAATAATAATAATAATAATAGCAACGAGTTAAGCAATGTCAGTGCACTTGGTATGACATACTTTTTATCATTGTAAAGAGGGTGACCAGAATTTGACCCCATTTGTTAGCCTTTTTTCCTCATCTATGTTTTTACATACATCTCCTGTGTGTCTGCTTTTTTCCTGGAAGCTTGTTTTGGCTCTTAGCCCCTAAACTTCCATAGAAGGAATGCATATTAAAAGTTAGGACACTTTTGACAAGACGTTCATATACCTTTTTTAAAAATGGGCGTATGGACCTCGTACAAATCTAATTTCCTAATCGGATACAGATGCTGCATTACTTTTTCTTGTTTGTTTATGTACTCTGTGAATGCAGTGAAGCGAAGCGTGCTCCTAAACATTTAAATTCTTCTACCTAACCTACAGGCTGATCAGGAATTACAACAGATGATATCCCCCGACAGGCACTGTGATGTCTCACTACGTCTTTAATCTTGTTTTCATTCATACAAAGGGTGCCGTCTTGGTCAGCTTCTCAATATGCAGACTGATCAGTTGTACTCCCTGACTGGAAATGACAGAGTTGGAAACCAGCATTTCACTGGCGTACAGAGCAAACTAGACAGGTGAACGTACACCGCCTTGAGGTGTCTTGAGGTGCTCCGACATTCAGGATTCCTGATTTCCCTCACTCTGTGTGGTGAGTCAGTCAGGAATTCCCTAATCCACAACACACTGGCAGTCCTTCATTCAAAAGATGTTTCTGCATACAGTTAAAAGCCCAACTCAACAAATAAGAGCCTGGCATAGCTCCTAGACAACTACACATTGTCTAACAGTATTCATTAAAGTCTGTGTCGCCGGTAGCCACAAACATCTAGGATTTAAAAACGTCTCAGTTCAAATCTGCATGCGTCGAGGGACCGGGTGCCTTTCTTGGTTTAACTCGGCTCGACTAGATGCGACTTCTGACTCAGTTAATTCAACTGTAAAGAGCTCGGTTGTGTTATCCAATATATCAAAATAATTAGTGTTCGAATGAGTTTGTGGGGAGTTATCAAATCTTGCATGAAGGTTCAGATCACTGACAAAGGTCTTTCCATGATTTTCCAGGTCTCCCTGGCATCCCCAGGGCACATTACCCCGTTCTTCTTTAAAATTAAGATTACATCATTTGAAAAGGTCAGTCTAGCTGTTAACTCCTCAACTGTTGTTGATCACGTGACCGCTGGAAGAAGAAACATGGGGCGGCGTTTTCTTGGTCTCCTCTTCCTGAACCTGCTTCTTGGTGTTTTCCACTGACCTTCGTGCCTCAGGATCTCTGGGCAGTACACAGGAATGTGATGTTTAAAACGGCAGACATGGACGTGGAGAGTCAACAGCTGATCTCTATTATGAATCAAACAGGCGTCAGCAACCTGTCTGCTGAAAGATACCGTGGCTAAAAACAGCAGCGGTACCAAGCAGAGCGCAGTCCAAACATCACAAGGTACCAGATTCACAAACTGCTTATTCTGTTATTGTGAAAAGGTTAGTCACGCAGAAATGATTAAACAAACACCCCTAACCAAAAAAAAAAAAACTCTTGTCAGGAGTGGAGAGGGACTTAGTTCACTGGGCCAAGGTGTTAATTTCAAAACCACAAACGACTTTGTGGATCTCCTGCCAGTCTATTTTTACTTCAAATTATTACTATGCATGCATATTAGAAAGCTTTGAAAATAGATGGGGACAACACAAACTTGTATAAAGTGTAGGGGGAGTAAAGAATACAGGAATAAAGCCAAAGGCAAGTGTACTGTTTCGATATTTCACTTGTGTATCTCTTTATAAAACAGCTTCCATTTCCAAATAAAAACCTATTGAACTTTAAAGAATGAATTATGTCCAAGTATCACAGCTGATAAATCTGATTAATCGATTTCCTGTGCTGACGGGTAGAAGCACTGTTTCCTGCTGTGATAAGTGTGCATGGTCGAGTGTGTCTGACTGCATCTGGTCAGTCCGGGGAGCATCTGGAGCAAACATCCACCCCCGTCTTCCCAGCAGAGGGGAGACGAGACAAACTCTGCTTTGTTCTGTTCGAGGACAATGCAATATTTCATAAACTGAGTCCTGAACAAAAGCTGCTTTCTAACATAAACCAGTTCTTTAAGCCCTTATAGTCTATCCCCAGCAGTGTGAAAAATGCACAAATATCAACAAAATAAACCACAAATATAAATGTGTTACTTCACTTAACTAAATAGGTTTTGCTTCAACAGCAGCAGCAATCACTTTTCAATACCGATTGCTCTTTTAGGATATCATGTATACGGAGTTAAAAACATGATTCCTGCCTTCATCAATGCAACGAGAAACTGGACCTACTCCTTCAATTATGTCACATTTAATTACATAACACAATGCACTTTCACAGGCCCTTAATGATGCTTCCCCATTTACACACACCTACAACAAAAACACCACACCCAAAAAAGCTGTTCATCTTTCAATCCTAATATTTTCATCACCAGGAAATTTTTCTATGTGAATTCGAGCATGTGGACAATAATGCTCTCTATTAACAAGAAACACATAATCACACAGTTGCATCAATTTTAGTGTTAGAATGGACCAAGACAATGATCGGTTCAGTTTAGAGTAGCATCCGACGTGACAGCATCAAGCAAGTTAAGATCAGGAAACTGCAAGTTCCCTGCTGAGTCACATTGGTGGCATGTTTAAAATCATACTGGTCACTGTTCGAAACATTTCAAATACATGTGGGGTTTAAAAAAAACGGAGTGTAACTATAGACATGAGCAGACGAAAATTGGCATCAAATGTCAAGAGCTGAAATAACATGTTCAAGGACATCATTCACGGTCACTTAGGACAAAAATAGTTTGAGAAATCATGTTTACGTTTAGTAAATACTCCATGTGTTTGAACCATTGTATGGTTTATAATGGAGACCGATGGCTAAGAGGACCGAGGAGGAGATGGAACCGTTACCAGTCTCCTACATTAAACCCCAGAGCCTTGGACTTTCCTCTCATACAGAAGGTTCATTGGTCTCTACCCTCCTCATGTGCCCACACTGGATAAACACATGATCACACATGAGGCCCAGTATTTGAGTGACACATTTAGTGACTTTGACTTTTACCCGCAATACACTTCTGCTTTCTACTTAAAGAAGTGGAAAGAAAAACTGCATTACGGCCACGGTTATAATAAAGGTACTCTCCAAATTCAACTGCAGGACACGACAAGGGTGGGGATGACAGTGAGAACGGAAATTTACGGCAGAGCTGCTTAAAATTCAAGTTATAAAACACATGGAAACACAGCTGACACAGTTTCATTTAAAATTTGCTCAGGTTATTCTTGTCAAATGAACAATTAAAACTGTTTCGCCAAAATTTCAATAAATATTATCAAATTTGGTGGCCTTCAGCATATGGGTGAAATGTCAGCTACACTGAGTAAGCTTTTAAGACGTACACGCTGTCACTTCACGAACAGTCACGGGCTTTAGACTCACCTTAAGCTGCTTTTCTTTCTTCTTGCGCACCTCCTCCCACTCATTGACAATCCGGCCCCACAGGATCCATGAGTCCTCCTCCAAGTGGGAGAGGTTGGATGAGGCGGAGGAGCTGGACACTAGAGAGGAGCCGCTGTTTCTCCGGGAGCCGTTCATCGAGCGAAGCGACTTGCTGTCCGTCTCCAGCAGCCTGCAATGAGGTTGAGCAGGAAACCAAGTTGATGACCAAAATATAATGCGAATATTTCTTTTATTCATCTTTCACAATTCTAGTTTGGTCTTTTGTGAACATACACTGATGTAAGAAACAACTACACATAAACATTTATGAATCTTTGTCAGGTTCTTTTAAGGATTTACTTGAGTAACACACAGCAAGCTCTTAATACGGCCTGCTTTTGTTTTCTTTTGTGTCTTTCACCATTTCAACGTAATGATAAAAATGAATGTATTGCTGAATTTCTATCACTAACGGGCACTTCAATGTTTACATCAACACCAGCGCCCTCCATCCAGTGTAAGGACGTCACATCACATCATTTGAAGAGCACTGATGAACCAACGATAAAAATCAGGTGAAAGGTGAGTTTCAGCAGAAAGTGTGGAAAAGGCAAGTGTGTCCACGTGTTCAGGATACAATCATGTTACAACGTTGTTTTGTGTCGGGCTCCGCTCACATGACATGACAAAAATCACCAATAATGCATCCAATGTGTGAACACTAACCATCCAGTTTAATTTCAATTATAACCAGGTACATTCACCTTAACCGTTTACTGACAAAAGTCGTAAAAAAATCATCAGTGGGTGGGATGTAGAAAAGTTAAACTGGCCCTCTCTTGTATTTCCTAAAGTGTTAATGTGAAAGTTTAATATCACAACAATTCTGCTCAGCAAATCGGTCAGTAATTGTGTCTAAATAACAAAGAGCTGAACTGTGCACTGAGGAAGTGAAGTAAGTGTGTGTGTGTGTGTGTGTGGGGGGGGGGGGGGGGGGGGGGGGGTTCCATGTTTTTTCCCTTAAACAACCATCAGACCTCACCAACACAAGACAAGACACAGCAGGTAAACAAATACGGTTCTGCTAAATACAGAGAATCAGTGTCAAATAACTTACAAGCTGTAAGTAAGGCCGACACAAACTGCACCCAGTGCCACAATCAATTTTCAGCACCAGCATGTCCAGGTGTGGTGCTGAAGTCAGGGCTGTGCAAGTCATCAAATTCATACAAGTGTGGCTCTGAATAATCACAAAATTTTCTAAATGACACGCGTACTTCAGGCATAGTACACAGGCTCTTGGTGTAGCTGAGTAACCCTTCCTTCCTTTTTATGTGTAACACTAAGTTGTACAAGTAAAGTCGGACCACGCAGGAAAATTTCGAGCCAAAACTGTTTAAGGGGATTTTTTAGCAGCTCTACCAGCACTGGCTACGTTAGCATTAATCATTTTTCGTCAGAATATTTTTTTAGTCCAAAACTGAGGTTTTCCCAGGAAATTTCAACATTTTTATGATAGATTCAACAAATGAAATGTGCTTGAAAAGTGAATCATTGCTTTAAATGACTGAGGTTTGCAGATTCACAGCTCTGTGAACCACAGATCTATAAATCAGTTAGTAATTAATTCCATTTCACTCAGCTCTATAATAGTTTATTACTCCTCTAAGCAAAAGGATATCGCGTAGAAACTGTCGCTGTTTAAGTCTCATGTTGTAGATGGTTATGCTGTTGGCAGGAAGGATCTTCTGCAGCGGTCTGTGTTGCAGCGGATCTGAAGAAGCATCAGACTCTTCAATCACCGCACTTGTGAAGAGGATGCTCAGGGTTGTCTGTTATGTTTTCCACTTTAATGAAGCATCCTTTTTTGCACAGTCAGCTCCAGAGATTCAAGAACAGTCTTCAAAAACAGCGCAGACCTTCTTTATCAGTTTTAGATTTTTAAACCACCCTGGTGCTACCGCAACAGATGACTGCAGATGAGACTGGACTCTCCACTACAGATTTATGAAACACATACAACATCTTGCTGCTGACACCGAAAGTCTCTAAGCATCTATATGGAAGAAAAAAAAAAAAAAAAAGGTACAGTCTGATTTGTCCATTTTTGTAGACAGCATCATGGTACATCTCCAGTCCAGTCCGTTGTCCAGGTGAACATCTAGTAAAACGGACGAGACAATGAACAAACACAGTAGTGTGTCTTACTGAATTTAAATGATTAAAAGATAAGATTCTCACGAATTGCCCAAACAAAGAAAAAATAAACACTAGTAAATCTGCAAAACAGCTGGAGCATGAGCCATCTGGCATTTTCTCATTAGAAGTCAGATGATTTTAAAACAGAATATTCTCAATTAATATAAGCTTTTACAAGTCCTCTTATTAAGTTTTCAGATTAACTACCATATCACCATGTGTCAAACATTTATATGTAAAATGGGTTGAATAACTCTTAAGAGAATTGACAGTCAATTCTATGAGCAGCCTCTATATAACGAATAAGGCTTTTTTAGTGGTATTTGGTAAAATATCATGCCTCATTATGTCCCTCTCACTTGTTTTATGAATGTCAGGTTATGAGGTGACCCACTACGGGCAAAAAGCTTGAGGCATATGTTCTCCAGGACTTTCAGTTAGTCAGTGTTATTGAAGCAGTTACTGACTGGTTGTGACGAAGTGACCTGACCAAGGATCAGCATATGGAGGAAAGACGTGTCGACACAAAGGCTCGGACACCTGATCTTGGAAAAAGAGTGAGCCCTCTCCACTGAGACCCATGATAACACCGAGCAGCACGCTCCCAGAAAGGCTCGGGTTACGGATAAATTTGGATCGTGTGGGAGGGAGTGAAAAGGATAGCCTCAAAAAGTATGGAGGAGACCTTCTTCAGTTAAGCTCAATTTTCCAACAGAGCAAAATAAAAGTGTACTTAAAAATGACACCTAAAAGCTAGAAATGTGAAGGATTTGCTATTTTTTAAGCACCATTTTATGAGCTTGTCACATATATCAAAACAAGTTTGCAGTACTCGACAGTTACACATGAACTTGAACATACCATGAGCTCCATAAATAATTCACCACTGGTCAAACACAACTTCAAAACTTTGTACATCACAAAAATACAAAGGAAGTAAAGAGTTTAAAGTAAAAATCTAACAATACTTAAATGAATTAAAACAAAAATTCCAAATCTTCATAAAAGGCAGCACAGAAAATTACAACTGGCATCTGCTTCATTTGTTGTATTTAATATATTAGAAGAGTGAATCATTAAATACTAACATCTTACCAAGATAAACTCATGATATATTCCACATGTCTCCGTTTTCTAGGAAGTCTGAAACACTGGCATGTCTGATCCACACATTGTAGCAGTCAGTGTAGGACTTTGTCATCTGTGAAATCCCGCAGAACAAAACTGACTTTTATCTGCTCTGAAGGGTACAAAGGCCTCGCCAAACACACACACCTGGTCAGATACTACAGTATCTGACACACGAGCATGAATACCAAAGTCCTCCCTCTTTCTGCTGCTCCTGTCTTATTATCACCTTAACAACAAAATCGTGAGATCAACATTTTGTCAGTATGTTGCTGGAGCACAGTTCAGAAAGATAAAGAAAGAAGACCATGGACTGGAGGTAAAGACACGGTCCTTTTTTTAAAAAAAATATTTCCTAGAAACATAAACAGAACAACATAAATGTTTTTGAGAGTATGTTGGTGTACATTAATGTGATGTGAACAATGATCACCAGAGAGAAAACACACTGCACTGCTCTCCTTTCACAACAGACTTTATGATGAAATGCATCTCTAACCAGGCACGCCGTGACGCGGACTTTTACGGTGGACCTTTGAAGGAGGCGTCAAATTCTAGTCTTTGCTGTAAGAAGCACTTTAACAAAGCTATCTGATCAATGTTTACGGTAAACTACCTAAACACCACAAGACTTTTTTTTCTTTCCCAATTTTACTTTAGTTCATTGAGAGTTTTGGCCATCTACTTTTGGGGTCTTAACATGGCATTTCCTTTAGGTTGGTGCCTGGACTTTAACTGGGCCAGTGAGTCTATTTCTTTTTCCGTTATTCTGTTTCTGGTGTGTAACATTGCTGTCCAATGGCAATGATCCAATTTTAGCCAAGCTTTAGTAGTTAAAATGTCTTGTATTTTATTTTAGGGTATAAAAATTAGTTTATACTCAACTCCTGACAACCAAGGCCAAATCATCCCCCTCCACCACTGTGGTTCACAGCTGGTATAAGGTGACTGTGGTAAAACGCTGTGTTTAGTATTCACCAAACCCAGCTCTGCACACTACGACTCAGCAGCTGCATAACGTTTTTACGTGTCCAGAGGACATGGTTCCAGAGGTCTTACCGTTTGTGCAGGAACAACTTTGAGATCCTAAGCCATGCTGTTTTTGGACAAGCCCATGTCCAAAAGAGTTGGGATGGGAGTTGGGAAGAGTTAAGGAATATAAAGAACAGAAATTACATACTCATCACATAAACCCATATTTTATTTTATTTAAAATAATATATTATATTTTATATAAGTTATTTGACTCGGTCCAGACTTCCATTTGTCTGGTCCTTCTGCTTCACATCTGTGATCTTCTTCATCCCTGATTACACATGTTCCACGTTGTTCTGCTGGATCTTGTTCTCCAGGTTCCGCCCGTACATCTCCTGTTGTCTCTGATCTTGACTTTCAGTTGTTTTTGTACTGACCTCAATAATTCTCTGTCTGCCTCCCTGGAGGCTCCTTTTTTCTTGTTGAAGAGATCTTTCAGGTCTCTGGTGATCCAGGGTTTATTATTGGGGAAACTATTATTATTATTGGATGTTGTCCACACAGACGTTGATGTAGTCAGTCACCCACTCAGTCACGACACTGATGTCATCTCCATGTGGATCATAGAGGGCATCGCAGTCTGCAGCTTCAAAACACCCCTGCAGAGTGTCTCCAGCGTCTTGTGACCACTGCCTCACAGTCCTTTTAGTCCCAGGTTTCCTCTGGATGATGGGTTTGTAGGTGGAGGAGAGAAACACCAGATTATGATCCGCCTTGATGACAGCGGGTCGTGCAGAGGTGCTGTAAGCATCTCGGATTTGTTTTATGAAAATGTCAAATGTTTTGTTTTCTCTGGTGAAACACTGAAATGTGGCAGAGAGAGACGTGGTTGAAATCACCAGTGACGGCTCAAAACGTGTTGGGTTGTTGTGTCTGTAGCTTAGCCACAGCAGAGCTGATGACGTCACACACACACCATCAGTTGTTCACAACCACTACAGTTCCATCACCCTTGATTTTTCCTCTTCAAGTCTCTGTCTGGGGGCGGCACGGTGGCTTAGTGGTTAGGACTGTTGCCTCACAGCAAGAAGGTTCCTGATTCGATACCGGCCCGGTGGGTCTTTCTGTGTGGAGTTTGCATGTTCTCCCCGTGCTTGCGTGGGTTCCCTCCGGGTACTCCGGCTTCTTCCCACGGTCAAAAACATGCAGGGTAGGTTAATTGGTCACACTAAATTGCCCGTAGGTGTGAATGTGAGTGTGCATGTTTGTCTGTCTTTCTATGTGGCCCTGCGATGGACTGGTGACCTGTCCAGGTGTACCCCTGCCTTTCGCCTACTATGTGTCGGGATAGTCTCCGAACAACCCCCGTGACCCGGAGACGGATTAAGCGGGTATAGATAATGGATGGATGAAAGTCTCTGTCTGCCCATATCATCTGAAGCCGGAGATGCTGATATCAGGGATGTGCTCCTGCAGCCACGACGTGGTGAAATTGGGCTTCTTGATATCTCGATCAGCTGCTCTAACTTGTAAACAACTATTTGCTGCTATGACTACTTATCATATACGTGCTATTAAATGAAAAGTAACAAAAAGGAAATCCCTCAAGCAGCACAGTACCAAACCAGGACGAAAAATAACTCAAAAACCAATGATAATGATGAGGAGACCATGTGAGAAACATCTGTGGACTGTCAATATCATAAGCTTTACACCAGAAGATCTGTACCCCCCAACTGAAATTAAAATACAGAATTTAGGGACACACCTTAAAATCAACATAGAACTTACAGACGTTCTCTCATTTGAACTGATACTGACAAATGCATTGGTGATACACAACACTGTTGTGTAGACTAGTAACTCGTTCAGAATAAACCCCCGTCTTTCGGCCAAAGTGAGCTGGGATAGGCTCCAGCAGACCCCTGTGACACTGCACTGGATTAAGCGAATATAAAAAAAAAAATGGATGGATCGATAGACAAATCTTCGTTCAATTTTGCAACTTTTACTCTTAACAGTTCTATATGTTCCTTGAACTTTGGACAAGCTTACAGGACTTTGGAGTTGCAGTTTTAAAGTAAGTGCTACTTTGTTTACTTCACTGTACTCTGTTTGATACTTAGGAATTAAAAAAAAAAAAAAGGCATTCATGTATTATTGCTGCAAGCAAATGGCTGGTTGATGCTCGCATCAAGGATATGTGAACTAGGGGTGCAACAATTAGTCGACGTGGGGGGAAGGAAAAAAAAAAAAAAAAAACAATAATAGTCACCGAATTTAATTGTCAAAAGCAAAAAGAAAATTTCAACAGAGTGAGGCATCACCCTCTCATCCTATCTCTGCTGAGAGCTGCACATGTGCAATACAGTAGAGTGGCAGGTTAACAACATGGCAACTGGCAAGTTCATTAAAAGATGTGTTTTTAAGTGAAGTGAATCTTTATTGCCTTATTTTTAATTAGCACATCATTTAAACAACATCATCCAAAGTTTAAAAACTGAGAGCTAAATAAGAGCTATTGAATAATTACGAGATTAATAATCTCATACTAATAAAATTTATTTTTGTTTTATTACACTGTGTAAAGCATGACAACATTAACACTAGTATGAATCTATAAATAAATTAATATACACATACACGCATTTGAACATATATAACCCCATGAAAATAAATCTATATAAATAAATAGATGGTATATATGTATGTACACAGAATAAACAAATCTACAAAATAAATCTATACACAACATGCACACACCTATATACACACATACCTATATACATGCACACACAGCGCAATACACAACACATATATCCTGTTTAACATGTCTGAAAAGAGGCAGGAAGAAGTAAAACTTATTTAATCCTACCCCTTCTCCAATATTTCAGAATTATATTGTTAGTTGCAGCCCTGATGTGAACAAGTTTGTTCATGCACCCTAAACCGTCCTTTTAACTTGTTTCTTTGGGGGACATACTCCTCTGGCAGGTGACTGGTCCTAATCGCCACATGGTGTCAATCGATCTCAGGCCATTTAAAACACAGGTCTTTGCTAAAGGATTAGCTTCAGCATCAGCCCCTGTAACCAGCCTCTCGTGTGCAAAGACCCTACATGTTTAAAGTCCAAAACATCTACCTGTGCAAGTCCACTAAGCAAGGCCACAGAACAGGCAAACCTGGAAGAAACCATGAAACACTGAAAGCTCGTCTGTCTGGACCAGGCGGTGGACTGGTCTGCGCTGCTCATTTTCAAAGACTGGAAGTTCCCACACCTAATCAATACTGTTTCAACCATCCACCGTACCACCATACCATCCACCAGGATAACTAGGCAGCTTTGAGGATAAATTAGACACCGTTCCAGAAAATGAATATTCACATAGACAGGTGAAAAGCTGCTGACTCTCTGTCGCAGATCTGACTCTTTTGAACAGCAACCCACAAGACCAGCAAAACCTTGAGCTGATTCCCACTGCGCTGTAGACCGTCTCACAGTCACGCCTCTCCAGATTTCTGACCTCTACTTCATTCATGTCACTGTTTATCTCCTGGTAGTTTCCACTGCTGGTCTCATTCTGCTGCAGCCTTCCCAAACAAGCTCCATCCCTCTTTTCGGCCATGGCTAACAGATACCAACCAGAGGCTGCACATGTCCCTCAGAGATGTTGAGAGAAAATAGCACACGTCTGGCAGCCCTCTCGACATCTGTCAGACTCTCCTATCCACCTACATATCTGACATGAAGCTGTCAAATCTGCTGATAACAATTATTATGACAACAAATTTAGCAGCACCACAGAAACTTGACAAAAATACTCAAATACTCTACCCTACTCAACCATTACCACCCTCTTGCACCCCAGGGAACAAATCCACCTCTTTTTTCATTATCCAGTTCTCTGATCTGCTCAGAAACGACAAGCTATCCCTAAGGGGGCATCATCCTATGTAGCATCCCCCACCCCCGCTTTATCCAAACCAGTCCAGTTTTAAAAGTGGTCCTTCCACTGAAATGGCTCTTTTGTCTGTGACGGTGGTCCTCGAGACAGCACAAGCTGTCTCTCAGTCCTCGGCTCTTATCTTACTGCACAGTTTAGCTGGCTATGATACGGTTAACCACAATATCCTGCTATCCGTACTCTTTTTTAAAAAAAAAAAAAAAGAGCATTCTAGGCAAAGCGTGCTTAAGGTTAGAATCTTATCTCACAGGCCGCTCCTTCGGCGTGTCGTGGCAAGGACAACTATGCATGATGATACCCATCTGTCTTTTCCATCTAATGACTCCATGGTCTCTGTAGGAATCTCACCTTGCCTCTCAGATATATACACATGGATGAAGGAACACCGCCGTCAGTTCCACTAACCAAATAAGGCCCTTTTAGACTGTCACCGGTACTCGACTTCTGGGTCTGCGCTCGGTTTTTTTAAACTCTATTCCATTCCAGATTGTTCTCATTTGTGGTTCCACACTAGTGGAACGAGCTACCACTTGTTTTTAACCAAGAAACTCCTGGTTAAAAAGTGACACTGGATATATTGCCTGGGTTTATTGATTTTATCTATTACAGTTTGCAATGATAAAAATGCTAAATAATCATTACGGTGTGGAGACAGAAACAAACAATAGCGTACAATTCTGATCTCTCTTGAAGAAGGAATTAATGAACCATACAAAAAAAAAAAAAAAAAAGATCTGTCTGATAAGTTATCTGATTTTTAAATGAAAAATTTTTATTTTGTCATCATACACTATATGGCCAAAAGTATTGGTTCACCTGCTTTGACTCACATATGAACTTAAGTGGCCTCACATTCCTGATCCATAAGATTCAATTTGACGTCGGTCCACCCGCTGGAGCTGTAACAGCTTCAACTCTTCTGGGAAGGCTGTCCACAAGATTTAGGAGTGTGTTTATGGGAATTTTTTACCATTCTTCCAGAAGTGCATTTGTGAGGTCACACTAATGTTGAACCAGAAGGTCTGGCTCTCAGTCTCTGCTCTAATTCAACCCAAAGGTGTTCTGTTGGGTTGAGGTCAGGACTCTGTGCAGGCCAGTCAAGTTCATCCACACCAGACTCTGTCATCCAGGTCTTTATGGACCTGCTTTGTGCACTGGTGCACAGTCATGTTGGAAGAGGAAGGGTCCAGCTCCAAACTGTTCCCACAAAGTTGGGAGCATGGAATTGTCCAAAATGTCTTGGTATGCTGAAGCATTCAGAGTTCCTTTCACTGGAACTACGGGGTCAAGCCCAGCTCCTGAAACACAACCCCACACCATAATCCCCCCTCCACCAAACTTTACACTTGGCTAAATGCAGTCAGATAGGAACCATTGTCTTGGAAACCCAGACTAGTCCATCAAATTACCAGATGGAGAAGCGTGATTCATCACTCCAGAGAGCGTCTCCACTGTTCTAGAGTCCAGTGGCGGCGTGCTTTACACCACTGCATCCGACGCTTTGCATTGAACTTGGTGATGTTTGGCTTGGAGGCAGCTGATCGGCCATGGAAATTCAGACCAGTAGCCTGTTACAAGTTTTGCTGTCGGTTTTGGCTTGTTTATAATAATACACACACCTGTATTATTATTATAAACAAGCCAAAACAGACAAAACTTGTAAAAGACTACTGGTTGTCAGTCATTGAATAGCTCTGAATAAAATGATTATACTGTATTAAAATGATGTGACATACACAACAAAATAATACTATTCTAATTCAATGTTTTGTGGGAGTTGATTCACATTGGTCCATTCATGGGTTGCTTGGGACCCCCTCCCCTTCTTATTAATCAATCAATTAAATCACCCACTCTTTATTACTCATCCGCCTTTCTAAAGACCAACTGACAGAAATCCAAAAGTAGCAAAAGCGAACTTTAATCCCTAGGAACATATTGGGAAGTTTTTTGCTCCCTGTAAGGCAAAAAAAAAAAAAAAAAAAAAAAAAAAAAAAAAGACTAAATAATAAAACACATGAGATTACAAACATTCACATGTCCAGTCTTATAAGGGTCACTGAAAACAAGCTAAAAACAAAGCCAGAACACCACACAGCCTTTGCCATCTTTCATTATTGATTAAGTTAATTATGGCATTGGAAATTGCAACCTCTGTTAAAAAAAATGAACCAATCTACAAAATAGTGCTTCTACAAATTGTGAAACAAGTTCAGAATAATGTTCCACAATGTAAAATTGTGAAGACTTTGAATATTTTATCACAGACTAGTCCAGAGAGACAGACAAGATCACTCCGGGTTGTTTGTCCAACCTTGGACAGTTTTATGAAGACTTAAACTATAAACAATACAGAGTCAGTCAGCATGTAGCTAAATTGGCCACAGTTAAACACCATGTAAACATCAAAATCTTTAACCTGAAGATAAACTTGGGCCTGACTTCATACGTCAAACTGTGAAATCCATGAAAGTACAAGAGCTGCAGAAAAGAGCAAAGTTTCAGCTTAAATGACTGCTGCTGTAAACCAGCCAATAGGCACGAAGCTCATTCACACTCCCGACAACCACTCAGTACGGAGCCCACCACCACCACTACTACTACCACTACTACCACCACCACCACCACTACCACCACCACAACACTTAATCACGGACCATGTCTGATGTAAACAAAGACATTGGATGGCGGGATCTCCTGCATCCAGCGCTGCATTAGCCAGATCTTCCAAAGTCGGTGACCCCAGTGAGGACAACCTAACAGCCTAACATGACAGCGAAGCCGTTGTTCAGTCCAGTACCATCCAATAACGCCTCTTCTTTCCCCGCAACTCAGCTTCAGGCACCGGCGAGGAAATAGCACACCTTGCATTTACACTGCCCAGCATGTGTTGAACACGACTTCTACGTCCAGGAAAAGTACCGGGTCTAATCTAAAAATGCCTCTCATTAGAGGGAATTTACAGGGAGTGAATTAGGCCATGTACAACGCATTATCGGTCAAAACAACATGACATATTCCATTAAGAGACCTCTGAAAGCTAAAGATTATGTTTCTTAAAATGTGAGTTTAAAGCAACACATCCTCTGGCAGCCATAACGTACAGCATCATAAATGCATAATATAAGTATTAACTTATTTTCAGAGTTTGCTTTCATCTGTAATAGTTCATAAACCTGACGGTTCATTATATGAATACTTGATAAACAGGTCTGTCCAGTTACAGAGGTAGTGTGGATTTCTGCAGCAGAGATGCCTCCCCTCCGGTTTCAGTGAAGTTCATAAATTCAAAGAAATTATTTTCATATGGTGGTCCCAAGGGGAACTAATGCCAATTATTGAGCAGCCAAGCATCCTGCTTGTTTGATTGATGAGCATTCATGGACTTAGACCTGTTATTACAATCAAATCCAAGTTTCATGCAGCATTAATGAATATGGAGTAAGCTTTTTAGAAAGAAGGTGACTTATTTGCAAATCTACCCTCATAATTATGTAGATTTCATAAGTGTGTATGTAAGACCTAATGTTTTCATGCAATTTATCCACAACTGAAAAGTAAAATGTGAAAAATAACAACAATAATAATAATTCCCCTAACCTGACTGACTCATCTAAATGGACATGGTTCCACTGTGGGAAGCTCAATACTGCAATAACCCTCCCTAAAATGAACTGTGTACACACTGATCAAAGGGTGTATTCTACTCCTGAGCAATTGCTTTTTAAATATTTAACTCTGAAGAAAAAAAAAGGATAAGCCTACACAACCCTCTACACATGCACATTTAATTCAATCTAGTCAAACAAACAGCTTCAAAGACAGATTCATTACCTGTTCTGCTCCTCAAGCTTGGCAAGTAGTTCCACATCATCAGGACTGAGCAGCACTGGAGAGGATGGTGAGAGGCCAGGCGAGGACAGAGAGGTGGAAGAGGAGGTAGCGGTGGTCTGTAGGGATGTGGGCGTGGCCACCTGGCTAGCCATCTGACTGACTGTGTGGGACACAGAGTTCTTCACCCATGAGAGAGTAGAACTCAGCTTTCCAGCAACCTTGTCTGTCGCCACCTGCAGAAGAAAGAAGAGCAGACACTAAATATAAACTGCCTGACTAAAGAAAAAGTCACACGCCAACATTTCGTTGGACCACATTTGGCTTTAAACTTTCGCTGTAGCTTCTGCAGTGTCACAGCATGCATTTCCATCCAGAGTTGCACTCATTTTATGGCATGATTTGTATTAATGATGGGAGTGTCACCACATTCTCCCTCAAACACGATGATGCCTTAAATTAATTTGCTCACCTGCCTTGAAAAACAGGTACATTTTACTGATTCATTGTAGAAGTAGTGCAACAATAAAATTATGTAAACTGACTATTATGGTATACTTTATACAACATGACGATTAACTCTGACGTACATAGATGAGCACTCAAAAATGGATAACCTATCACATATTTATAGTGCAAGAAATAATAGAGGTTTTCTTTTTAAAATACATCACAAATGATGATAAAAAGTGAGTAAAGGAAATCTTATTATACAAATCTACTTGCTAATTCTAATAATGCAGACTTACAGACTTTCAGAAGCTTTCCATTAGAAATCCAGTTTTAAAAATAGACTGACAGAATGGCTTTAAATCCATGTTAAATTCAACACGTAATCTAGAAACCTTCTCTGGGAACCTTTGACCAACATAACACACAGCCTTCCTGTCATATGCTAATCATGCTCACAGGAAGGATCAAAGTTCTGCAGAAAACTTCTTCAAGTCTCCTGTTCAAACAAACTTACTCGAGGAAACACGTGCATATTCAGCATTAAAAAAAGAAAAGAAAAGAAAGAAAAGAAAAGAATAGATAAAACTTTGCCAGGAAATTTGAATACAGTTACCCATTAAAAACACAAGTATTAAAAGGCAAGAAACAACTAAGAACAATTATGTTAGTTGAGTATTACACACACACACACACACACACACACACACACACACACACATACACACACACACCTTCCAAAAGTCTTAGGCATATGAAAAGAAAAGTTGATTTTTATCAATTTTCAAAATACAAAGAGAAAAAAAAAAAAAAAAAAAAAAAAAAAAAAAAAATCAGCCTGGAGCATCTGCTTGAAGCTGAGTTGCTTGGCCCTTTTCTCCTGAAGGAGGCGTGGCTTTGTGGCCACAGTTCTCCCATATAGACCATTTCTGGCCAGACTTCTCGTAACAGGCGCGTGTATCCCATAGACTATATAACAATAGATGAAGCATTGGGTCAACGTGACCTGTTGCTTTCTGAAGACAGGTTTTGAAGCCCATTTTCCTTCGCGTGGAGCCCAGCTGTGTTGCTGATGGGAAAACACCCAGTGCACATGGGTCAAAGTTACCTTTGCTCCCACCTCCTTCAGCCAAACCCTGCAGAAAAATCTGCAAAGTCCCAGCAGTTCATACCGTTTAAACTTGATGGCGAAATCAAAAATGACAGTCGTATTTAATCAACGCTGGGTTAATACAAACGGGTGGTTGCTTTGCTAAGCGCGGTAGATGACGATTACAGATGATGAAGTGACATGATGGGCCACTGGCTCAGCTGACTGTCAATCATATTAGGAATAAATTTATTGCTTTACATAAAACTCTCCTGGACTGGTACAAAAAAAATTCACCCCCCTCAGAGTTGTCATTGGTGTGAAATCAAACGACTGAGACCAAAACGGTTTTATTTACCTGGCTGTAAATGTGTTTATTTCTCCTCTAAAGTTGGACATTTTACCATGGGAGTCAGTGGAGATTGACTCGCTTTTGGAGCCTCTAGCGGTCAGCCGAGGAACTGCAATGAATCTTAGTTCCGCATGAGCCTCAACCCAAAGTAAGATGGTTGGTACTTGGGTGTAGCTGGGTCCCGCTGGTTTTGCTCATTCTGAGATAACTGCATTGCTCTATATCTTTGATTTCAAAGGGAGGTAAGCATGATGCGCCTTTCATCTGCTGCACGAAGTTTCTTTGGCTGGCCGCATTTTCAGTCCTAAACATTCTCCATTTCTTTGTGCTTCTTCAAAAGAGCAAACGGCACATCTTGACACCGCTGTGTGCTTTAAATGATTTGCCTCAGAGACTTTGCTGAGTATAAATACCTTCCCTCTTGTTGCTGTTCTCGGCCCTGCTATAAATGATTGAACTGTGATGAAACTGTCTTCTACAACCTCGGCAGCAGTCTGAATGTTCCTCATCCATTTTTAAGCCTCCTACAGAACCGTTTCCGTGTCATCTAATGAGTGCATATTAACCAACATATGAAATTGAGAGCCATTAGCAACTATTTGGTATTACTGGTTAATCACACACGTGCCTATGATCCTACAATATCCATGAGTTTGTGCGAGTCCTCCTTGAAGAACTGGAGCCGTTTTGAAGGCAAATGCACAGTACTGCTTTCTTTATTGTCATCTCTTTATTTTTGTGACTGAATGCCATTTTCCTGCACTCTGTTAAACTAATGTATGCTTAAAAAAAAAGAAGATAGTTTTCAAAAGGAAGAGGAATGTGATCTCTGTGCCTACACTAAAAAAAAAACCAAACAAACAATACATCAAAACAAGCAAGAAAGAATTTATCCTTTTCCGAGTTCTGTTAAATCACACCTAAGAAATATCAAACATTTGTTGCGTATCTCCACGCACCCACAAAACATTTAAGGAGTTTTTGACAATGCTAGCTGAAGTGGTTTAAGAACGTCCATGGCACCTAATTCTTCTTTTTTGCCCTGATCCCCAAAAATGCCCTCCCAAATACAGTATATGTTCTCCATTTTCACCCTACTAAAGCTCCGTGCAGCTCTGATTATGCATGGGTGATTTCTCAATGCAGCCCAGAACACATTTGTTTTGTTTCCCCACTACTATAAAAACATGTGCTCAAGTGTCTCAGACCACCTCTAAAAAAGCCAGGGTGCAAGTGCGAACCAGATCGTAACATCTTCATAGTACATTTAATTGATCTAATCATGTGGTTTAAATCACAACTGATTGACAGCACTGCTTTGTTCACTCATTCACTAAAACACCAATACAAAATCTGTGGCTTACTTACGCCCACACTGATCAAAATAAACACTGAATGCAAAGGATAAATACATTATTTTATTCTAAAACTACAAGTTTTTTTATGAATTGCATATTCTGTGTATTAAAAAAAAAAACAGCTACATGACTGACAAAGGGAAATGGTACAAGCAAAAACTGCTGATTCCCAAAAAATGAACATGGTCCATTGGGTCTGTGCAGCTCTGAGTCAGTCAGCATTGTCTGTATACTTTAATAAAGCTAAAGAAATTACTGCAAGACTATGTGGTTTTGGTGTGAGTCATGTCCAATGACTGGTGCCAATCAGAGAAACAATTTAACAACAAAAGCAAATCTAAACTTCAGTTTCAACCCACAGTCAGTCACGTCAGTCAGAAGCCATGCTCTTAACAGAGGCTATTGTCTAAGTGGCCTTAAACGACGTTCTCACAAGCCTACCCAACTCGAGCAAGGCTTCCCCATAAATCCTACAGACAGAGATTCTAGCTGCTTTTGTTCACCAAACATCTGAAAGGGGCCCTGTGATGCTGTCCGCATAGCTAATGAAGCCTTGTGAGACTCAGCAAAATCACTAAGGAAAATGTGGAAGTGAGAAAAAAAACCAGTGGCAGAAATAAGAAGAATTTCTTTTCTTCTATTCAAGCTGCACGGTGGTATGAAACCAGCCAAAGTGCAACAAACTCTTTAACCATGTATTTGTTCAAATTCAAGTTGCATCACAATTTGAGTAAAAGAAACTCACCTGAATAGCCAATAAGATGACAAGCTTTCTGGACGGGTTCTGTTTCAACAAGATAAGCACGCCGGTTGGGAACCACTGTGGAGCCCCAAGAACTTGTCATGGACTGGCGGATGTTTCACAACCTTCTCAGCATTATGGACAGTGGCCCACACTCTTTACACAACATCAGACAGCAAAGTTTATTCAGTGAGCGGCTTCTGCCACTCAGCTGTAAAAACTACTATTACAGGAAATCTTTCCTGAAATCTGTCGTCAACAAAGATTTTTTTTTTTTTTTTTTTAAATCAGCTCATATTTTCAATACTAATGTTTTTTACTTATTCACTAGGAAAACATCTGACAAACTATGACGGCAATTTCCCTCACTCCACTTCAATGGCTGTATTTCAACCCAAATTAAGTCAGTACAGGGATATTTTTTCATCATCGGCTGTACAAAGAATTTGAATGTACAAGGAGTCCGGCTGCGTGGTGGGAGGGGAGCGGCATCGTCAGAGAATGAGCTACTGTTATCAGCTTTGGTTTAGGAACAGCTCATCAAAATTGGCATTGATATAGTGGTCCAACATTACATTTCTGTTTGTGCTGATGTTATTTTATTTCCTCTTGCATGACCACAACAAAAGCTATTAAATCAAGAGACTGATACCAGTTGTGACATCTGTGAGAATTTCCACTGAAAACATTGTGCTCTTTTAGAAAATGATTGGTCACGCATTTGTTTTAATGTCTGTAAAATTTCATTTCCATGGGAAAAATGTTCTCTTTGGCTTCTTTTAGAATCCCAAAAAAATGAACACTCGTGAACTTCAAATCAATCTTTCACTGTTGTTGGCCAAATTATATATCCAAACTGCAGATTTTCCAACAGATAGATTAACTCTCTTGAAAAACAGAGAAATTACACTGTATTGTGTATGTTTTTCAGTCTTTTGGTGAGTCCAAAGCAATATCCAATCTTTTCCAATTCATAATAGCCCTCAAGATTAATATTGTCCTTTCTCAACCATATTCTCCCTTTACGTAGTCATTCCTAATCGCCCTTTTTCTTCATGCAGTCTTGTTTTCTTTGTCATTTGTATTGTTAAATTACAGCACAGCACATAATCAATAAGGAGGCAGACGCACAGTATTACAACCCCAATTCCAAAAAAGTAGGGGAAATGCAAATTAAAACATAACGCAGTGACTTACAAAGCTCATAAATCCGTATTCTACTGCCAAGAAATCATAAACAACATATCAGATGTTGAAACTGAGACATTTTGCCATTGCGTGGAAAATATCAGCTCATTTTAATTTGGGCTGGAAAAGTAATTTGTACAAATCAAAGACAACTAGAGCAGCATTTCACACCTAATTAGGTTAATTGGCATCATGTCAGTAGCATGACAAGGTATAAAAGGAGCATTTTCAGAAACTCAAGAGCCTCTCAGATGTAAAGATGAAGACAGGTTCACCAATCTGTGACACACCGTTTCAAAAATGTGTCGAACAATTTCAGGCAAATGCTCCTCACTGCAAAATTGTGGAGACTTTGAAGACCCCCTCCCCATCTGCCACTTAGGGACACTTCCAGAGATCACCATCCCGTCAACCCACAAATCCAGCTCACGGCTCTATCACTCAAAGAAGCACCTGTATGCGATACAATCCTGAACCGCCAGTCTTGTCTGGGCCAAAGCCCATTTAAAACGGTCTGAGGCGAAAAGGGAAAAATGTTCTGCGGTCAGATTAACAAAACTTTGAACTTCTATTTTGAAATCATTGACAACGATCATGGACATCATGATCATAGAAATCATGGACAGAGAACAGGGACCATCCTGTTTGTCTCTGATGGTATGGGGTTGCATAAGTGCCAATGACAGGGGCATCTTACAAACCTGAAGAGCCCAGGTTCTGAAGTTCAGACCTTTCAACAGAAAAAACTATGCTCATCAAGTAATTAAAAATCAGCCAATGAAGGCCCAGGACTGTAAACAGGCAGAATCCTTCATCACACAAGAATGAGACAACATTCCTCTCCTATAGTTCCAGTGACTGGTCTCCTCACTTTCCAGATGTTTACAGACAGTTGTTGAAAGAAAAAAGCTACATAATGGTTGTTGCAGCAAACTACCTGTCTCTTCTGCCAGGTGGAGCTCATGATCAATCGTTTGCACCTGGAGCTGTTACAATGATGCACCAGCAACCGTCTACCTGTTAAAGGTGAGGTCTGATCTTTAGCGATGATTGATGAGCAGAGCCAGGTGCTCACTTACAAACCTTGAAGACGCAGCCAGTGAACTGTGACCAACAAACTAACAACTTGGTCATAATTCAAGCTGGTTATTAAAATATTTGAGTGGAGTGAGATGCATGCATTGATGAATGAAAAGGGGGAAAAGGGGGGGGGGGGGATTGATTAAATGGCCAATCATCTAGTTAAATCCAGTCACAATCTTCCATTAGGGGGCCAATCCCTTTCGAGTGGGGGGAAGGACTGCAGAAAGTTGGAAACCAAAAACAAAACCAGTAGACCTTGTGAACACTACCCTGTTCCAACCTTTGAGATGTGTTATGGTTATCAAATTCAAAATGGGCTGTTTACCACCACCACCCCCCCATGAAATAGCAATGTCTCAATTTCAACATCTGATATGTTAATAGGTTTGTCAGATATGCAAATCATGCATTCTGTTTTTATTTACATTTTAGAGTCCCACATTTTTTGGGGTTGTAGAACAGAGGTAATAAATACAGAGGCACCGTTCCCAATTCAAATTTCTAGTTTTTCAGTGAACAACATGCCACTACCAATTTAGCCAGTTCAGATTTTTATAATCCTCTGTGTGTTTTATGGTGTGTTAAATACTCTAAGCCAGAGGTGTTATTCCAGTCCTCTCAGGCTGCTGCCTTGCCGGTTTTAGGTGTTTCCCCGCTTCAACACATCTGATTCAAATAAATGGATCATCAGCTGTCATCAAGGTCTGTTTCCATTAATGACACTCATTTACATCAGGTGCGCTGAAGCAGGAAACATCTAAACCATGCAGGACAGAGGCCGCCTGGGACTGAAAATCGACACGTTCTGTTTTGACCATTTTTTTTTTTTAATTTAGCCTACATTGGTTTTTATTAAATTAGTAGTTATATAGTAATTATGTATAATGCTAATACTATTAATATAGTAACAGTAGGCTCTAAACCTTGACTTAACCTGCCTGGGATCAATAACTTTAGCTTCTCATCGTTTCGCTAAACCTTCTCTGAAGCACCTCCAGGACTGTGGTTTAAGCTATATTTTCTTGTACGACATCAGGTGAATCCATGTGTGTGTACACACACACAAAGATCCACATATATGTTTATTTCATCAAAAAAATTCACCTCCTTCAACCTATATGTTAAAATGTCCAACTTTGCATCAGAAAAACAGTTACAGCCTAGTTCTAAAAACAGTTTTGGTCTCCACAACCAGATTTCACATCCATGAAGAGTCTGGAACCATGTCAGATTAATTAATATAAAGTCATAAATATATATATATATATATATATATATATATATATATATATATATATATATATATATATATATATATATATATATATATATATATATATATATCGTTTTAAATTTGCAGTCAGCCTAGCCATCATCACTTGATCAGTCACCGTCCCACTATGAAGCTCAGTGAACCAATCAGACGGCTGTACAAAGCCATCATTACCTAAAGGCAGCAGTCATCTCTGATTCCACATCTAAAAGCACGTTTGATGTGGGATATTCAGCTGTAAACTTATACCACCAGCTCTCCCGGTAGGAGCCGGTAGCCACGGCAAACACTGATTGACATTAGGTTGGGGGGGTCCCAGTCAGCTTCCTGTACCTGTAAAATATTTCCACGCTAACGTGTGTGTGTGTGTGTGTGTGTGTTTTCATGTTAAATGTGGCGCCGTACACATGACACATGCGGAACACAGCCAGAAGGAAAGAAAGAAAAGAAAATGTAGAGAACAAAAGTAAGTCATTAGGGAATACGGGGAAAATTGAATAATTTTGGCAGTTCTCTGCATGTTAAGGTCCTCTGATATATTGTTTATGTTTTAAGAATGATTAAGATATATATATATATATATATATATATATATATATAAATCATTCTTAAAACATAAACATATATGATTAAAAAATAAGTTTAGTTAATTGTGTTCATGGTTGCACAACTGCCTTCATTCACCATTTCAAAAAGAGGAAGAATAAAAAGACAAAAACACTATGTTTCCACTTTGCACTTCACTATTTGCTGACAGAATTTATGTCGATCTAAAATTTAACTTAAACTTTTTTTTAAACTCCTGTCTTCTTTTCTGTTATTTTTTCTGAAAAAACCAATTAGCCAAATAAAATTTACGTTTGGTCCTCCTATATTAATTTCCATCTGAGACGTGATACTTTTTAAAGATTAGTTAGTAGGTGTACTGAGTGTCATAAAAATGAACAGAAGCAACTGAAAAGTGGATTGTATAAAATAAAAGGTCCTAATCACGACCAGGCCAGTGCTGACAAGGGGCTTCTTACTTGGATAGTTTTGTCTCACTGATACTTTGACTTAAACACAAAGTGGTTCAAATGTGCACAGCGTTAATTACTGAAGCATTTGGGCCCGTGTCAAAACAAGCTGCTAACTTACGCCCTTGAATCCACATAACAGGCCAAGATTCATCACATAAAATTTTTTAAAATAGATGATATTTGTGAAATGATGAGCTAAGCAAGGACGCAACCGTTTACTTGAATATTTCAATAAAGCGAAGGGTAATACTTTAAACTTCAGACCTATATGGACATCCTACCTACTGTGGTCGTTTCTGGGTTTGAGCACGTGGGACATCAGTTTTCATCCAACACTCAAAGGAAACTCCTAAGAATGACTTATTAGGGGGGAAAACAGGTTTTATGTTTAACAGATGGCTACTAAGCGTTGTCAGCCCCAATTAAAAGCTCTCGTTTAACTTGACCACTTCATCTAAACAGCAACTTGCAAGACAACATGTTAAATAACAACGTAAAACGATCATTTGCTCCACACCGGCAACCACACGTTAACGTGCGCAGCATCCAGTCAGTCGGACCGGTGCGACCCCGGAGCTTCCTCTGCTCGGTCCGTTACCGACGCCAACACTGCCGGCGCCGCCGCCGCCGCAGCCGCCGGGCAGCCTGGAGAGACTACCCCATCAACCCACCGCCTTAAAACCCGTTTTTTCAACTACCCACACAGGGAGGACCAACGACTTGCTGAGGTTTAAGTTCCTTTTATGGCTTTGCTTGTGCTGAAAACTGAAATGGAGATGCAGCGTTACATTCAACGTCTCCCATTAAGCAGCCAACTTCGACGAGCTAAACGAGATTACCGTAACGTAAAACGTTCATATCGAGTGTGTTAAATCCACGATACCCAGCAACATTTGGACATAGCAAAGAAATCTTCAGTTATGAGCCGTTTTCACTGCAGGCGATACCCCAAGTCTTTTTTTTTTTAATTAGTTTAACAGAAAACCATTTTAACACTGAACATTCGGGACACATTGCAATGCATGATAATACTGGGACAAATGTGTGCATTAGCTACGTAAAAACAACATATATTCGCGAAATGCAATGTCACGCCACTAACTTCAAAGAAAGTGTGATAACTTGGGGTTGGCTTCGTAAGGTAGTGGCCCTCCCAGTAATTAGACCGAGCCCACAAACATAGCAAGTTCATCCTTTACCTTGAAACGCTTTTATCCAACCACAGCAAACGTCTCCGGCTTCCCATGCACGTACGTATGACCCCACTGTTATGAGGAAATACTCGCCGACGGACACTTTATGCATTTACGGATGGATATCGCTGCGTGTCCACTCGAGGACTAGCCAGGGCTTCGTTGGCCTGCTCCCCGGACGCCCTGGCTGGGTTCGGCCCACGCAGACTCAGACGTGTACACGGACGTCTGCGCGGCTCCGGTCCGCCGCGGCGTCCCGGTGTTTACATCTCACAGAGCATGCGCCATCCTGGGGCAACACCGCCACCTAGTGGCCCGTGTGGACAACTGCACACTGTCTCTTTCTTTCTTGGGAAGGTCGATACAGTTCAATGCCACGCGCGTACATTTACCTCAGCATATGCACATTCATTTTTTTTTAAAATCATATATCATATATTAATCAAATGTGACATTTTATAGTAGTTTTTTTCAGCTGTTCAGTTACACCCAGTCAAACTTTAAAATCAACTCTTTATGTTTCAGTCAAACACATGATCACAAAACTAAAACAAAAGATACACATGCAGGAGTTGTGGCACTTACTTACCACAGGTTTACCGCTGCGAGGAGGAAAAAAAGTAAAGAAAACACCTTCTGCTATATCAAAAGTGGAGTTGCTTTGGCAGCTCCCGAAGCTTGTTCTCGTCATTTAAAAAAAAAAAATGAAACTCTTAGGAAAAGCCTCACAACCTAAAATCCTATAGCACAATATCAATATGTGACAAAAAAATTATTTAAAAACATCTATAGCAATGCCGTCAACAGCCTCACGGAACCTTCACTCAACAGAAACTGGAAATGAAGAAACCACATATGTCCAAAGGTTCTTTGATAAAAATGTGACTGTGCTGACAGCATCTATTCACATACCAAACAGTCATGAAAGCTACTTTTCAGGTTTTACATGACAGCAGTGACGTGTGTCTTTTGTTGGCTGGTTAGACACTCCTCTGCTCATGGAGGAGCCTAAAAGCTGCTGACGTTGTCAACGGATCTTGGAAATACCACGGTGACTGCAGCCCTTTGTATCTGAAGCAAATACATGAAGCGGATATCTCTGTGTGTTTGTATCATGTCATCAGGAGAAGGGAAAGTCTTTTTGTTTTAAAATAACTGTGAGGTCAGGTAACAACTGCAGAGCTGCAAACGTTGTTATACCGCTGCATGAGAGCAGGGTGAGAGTTTTAAATATTACCACGGCAGAACACAGAAGATGATAATGAATTATGTGAGGCAATCTATTGTAAACTCAGTTTGAAACATTGTGTGATGCTTAGAGATCCCGGATAGAAATTCAACAAAAAAAAAGACTTTTCTTTGGAAGATACATATTTTTATTTTTTATTTTAACAACCGCCTTCAGAGATGCTTACAGCTCCTCTGCACGACCTGCTGCCAGCAGCGTGGATCATAATCTGGTGTTTCTCTCCTCCACCTACAAACCCATCATCCAGAGGAAACCCAGGACCAAAAGGGCTGTGAGGAGGTGGTCACAAGACGCTGGAGACACTCTGTAGGGGAGGAACCTGGAGAACAAGATCCAGCAGCACAACGTGGAACATGTGTGGTCAGGGATGAAGAATATCACAGGCTTCAAGCAGAAGAAGCAGACAGATGGAAGTCTGGACCGAGTCAGTGAACTGAACACATTCCTCAACAGCTTCAGTTCAGAAACAATCCCAGCTTCCTCCTCTCCTACCTCCAGCCAAACAGACCTCCCTGACCCACAGTTTTCTTGTCACACCTCAACTGTCTCATCTTCCACCTCAGTCATGGATCTTGCTGCTGCTCCATTATTGTCTCCTACATCAGGAGATGAGATGAAATACAACATGTGGACGCCTCCACCATCACCTGGATTACTGACTACCTGACAAACACCACAGTTTGTGAGAACTGAGCGGTTGTGTGACTGACCAGGTGGTCGGCAGCAGAGGAGCACCACAGGGGACTGTACTCTCACCACTCCTCTTCACGCTGAACACCTCAGACTTCCAGTCCAAGTTGGAGACTTGTTATCAGCAGGACAACTCAATCTGTGGTTGTGGGATGTATCGGTGTATCGGTGTGGTAATCATCTCATGTTGAATATTAAGAAGACAAAGGAGATGATTGTGGATTTTAGCAGAGCCAGGAGTAAGTCAAATAGCGGTGGAGGTGGTGGAGGAGCATAAAAACCTCTGTTGACCTGGACAACAGACTGGACCGGAGATGCAGCCCTGGTCCTGTTCATTAGAAAGAACTGAGCAGACTTTACTTCTTAAGGAAGCTTGGGTCCTTCAGCGTTTGCAGCGAGATGTTGAATATCTTCATAAAATGAAAATCGTGGACAAGCCTGAGCTCCACCTCACAACACAGTGGCTCGGCAGCGGCGTCCCCGCTCGGAGGGTCTTCAGAGTCGGGGTCAGTGGACGCCCCCGCTCGTTAGAGGGCAGCGTAGCGAACCCGCCGCACAATGGCGTCCCGGCAGCCCATCCTGTGACGCCGTATTTACCGAGCATGCGCACGGCGCTCTTCCTTTTTCCCGTGCAGCGGAGTCGGACACCCGTCTTCGGCTCCCGACTCCTTCTTAAGGAGACTAAAACAGCTGCATAATGGTTCGTAGTTCGGGGTCATATCTGTCTACATGCGTACATAAGACATCCGCCGTGTGCCTTGTCGTGTCAAATGCGTAAAAACATGGTGATTAGGTGCAGATGAACGCTGATTGTTTCCGGCCAGAGCCGGTCTGCAAATGTCTGCTTAAACGTGGCCTACCGCTGCACTCGAGAGAGAGTTGTGTTCCCGAGCCCAGAAAGCTCTTTTACGACTGGTGGTTTCTGAGACTAACTAATGTGTTAAGCACCGAGGCCACGTGTGTAAAAATTACACCCGTAGTAGTTTATTTCTCGGCGAAAGCGAACTGGTCGCCGTTAATTTCCACTGACGCCAGCGACAGCGGCTCAGCCGCAGTCGACCCACCATCCAGCAGTTTTGGGGACAGTTGTTGTGTCCGCAAGGAAAAGTTTGCTTGTGTCGAGTTACTAACTCCGGGTGGGCGCCTGTCTTGCAGGGTTTTGTTAAAGTGGTGAAGAACAAGGCCTACTTCAAGAGATACCAGGTCAAGTTCAGGAGGAGGAGAGGTAAACCGCGGACAAACGCTCCCCATGTCGTTTTCCGCTCCGTGTCTTCATCCATTCATTCCTGTTTTTGTCCTGTCCAGAGGGAAAGACGGACTTCTTTGCCCGCAAACGCCTGGTTGTTCAAGACAAGAATAAGTACAACACACCCAAGTACCGCATGATAGTCCGTTTCTCCAACAGGGACATCATCTGCCAGGTAACGTCCGCTATTAAACTGTGATTCTGCACCTGAGCAGAAACTACCAACATTTCTTACTTGTATCAACAGTTGTGCAACAGGTCTGATACCGTGCTGCGAGTCTTAAATATACTTGTGACTGTTCCAGATTGCCTACGCGAAAATCGAGGGTGACATGATCGTATGCGCCGCCTACTCGCACGAGCTGCCAAAATACGGCGTGACTGTGGGCTTGACGAACTACGCAGCAGCATACTGCACGGGTCTGCTGCTGGCCCGCAGAGTACGTATATATACACGTCCTGGGGACAGCGTTTTATTTACTATTTATTTGAAGGGGGGGGACAAAGAAAATACCTTTAGTGGCACGGCTGACCGGTCACTTTAAAATTGTGGCTCTGTTTTGTTCTTAGCTTTTGAACAAGTTTGGGCTGGATAAGGTGTACGAAGGCCAGGTGGAAGTGACGGGCGATGAGTTCAACGTGGAGAGCATCGATGGGCAGCCGGGCGCCTTCACCTGCTACCTGGATGCCGGACTTGCTAGAACCACAACGGGCAACAAGGTGTTCGGTGCTCTGAAGGGGGCCGTGGATGGCGGCCTGTCCATCCCCCACAGGTATCGTCACAAACGTGGTTGGAGGTGAACACGTGCGGTGCTGGGAAACCGGTTGTGTCATTACATAAAGTCTTTCTACATGAGCACCCGGGTGAAGCAGGATAAATGATTTTTTTATTTTTAAGGGTCAGTGGTTTCTGATGCTGTACAAGTTTACGCCTCGTTGTTGGACCAGTCATTACTTTTTTTTGTCTTATGCCGTGATGTGGTTCAGATCTAGTTTGAACAGCGTCGTGGCGCGGTACCGTTAACACACCTGGCTCCAATCAGCGGGCCGCAGAGAGACCTCGATAACAACCTCGTGGTCATCCGGTCATTTGACCCGGGGCGTGGAAGAGCAGTATCTCAAACGTGAGGAGGGCGTCCCCCGAGGGCCACGGTTGGAAAACGCCGAGCTGGACAACGCTGAACCGTAAACTGGTTTGGGCCCCGTTAAGATTTGATGGTCTTCATCGGCACCATGAATGAAGCAGGACGAAGATGCGTCTCATTGGACTCGACATGCGTTTCATAAAAATTATGTTAAATCCCGCGGGATTGACATTCCCGGTGTATTTACTTATTTTGGGAATGTTTGTCAACGCTCCACTGACGCGCTAAAACATTCCGGCGTGCATGTGGTCGTCTTTACACACACGATCCCGTTCGCTGTAAAATGTCCTCGAAGTCGCTCTGGTTTTTGTAGAAGTCATGTTGAACGTGCGCTGCTCTGCGGTTCTGGTGTTGCTCGTGTTCACTATTGTGCTAAAATGTAGTTGTGCGTAGATATTTTCCTTTTTAGTTCTGTTTTTCCCATAATATCCAGAACCCAGTGTTCATACCTTTTTTTAATCATCCAGAACCAGCCTTTTAAGAAAAGCAAATATCCGGTCATTGCTCATCTTAAAGGGTTGCGTTAAAACCGCATTTCAAAGTGCCACAACTTGATGTGCAAAGTCTATCACGTTTATTACACGTGCGTCATGCCTGACTTAAGTAATTTTCCCGTCAGGAATCAAAGTATTTGGTATTACGTTGCTGTGTTTGAAGTAAACGTGGAAGGATGTGCTTGCGTTGTTTCTGAATGCACATATGCAGTACAAGTATGGAAGAGATTTAAATCTAGAATAAGAACAGTTACGGTTCATTTATACTCCGGTTTAAGCTCAGATGGGCGCAGCCTTCTGTCCACATCCGGCGATGGGTTTCGTCCGTCTTTGGTTTGACGCCTCTGCACCGAAAGTCATGATTGAGATAGTGACTCAATCGTTGATGAAATATGAGAAGAAAAGCCGCTCGGCCTCACTCGGAACACTGCGGTTCTCTCCATCTGAGGAGGTGGTTCACGGTGAAGCAGGATGTCAGACGAGGTGGACCTCAAACTAGTGAAACTTTTCATCATAAATTTGGGTAAAATTAAATGAAAGAATTTGTCATTTCTGCCCTGACTTTGGTTCAGTGGCCTGAGACACCACCACCTATCACCACCGGTTACGCTGCTGCATTCGTTCAATCCGACGCAAATAAAACACTGAACATGAATGAGTTAACGGTTCTCCAACAACCTCCACATCCACAACTCGTCTCTAAATATAGATGTATATAAATGTATTATTTATTTATGCAAAATAGTTTGGCTTAAATTAACAGCAAAAAGTTGCTGTTTAATACATGATTGTCCCATCACTGCCCCCTGGTGGACATGCTTGAATGGACGGTGACGGAAACTACGCGTAGAACGGACGGATGTGCAAACGTG
Organism: Xenentodon cancila; assembly: GCA_014839995.1. Lineage (NCBI taxonomy): Eukaryota > Metazoa > Chordata > Actinopteri > Beloniformes > Belonidae > Xenentodon > Xenentodon cancila. The sequence goes on from CM026206.1 coordinate 26,020,327, forward strand.
CGGCGGTGCGGTTTAAATGGACCTTAAGTCTGGACGTTCATGTGCAAACTATCAATTTCTTTGACTCCTGTTTATCAGCAGGTTGAATTGTTCGCAAGTGTTTCAGTGTAAAGTCTTTTAAACCTAAATCACAAGTATTAAAGGGTAACTGGCTGATTACCTGGCGGTGGGCAGCCTGACGACGTGATACCGACAGGGCGTGTTTCCAGTAAGTTTTGGAAGAGCGAGGAGAACATTTTAGTAAACTGATGGGGCGTCAGTTTAATTTGGTGGATAGGAAATATTACTTTTGGAGAGAAAATTCAAGTAAGTGTACGCTGCTTGACTGAATAAAGGTAGTGGTGGTGGCGGCTCTGGTGTTTTTGGAAGCTCCTGCCTTCAGTAGTAAGCTGTGGTGGACGGGAGCAGTGACACACAAGCCTTGGTGGCTTTGCGTTTGTCGACTTTTGTTACACTTAAACTCACAACTGCACAAAGACGTTTGTTTGCTTTGATATTGCAGCTGGATTACATTACCAGAGGAAACTACGCCAACATATACACACGTGACGTTCTCGCCGTCTGGAGCATGTGTGATGACTTTGCTGCTCATAAGACTTGAAGAAGACGGGCAAAGTGCTTAAACGTGTACATGGTTAAGTTAAAAAACCGGGGTACTTCTGATAACTCCTAGACTCTAAGATGTGTAGATGTTTCAAAAGGCTGCTGGAGGTGAAGGAGGACATGAAGTTGTTGGTAGAGAAGAGGATGCAGAGGACAGGGTTAGATGAAGGTGGACGAGTCGCCGTCGTGACCTCTGACCTCATATACAATCCTTTACAGCGCCGCCGGGACTTCTGAAGCACGACCACAGACGGTAACGGACCAGATTTATCGGGGTGTCGCACATTTGTGGCGTTGGCGTCTCCCTGCCGTTACGCTTTGTTTTATTTCCCCCGACCATTAAACGAGAGCTCGGTGGTGGTGTGCCCCATGAAACACTAGAGATTACGGTAACTGTATGCTGGGAGGCGGCTTTGAGTTTCATCCAGTTTTCCAGTTATCTAAAGGATGCTTTTGGTTGCACATTCACAATTATTCTCTGCTCTGAGTTCTGCTCTGAGTTCTGCGCCTGTGCACTCAGGTGAGACACGCCCACCAGCAGACAGTGTTTTAAAAAAATATCTATTATTATTATTTAACCTATTTAAGCTCTCACATCGACTGGTGTCATTAAAACAATCACGAATCCCTTTATTCCTGTAAGTTGGATGTTCCAGTTTGCAGCATAAAACGGACGTGTCCTAACCAATTAATCAATTTGTTAAATTTGTAAGCAAATAATTTAGTCAGGTTTCTGTGGACTGCGTTAGTTTGTTGCAGCCCTCCTGCTTATTTCCACATCCAAGTTGTTTGGATGTAACGCTGAGGACATGAACATCTTGATGTAAAGATGTGTAAAGATTGTAACATAATAGTGAAAATTTAAAGGTGAAATCGTTGACCTTTTTTTTTCTCTCCGTCCTCCAGCACCAAGCGCTTCCCCGGATATGATACAGAGAGCAAGGAGTTCAACGCCGACGTCCATCGCAAACACATCATGGGCATCAACGTGTCCGAGTACATGAGCTACCTGATGGAGGAGGACGAGGACGCGTACAAGAAGCAGTTCTCCCGCTTCATCAAAAATGGCGTCACCCCAGATATGGCAAGTCCTGTTTGCAGAAAACTGCTATACCTGTCCAGCTTGGACGTGTTAAGAACAAGTTCTGGGCGTGTTAAAACGTGTCCAGGTTCTACTGAGTGTTTTTAAAGAGCGGTCCCAGTCATGGATTCACTCGTACAGCGTTCCTGTGACACGTGCACTCTAGATGCAGCAGTGCTTTTGTCTCGGCAGTCGTACCCCGATCAGTGTATAACGATGTGGGCTTCGGTGTCCTGCCCCAGAAACCCTCTGCCCCTTTTCAGCTCACTCAAAACCGGCGCAAGACCCACTTCAGAGCAGGATGTAGACCTGCTTGTCTGATAAATCCATAAACGGCAGCTGGAGGTAGTGAAACATCTGGACTGGATTAATAATGAAGATGTCAACTCTGCCAGCGTTCTGTTGCTTTATGTGGCGTTCCTGGAGATATTTACACAAACCACCAGCAGTTCCATTTGTTTAAGACGTAGGTGTAGTTTAACCGGTAGTCCGCCAGCAGGCGATGCTCATTAATCAAACACGCTTCCGTAACCACGCAGAAGGTGTTTGAAATTCAGTTTAAAACTGATGTGACCGCTTCAAAATGTTGACTTTAACTTGGACTGCGTCCCCAACGGTATAAATGTGTCCCTGATGTTGTATTTAGTTTTTAAAATCACTAGTCGAGTCAGTTTTTTGGGGCTGAGTTTTCAGGCTTTTCTTTCAGATTGAAGAAATGTACAAAAAGGCTCATGCTGCTATTCGTGAGAACCCTGTCCATGAGAAGAAGCCTGCAAAAGAAGTCAAGAAGAAGAGGTGAGAAATGGGCGTGTTTTTATTTCATGAACTGCATTTCCCTTCGTGTGTGTGTGTGTGTGTGTGTGTGTGTGTGTGTGTGTGTGTGTGTGTGTGTGTGTGTGTGTGTGTGTGTGTGTGTGTGAGAAAGCATTTTTACTGGCGACACATCTAATGTATACACCACGAGTGTTTCTGAAGAGCCAGGGGCTGAGAATGATCTGACCTGGAGGTGTGCATGCACTTTATCTTGATGTCAGTCAGCGCTTCAGTATCGATGTTGTGTTAATGAAAACCTGGGGCGCTCTGTACGGGTCACTACTAGACCTGCATGGGCCTAAAAACTCGAACCAGCCCTGATGACCGCTAAATCGGTGGCTTTTGCACGGCTTCTAACTATAACCAATTATGTGACCTGCTGATCGTGCAGCCAGGAGTCCAAAACGAATCTAAAAAGAAAAGTCTGTTTCAGTGGCTTCAGCCAAACTGAACAAACAGTCCTGACTCTAATTTGTTTATAAAAGCTGTTTTTGTTTTTTTGTTCCTCCTCCTTCATTTCTTACACAGATGGAATCGTGCCAAGCTCTCTCTGGCCCAGAGGAAAGACCGCGTCGCCCAGAAGAAGGCCAGCTTCCTCCGGGCTCAGGAACAGGAGGATGCAGACTGAGCCATCGGTCTGCTCCGGTCCAAATGCAGAAATTTGTTCTAATAAAAATCAAAAGGAAGTCGGCTCTGGTGTGCTTTTCCAACATTGCTCCTGATATTCTAACGTTTTTATAACGTAGGATCCTGGTACTCGTGAGTTGGGAGAAGATGCTCAGGGAAGCGCACACATCACAAATGGGGCCAATTAATTTATTTAGAAAATAACTGCTCCTCTAACTTGCCCGAGTAACTTTCCCTGCAATAAAATCACCTTCCAGACAACTGAAGTACATAAAGTTTATCGTTTCTGCTGTTGAAAAAGGGGCGGGGGCTCCTCTGCGGCGCGACACTCAGTCCATCGGAAGGAGATGGGAGTCCACGTGGATGCCGTTGGCAATGAAGGCTTGAATTAGGAATCTTTAGTGTGCGATATTTTCTTCCAGAGCAACGTCTTCAGGTTGTTCAGAACAAGCGAGTGCTCGATTTCCATGTGCTCTGCCGAGCCTTTCAGAGCCATGCAAGCGTACAGCTGCTTCTCGAGCTCCTCGCTCACGTCAGGCGGCGCTCCCCTCAGAATGTAGTCCTTGAGAGTTTCACAGGCTTTTGCCAAGTTAGGCCTCGTAACCTCGGGTGTGCAGCGGTGCTTGGTGAGATCGCATGAAGTGACGCAGTCGGACCCATAGAAGCAGTCCTCATCGACGTCACAACGGCGCCGTCTAATTCTGCTTTGGAAGATGGCTTCAGGAACAATGTTCTGCGCATCCATCAGCTTGAAGTCGTGATGTTCGCTGTAGCCGAAAGTAGTAGTGCTCATGTCACACATGAGGAAGCTTCCAGACGTTCCGTGGAAAACGTCCTCCACCAGCTCCAGCAGCCCAATGGAGATTTTTGCCCTGTGTGACCACGAGGGTGTGAACCACTGGTCCATGCTGCGGCGCAGGCCTGCAGGAATCCACACCTCCATGATCCAAGGCAGACTGATCCCATACAAGGGGGAGTATGGCACCTTCTCCATCACGTACAGATCTCCGCAGAAGCCCAGTAACTTGGGTGTGTGGCCCTTGTCCTGCAGGACTAACGCCAACAGGAACTCGTTGAGCTGCAGCAGAGCCCACGTGGAGCGGGCCTCTGGCAATGAGATGCGCCCGTCCTTATTGGCGTCCGCAGAGCCCAGGACCTGGGTCGCCAGGTCTGCAAGGTTGGACTGATCACCCACTGTGGCCTGGAAAGAGAGGAGGGTTTTACATCATGTTAAGCAGAACGAACTGAACTGTGCAGTCGGACAGAAGCTGTTTGACCTTGAGGTGGTCGATTATCATCTCTCTGAACTTTTCCACTGAAGTTCCCTTAGTGGGCTTGTTGAAGGTAACAGCCTCCTTCCGGGTCTCCCTCTCGGCTCCCAAATCAGGAGGAGCGTCCTCCATCTGGCACTTGATGACTCCCTCTAAGTCGCCCCAGGTTCCTGAGTAAACCTAACATGATCAAAGGTGACCCCGAGAGGCACCCGGATTAGTATGAAGCAGACGTGAGAGGGAAGTCACATTTTTACCACAGACCAACCTGGCTGTTGGGTTTGGCAGTGAAGCACTTTCCCAGGAAAAGTGTGTCTTTCTCACACAGGCTGCTGCATGCAGATCCATCGATGACTCCTCTTCTGTATTTGTCACACTGAAAATAAGAGTGAATGCACGTCACAAATGGAGAAAAGCCACCGCAGCGTGATTTCGCTCAATGGGCTGCGCACGCGTGGAAAGTAAAACTCACTATGGCGTTTTTGCAGTCGTGGCCTCGACACAGCTCCGTGTAGGACGAGTACTTCACGTACACTATCCAGCTGCCCACGAACACGGCCAGCCAGGAGAAAAACAGGTACTTCATCTGCAGGTAGGAGAATCTGGCCTGCAGACGGCACATTTCAGGATGCTGTTAGTTTCAAAATGAACACTGAAAATGTGTCGCAAAGTCACTATAGTCGGCATGGATACTGGATATAATGGAGTAATACTTAACCAGTGTCTCTGAAAACATCTGGAGTGCAGCGGCTGTTGTAACACACATGATAAATGTTTAAAAACAGGCTGGGAGAATAAAAGTGGTAAGAGTGTTGGTGAGAAGTGACACTTTCAGCACACTGCGCTCTTCAGACGGACAAGGATGGACCGTCCGTCTGCAGCTTCCACCCCCGTCTTGGTCTCCTCCTGTCTCACTCTCCCGCCTGCTTTTTGCCTTTTTCTTTTACACTGTTTAAGTTTAAGACATGGCAAACTTGTGAATGTATTTGTCATCTGAATTTCTTAAAAAAAAAAAAAAAACAGATTCAAAAGACAAATCACCACCAGCCCTTTTGGATAAATGAGCTTTCAGATATCACGTGAATCCTTTTTTAATCCAATTCCTGTCTCTAAATGTTAGTCTCTTCGTGCTCTTTGATGCAGTGAAAACGACACCGAAAGACTCTGAGACAAACTGCAGTTTCCTTTCTCCTCTCTGGTTTCATATTACAATTTTTGTAATTCATAAAAAAATAACTACCTAAATAAAGGAAGTGTATTAGTTCTGTGCATTCACTGAATTTTCATTAAAACTAGTGTAGGTGTACAGTGATTCTGTGGACTCAGTTGATGGATGATGAAAAGCGTCTTGAAGTCTCCTCACAGCAGCCATTTCACTAGGACGATGACTTCTGCTGAATTATCCACTAAAGGCCTCAAAGCCGACCCGGATCGCCCACAACCAGACAGCACAGGCCCGCAGGTGACTTCTGGCTGTGCCTCGTCAGTTTTTCTCCTGATGGAGCGCATCGACAGCACAACGGTTTTGGCAAATAACACTCGTTATGGGAAACAAATATCTAGTTTGGCTTCTTTTTTTGGGATCGATGCGGCTTTCTTTTCAGGTGTGTCTGGTGCACGTCTGTCGGTGGAGAATGTATTGAACCTTTGTGAGTGAAGGGAAAAACAAACGTGGCTAATGAGGAAATATCGACTGTGCCTTCTGCGTGACCTGTTAATTAGGGTTTGACTGGAAACCGTGGCCACATGCTGAGACGGGTGAACGGAAACGGGGTCTTTAGCCCTTCTAGCCGGCTGCTCTGTCTGATGGAGAGCTTTGTATTGAACCTTTCTCATCCTTAAAGAAGCGGGGACATTACATGAAAAGAACCCAGGACGTGCTGGGCTGTTATAAAGCTGCAGCTGATGTAGATCCACCGAGGCAGAGAAGAGATCAAAGCTGATCACTGCTGTTCTGACACTGTTTTACAGCCTGAACAGCATCCATCCATTATGTATGAAGCCACCCTCTAGAGGCGGACTTGGAAATGGCTGCTGTGCAGAGCACAGAAGAATCAGGGGGGTGGACAGGGCAGGAAGAGTCACTTGTAAGTTATTAGTCTAACATAAGTGAGCAGTATGAAAACAAGCTGTAAATTATGCAGAGCAAGGGAGACCCAGGAAAAATGTTTGTGGAAAGAAGAACAAAGCTGCATGTTTCCCCACCGTGTTTCATCCTAGGATGGAAAAACAGCGTCACACTGCTGGTTGGACTCGTCACAGATCACACACACACACACACACACACACACACACACACACACACACACACACACACACACACACACACACACACACACACACACACACAATACCCGTGGTTCATGCATAGCTGTCATAAATGTAAATACGTCCAACGAGCCTGGAGGGAAATGTGGAAGATCAAAACAGGACTGTGGAAAACATGACTGATGTTAGTTTACCATCAGGATCAGTTGTATTACAGCCAGCAACATGTCAGCAGTTGTCTTCCATTTATTTGATATCCATTTAAAATTATTATTCATTTTATCACTGTAAGTTTTTTTTTTATCATTTCAGGTTCATGGCTTGTTTTTGGGGTTTTTTTATTAATGCCATCTATTACATTTTGCATTGAAATCCAATGAAAACTGTTTTTAGACTGATTAAAGTCATTCTTCTGGCAAATCTACTTCTTTTTTTAATATATAATTGCTTTCACAACTGCAAAAATGTAAGATGGAATATTAAATGAAGGCTACAGATGCCTCCTAAGCAGAGTGGTTGTCATATGACTTCCCCTCTTAAGTTGGCACTGGCTGCTGCTGGCCTAGAAAACTGAGTGATGCTTGTAGCTGTCCCCGGAGAGAGGCCGGCTCTTCCTTTTCTCTCTACACTTGACAGTTTTTGTTTCTAATGCGTGGATGTTTGAGGGTTTTATTCAATACACGTAGCTATCAAGCACAAATCGGGCTGTTATTGTATATTCTAACCAGTGTCATAGACATGATGCCGAAACAGATCCTGGATTAGAGGAACAAATGTCACAAATGAAAAAGATTTGGTAAAAAAGCGTGAAGAGAGGGGGTCATTTGTGCCTTTCTCGGTCACCCAGAGTTCATGGTCGAGTTTCAGCCCTTGATTGAAGTCTGTGAATGCAGCTCTGGACCGCTCAGACCTCCATGCGTCCTTGAGGGCCTTCTCCAGCTGTTTCATTTTACTTATAAACAACTGCCCACTGTGGACTTAAGCTCAGTCTCATCAAGCTGCTGCATAATGTTTCTAAACAGCCTCCCATCTTTGTAATCTTCAATCAAATCAAGTTTGTGAATCTATATGAATGTGAATATAATGTTTCCTCAGAGTAGACGAAACCATAGTAACGTCGTAACCGACGTACCTGTGGATCAAATAAACAAGTCGTGTTATACAAGGCGACCTTAAAGTTTTGCTTCTAAAATTGACTCCTTTGAGCGTATATTGTACCAGCAAAACGCACCATGGAAATGGTTGCTACAGCAACGGGGATCGGGATGACGGTTAATTCCTGCCGAGCCGTCGAGCATCAAGTGATTTCACGAATCACCCAAAGAAACCCGTTTTTTTCCCTGCAATTTACCAGCAACCCATAAAAATACGACAAGGCGATCAAATTACAACATACAGTGTAAGCAGCTGCGGAACCGCGCATTCAGCCTTCCAGCAGCAGCCGCCGTGGCCAACGTGAGCTTCGTGGGTAGAGTCGGGCGAGGTTTGTCACTTTCGTGAGGGGTTTTCCCCGCGAGCCTACCTGGTGGACGGACAGATGCCTCCCGAAGAACCCGCATGGAAACAGACCTCTCGCCATGGTGACCGTGAAACATCTCACAGCAGCTGCTGGCGGGATAAACGCGGATCACGCTGCACGTTAACATGAGCCAACACACCCACCGAGCCGCCGGTGGACGTTTCCAGACATAGACGCGCGCGGGTCGCCGTGGGTGGCACCGTGGACCCGCGTCCGGACGCAGCGAGGCGGCTCCTCGATCTGCAGGTCCGGCTGCGGCCGGGCGACGCTCCAGTGTGGCCGCGGTCCCTGCGGGGGGCGTTTCACGCCACAGTCCTTAATCCATTTAGCTGTGCTCATAACTGCACCCTGTTGCATGGGCATGCTCAGTCGCACAAGTAACTAATGATTTACACAGTTTTATTGCAACCAAATGACGCTATAGTCCTAACTATATGTCACATGTTAAACTACAGCAGGTGATTTCTTAAACAATTATCTGATTATGTTTTGTAATCTTTGTAAATATTCCTTTGTTGCCATTTCATTTAGAATTTAAAAAATTAAAAATACTCAAATAAATAGATTAATGAATATTCCATGAAATAAATACATACACCAAATATAAATTACACAAATAAAGTGTAGATTGTTCATGCGGAATCTGACTTATATTTTTTAACAGTGTATTTGTTTATTTCAAGAAACTTATTTCATATTGGTATAGGCTTTTTTGTGAAACCTTTATTTTTTTTAATAACACGTTTAAGTTTTTCGGTAAAACTTTTATTTTGTAATGGTCTCTTTTTGTTTCAATTTCATATATTTAAATAAAGGGGCGTGGTCATCTATGGGGACTTGGCCGTAGTAAGGAGTTGTGGGTCCACATCAGGATCAGGAAAGCCAAAAAACAGAAAACTGCTGTGAAAACCATGGTGGAGAGGAAGAAGAAAATGCTGAACATTTTTAGGTGGACTCAAATTTTCCTCCTGGGTCCTGCTGAAGACCAGCCAGGTAGAACAGGAAAAGAGAGATAGGAAAGAGAGGACGAAGAACAGAGAGGAGAGACACATATATTGTCAATTGTACAAAAGACAAGATATATTACTTGGAGAACTAAGACTTCCATGTTTACATGACTGATACCTGGTTAGTTGGTGACTACAGAGAGACTATATAAACAGGTGCAGACAGCAGACACTGAGGTGGTCAGAGGGTGGGACTGCAGGTCAGGATGTCAGCAGGTCTCCAACAGAGACGTCTACACAGACAGGTGGAGGTAAACACTGGGATGGTCAGAGGTGGGACTGCAGGTCAGCATGCAGCTCCTGAGTATAACTAATACTAATAGTATATATAATACTAATAACTGAGGATTGAGGTGAAGAAGGGAAAGAGAAACAGAGGAGGTGAGGGGCACCAGTCAGTGGATCATGTTGCGGTCCCCCTGCAGCAGGTCTACAGCAAGGCAAGTTTATTTGTTTAACACAATTTAACAACAAGGTGATGCAAAGTGCTTTACAGAGACATTAAAACATCACATAAATAAAAAGCATGATTTAAAATGTAAACAAAAGAAAGAAAGGAAAAAGAAAAATAGATCAAATTAGTGGTTAATATGTAATCAAGTTTTGAAACTTAAGCTTAAAAGTAAAACAGTTTGGATTTGTGTCTTTATTCAACTGCAGCTGAGAACAGGTGAGTCTTCAACCTGGATTTAAATAAACTGAGAGTTTCAGCTGATCTGAGGATTTCTGGGAGTTTGTTCCAGACATGTGGAGCAGAGAAGCTGAAGGAAGCTTCTCCATGTCTGGTTCTGACTCTGGGAACTGATAAAAAACCAGATCCAGATGACCTGAGGGGTCTGGAAGGTTCATACTGGGTCAGGAGGTCACTGATGTATTTTGGTCCTGGACCATTCAGATCTTTATAGACCAGCATCAGAACTTTAAAGTCTGTCCTCTGACGGACAGACAGCCAGTGTAAAGACCTCAGAGCTGGACTGATGTGGTCCAGTTTCTGGTCTTAGTGAGGACTGGAGCAGCAGAGTTCTGGATGAGCTGATGTTTTAGGTGGACCTGTGAAGATGCTGTTACAATAATCAAGTCTGAAGATGAATGCAGGGACAGCTGTTTTTAGTGGCTCTGGAAACACACCTGACATTGAAGACAAGTTCAGGATCTGTAGCAGGTCCGACTCCAAAATCTTTGAGACCTTTTTGAAAAAAACCTGATGGCAGGACGTCTGAAGAGAAAGAGGAGGAGCTGATGTCAGATGTCCTCCAGGTCTTTGCTGTTAACGGGGTGAAACTGTGTCATGGTGTTTGAACTGGTTGTGGACACATTCACATCCAGAACCTGCTGTTGACAAACCAACTGCTTGTCCAGTTTGGATTTTGTCTGTGAAGAGTTTAACGGTCTTGTACTTTAACAAACTCCTCCCAGGGAATTGACTGGATCGACTCAGAACGTTTTTGTACAATCTGGACGTGCTAAATTGCAAAGCTTAAAACTTTTTATCGCAGGGCTTGACCGTAGTGACGTGGAAAAGTTTGATCTCATCTTACACACTGCTATAGAAGAGAAACTGGCTGCAACTCATCCACACACTGTTTGATCTGGTCCAAAATGGACATGTATGGTTGTAGTTTGAGCCTGAACACATCTACAGCAGGAACAGTCGTAGCTCCACCTGTTGGAATCAGGAAATGTCATGTTTTCCATTATGCATTATGCTCCAAGCGGGAGGAGCTGATACATCTCCAACCTCGTCAACAAGAAGTTAAAGATGACTGACAGTGAAAACTAACTTTCTATTAGAGGGCGTCGCCATGAGACGGGGACAACGTTCAATGTCTCGCCACGAACGCAAATTTTGTTTTAACTTGCATGTGCATTTTTCAATTTGACCCAACATTCATGTTTGACGAGGCTTCCACTCTAATTGAATTGAATGCCTTTATTGTCACTTTACACATGTAGAATCTGCATTATACGTATATACAGTGAGATGAGAGCTAATCGCTGTTCAGTGCAAGCATGCATGTGAAAAGAAATATTAAAAAACAAAAACAAAAAAAATGTGCAGGGAAAATCAACCGAAAAAAGTCAGTTTTAACAGAGGGGTATTGCACTCCTGCTATTATCCATGATTGCAGAGATATATTGCACACAATGAGATGTTCTCCTCTTCTGCAGAGAGAGAGCCTCGGAGAAAGAGAGAGGAAGAAGGAGAAAAGAGAGAGAGAAAGAGAGAGGGAGAAGGAGAAAAGAGAGAGAGAAAGAGAGAGGAAGAAGGAGAAAAGAGAGGGAGAGAGAGAGGCATGGGTGTGTGTGTGAAATGTGTATGAGTGCGTGCATGTGGAGTTGTCAGTGTCAGTGCATGTTTGAGTTCAGGGTGGTTATGGCTTTGGGGAAAAAACTGTTCTTAAGGCGGTTTGTCCTTGATCTGATGCACCTGTAGCGCCTTCCTGAGGGCAACAGGTCAAAGAGTCCAAAGCCGGGGTGGGAGCTAAACAAATGGATATGACAATGTTGGATGCACTCTGTAGCGCCACCTTCTGGTAAAGGAACATGATTTTGGTGACATGATGTCCTGCATTTACTCCGTGTTTCAACAGATCAGTCTGTGATTTGCACTCAATATCAACATTTTAACGCCCACAACATTTAACGTTTCTTAGATGAAAGTCTAACAGCGCCTGAAACAGTAAGTGGACATTTTTGCCACACACATATGAAAGAAATTCACTAAACATCACTGTTTGTCCGTCAGAGGGGTGATTCAAGATCAGATCCCTTTCATGGAGGAAAATATTTCATACACATGCTGTCTAAATCACAGGTGTCGGACTCCGGTCCTCGAGGGCCGCTGTCCTGCATGTCTTAGATGTGTCTCTGCATCAACACACCTGATTCTATATTAGTGATCATCACCAGCATGTCATCAAGGTCTGTACGACTGTTAATGACACAGCCACTTGTGTCACGGTGTGCTGAAACAGGATAACGGCTAAAACATGCAGGACAGCGGACCTTGAGGACCGCAGTCCGACATCTGTGGTCTAAATGAATCTATCGGTTTATATATTTTAAAAAATGTAAAATCCTAACGGTAACATTTCTGCCGTATTTCCTCCTATCAACTCCACAGTCAACCCAGAGTATAAATTCCTGAGTTTCATTCAAATCGATCAAATGGTACACATGACAATTTAAGATGAAGAAATGCCAATTTTTTTATTTCACCCAATATTTGAAAGTTACCAAACTTTGTGGAATTATAGCTGTGCTTGTCAGAATGATTCACACATTTTTACTGAAGGGTTGATTTTTTTTTTTTTTTTTTTTAAACCAGTTACAAGGATTTGCTGTTTACCATCAGTAGAAAAAAGCAGGGGCGGTTATAGCATATTTGGGGCCCAGCCTAGGTCCGTGGCTGTAACTCAGCCATACATTGTTTAATCTGGCCCAAATTTGAAAAGTTGTTGCACCACCTGTTGGCAACAGGAAACATGTTTAGTATTATATTTTGCACTGTGTTACCTTAGGTTTCCTGTGTGATCAGAGCCCCCCCCCCCCCCCAATCGTTGTGCTGTACTTTTCACTTGACGGAGGTGAAGTTGCATGCAAATAAAATAAAATGTAAAAACTCAAGATGCTTTTTAAAATTCTTTTAATTAACAGACCACTTTCAGTCTCACTTTTAATAAACATGTTTGAAGTTTTTTCTAAAATTCTTGATATTTTAATCAACATTTTTATGCTGCTTATTTCATTTTCTTGTTCATGTTAAACAAATAAAACCGTCTATAAAAAAAATGCTTCTTCACACTATTGTCACATGACTGTTTGATGAACCTCTGATAATTTTATTGATCAGTACAGATGTTTTCGATGAGTTTCGAGGCTTCCAGCTGTGAAAATCCGCAGGAACACAAACTCAGAACGTCACATAAAAACCTGAAACTGGACAAATGTTTCACCGCTGTTTCCTAAAAAACACAAACTGAACATGAAAGAATCTATCCTCCCCTCCGCCCAACCATCTGGATCAGGATCAGCTCCAGTCAGCTGTCAATCACAGCTGTCAGTTACACCATGTAGAAGCTGTGCATGCAGGGAGAAAAGTAAAGTCAGGACAAACTGAATACTAGAAAACGAATGTTCACTCAGCTGGCACAAAAACAGGAAGTAAGTACAAAGCACCCCATTAACCCCACCCATTCACCCCTGCCTCTTTACTTGTGTCCCTTGCTGGTCTTGAAGGACACCTGCAGGACTTTGTCGCCCATCCGGTACCCGTTCAGGCTGTGGATGGCCATGGCGGCCTCCTCGTAATTCGTCATGGTAACGAAGCCGAAGCCTTTGCACTTGTTGGTGCTGAAGTCTCGGATCACCTTCACATTGACAACAGCACCGAACGGCCCGAACATTTGCCACAGCAGAGCCTCGTCTGCATCCTGGCCCAGGTTGTAGATGAAGATGCACCAACCTGAGGACGAGCTCCCAGAGGCTCCGCCCCCACCACCCATGTGGTCAGTGCTCATTGGAGAAAACCTTGAACCAAACAGAAAGAGTGTCAGATGTTTTCCATAACAAATTTGAAGCTAAACCAGCAGTAATCTGATTACTCTGATCTTCAGAGTGGCTAATGAGTAATCTGATTACCCTATAAATTCAGTACACACCTGAACCTCTGTGCCTGGTGGTGGACAGGGCCTCCAAAGCGCCGTGATTGGCCGTGGTACATTTGTGACATCTGGGAGTTCCTGGCCTGATTGGGGTTGACGGCAAACTTAACTGTGATTGGCTCAGAGCTGCCAGGTGGCGTGTGACCATTTAGATGTTTGATGGCATCCTCGGCTTCAGACCTCTTATCAAAGCGGATGAAGGCCACACCCCGAGATAGACCTGAAAAACCAATCAGACAACAGAAGACCATTGAATCAACTCCATTCCATTTAAATTTAATAAATTAATACTGAAGTCATCCATCCTTTGGACATTAAAAAGCTTAACATGCTTTCTAAGCAGTGCTGAAAGCTTTCTACACCAGTGTCTAAATTAGCAGGGTGGCGGCATCAGGTCTTCACTGGTCTAAGCAGGGTGGCGGCATCAGGTCTTCACTGGTCTAAGCAGGGTGGCGGTATCAGGTCTTCACTGGTCTAAGCAGGGTGGCGGCATCAGGTCTTCACTGGTCTAAGCAGGGTGGCGGCATCAGGTCTTCACTGGTCTAAGCAGGGTGGCGGCATCAGGTCTTCACTGGTCTAAGCAGGGTGGCGGCATCAGGTCTTCACTGGTCTAAGCAGGGTGGCGGTACCAAAGTCTTCACTGGTCTAAGCAGGGTGGCGGCATCAGGTCTTCACTGGTCTAAGCAGGGTGGCGGTACCAAAGTCTTCACTGGTCTAAGCAGGGTGGCGGTATCAGGTCTTCACTGGTCTAAGCAGGGTGGCGGTATCAGGTCTTCACTGGTCTAAGCAGGGTGGCGGTACCAAAGTCTTCACTGGTCTAAGCAGGGTGGCGGCATCAGGTCTTCACTGGTCTAAGCAGGGTGGCGGTACCAAAGTCTTCACTGGTCTAAGCAGGGTGGCGGCATCAGGTCTTCACTGGTCTAAGCAGGGTGGCGGTACCAAAGTCTTCACTGGTCTAAGCAGGGTGGCGGTACCAAAGTCTTCACTGGTCTAAGCAGGGTGGCGGTATCAGGTCTTCACTGGTCTAAGCAGGGTGGCGGTACCAAAGTCTTCACTGGTCTAAGCAGGGTGTCGGCATCAGGTCTTCACTGGTCTAAGCAGGGTGGCGGTATCAGGTCTTCACTGGTCTAAGCAGGGTGGCGGTATCAGGTCTTCACTGGTCTAAGCAGGGTGGCGGTATCAGGTCTTCACTGGTCTAAGCAGGGTGGCGGCATCAGGTCTTCACTGGTCTAAGCAGGGTGGCGGTACCAAAGTCTTCACTGGTCTAAGCAGGGTGGGGGTTTTAGGTCTTCACTGGTCTAAGCAGGGTGGGGGTTTTAGGTCTTCACTGGTCTAAGCAGGATGGCGGCATCAGGTCTTCACTGGTCTAAGCAGGGTGGGGGTTTTAGGTCTTCACTGGTCTAAGCAGGATGGCGGCATCAGGTCTTCACTGGTCTAAGCAGGGTGGCGGCATCAGGTCTTCACTGGTCTAAGCAGGGTGGCGGCATCAGGTCTTCACTGGTCTAAGCAGGGTGGCGGTATCAGGTCTTCACTAGTCTAAGCAGGGTGGTCGTATCAGGTCTTCACTGGTCTAAGCAGGGTGGCGGTTTTAGGTCTTCACTGGTCTAAGCAGGGTGGCGGTTTCAGGTTTTCACTGGTCTACAATTGTTTTTAAGCTTCCCAACATCAACATTCTATGAAGATATTTTTGGATTAAGCCAACTAACACCCTTAACACCTCCAGAATGTTGCTAAATACAACCAGTGACCTCATCAAGCTTCAAAATAGCTACGACAGAAAAGAGCAAAAATAGTTCAAGGTTGAGAACACAGGTGAAGCATTACAAACAGAAATCACACAAGATTAAACATGCACCAAAAGTAAAAAAAACAACAACTTCACAACAACAAAACTGGTAGTAGAGTAGAACTTTAAATCTGTGGGCGAACTTACAGAATTGCTCACCTGATGCCTGGTCCACCAGAACTCTGGAGTTGATGATGCGCCCAAACGAAGCGAACATGTCCTCCAGGTCCTGCTGGGTTAGCGTCCTCGGCAAACCACTGATATACAGGTTAGCATCTTTGATCATGTCCGAACTCGGCCGGGCGTATGAAACCTACAGACAAGACAGGAAGTGTCTGAGCTCTTGGCCTTCACAGGAAATAACTTGCATAAATACAAACATTCAACAAAATAAGACTTACAGTTACATTCAGACATAAAAGAAAAGCAGTATTTTAAAATGTTAAAATGATCCATGGAAATAAAATTAACAGTTATCCAGATTTGATCCAAACAAAATAAAACAAAAATAAATGAATAAATGCATCGTAACAGGCTCAGATTTTTTTTTCAAAATAAAAGCATTAGTTGGTGAAAACATTGTTTCACTGAACTGAAGAAACTCACAGATTCATCGTGGAAACGCAGTCAGTAAACTGAAACATGACAGCAGACTTGTGAAAATACCTTCATCCGTCAGACATGTGGAGGAGAGAGCGCCCTCTACTGTCCAGGGAACAGAGCGTTAGGGTTGAGACAGAAAATCACAGAGCACCTGTGGCACGTTACCTTGATAGTTTTAGACTGTAGCCTCAGGCCATTGAGGGTACTGATAGCCCTCTCTGCATCACTAGGGTTAACAAAGTTAACAAAGCCGTAACCTAAACTGTGGCCTAGAGAAACACAAAAAAAAAACAACAAAATAAACCAACAAAACCGTCGGGAACAGTCGGGAACATTCTGGAGAAACAGTACACATCACAGTCTTTACAGCGGTGCAAAAGCAGAATCTTTCTGAACAAACCGGAAAACTCCTTTCCATTCTCTTAAAAAACCAAACAAACCAAAAACAACAAACAAACCAAAAACAAACAAACAAACAAAAAAAAAAAAACTTGCGCATTTACTTAAAATAAAATACTCGCTAAAACTGGCAACATTCAGATAGGGGAGTTTAAATCAATACATTTATTTCTAATATGATTGATTGAAAGTCGGCTCAGCTGATGCCTGCCCGTTACCACCTCCCCGTCCATAATCGTCATGCTACCGCGCTCCACGAAGCAACCACCCGTTTGTATTGACTCAGGCTCGGCTAAACGCGATGGTCATTTTTGATTTCGCTGTCGAGTCAATATGATAAACGGTATATCCCGCTGTGAATGTCTCAGGGCAGCTCTTTGATTGACGTGTGGTGGGCGTGGTCCCGTGGGCTTGCTGAGTAACATGGCTGTGCCCATACAGGGCTTCAAAACCAGTCTTCAGAAACCAACGGGTCACGTGAGCGAATGCTTCATCCACTGTACCGTCTAAGGTCTGAACCTGCAGTTCTTCTACTGACCACTAGGGCCCGGATCCAATAGTGAGTTGATCCCTACTGACCTCCATGTTAAAATGTCTGACTTCACAGCAGAAAATTACATTTACAGTCTGGTACAAAAACTGTTTTGCTCTCCATAAATAGATTTCATACCCATGACAACTGTACATGGAAATTTTTATGTTACTTTATCAGGTAAAATGATAGTAAAACTACATATTTATACAAAATTATGGCGTTTTTTGACTGTCAGTAAATCCTGAGTAGCTTTAGCTACTTGTCTTCACTTTGCAAATAAATTGTAAATAAAAGACCTAACAGAACATAATCACTCGTGTTTTAAAGATGTGTTGTGTTGTCAATTGTACTAAGAAAACAGTATTCTCAGTAACAGACGTAACAGGATATCGATTTGCCCCTTTTTACTAATTAAATTCTAAATTTGGTGGAGCCAGCTCCTCCAGGACAGCGACCACCAGAGGCGCTACGACTGGATTTCAAAAGCACTCCTCAGAAACTTTTGGGTGACGTCACGGGAGTTGTGTCCACCTCGTTTTACATCCTTGGGTGGAGATGAACCCGCCATGTGACCTCAGCTGAGTCGGGCTCTGTTCACTCATGACCGGGGATGTTTGACTACAGGACAGTCTCCAACCGGGAAAATGTGTCGAACAAAAACAGTTTTCTGGACGTGTTCAGAAGTTCAATTCCTCGCACATTTACTACAAAAATTACAGACATTCTCAAAGCCTGAAAAACAAAACGAGACAGGTGAAAAACAGGTTTTACAACACATCAAAAAACAAAACAAATCATACAGGAAACAAGATTTCAATTTGTAAACGTAGATGTACATAAATTAGCAAATCTGAAGGATTTTTACATCACTGATGAAATCAACTGATAAACAGATGACAATTAATGTCTCATATAAACTTGCAGCAAAACTGACGTCACCCTTTAGCAGGCCAATTACTGTTATTTAGTAACCTCAGTTGACATTCATAGAAATAAAATTAGAAAAAAAGTTACAAAAAGTAAAAAAAGTTCTTGCAATATTTTTCGACAACCCTCTAGGGTTGATCAACAAAAAACACCAAATACCTGTGAAAGCTCAGACTGGTGTCATTAAACCTGCTGCGAAAAATAAAACACATTACAACAAATTCAACAGTGATCACAGAAAAAAAATAGTGAGAAAAAAAAAAAAAAAAAAACTTTCCTTAGAATGAAAAAAAAAAAAAAAAAAAACAAAAAAACCATTGGAGTGTATCAAAAAGTAATGAACATAAAAACAAAAATGAGCTGATCCATAGAAAACATAAAAAACAACAAGCTAGAACGATCTGTGAGGTCTAAGCAGATTTCAGCAGTGACAACCTTCCACTGGTTCTACCAGGACCAGGTTCCGCATGTACCAACAGACACATAGTTATGTACTAAAATCAACTTTGTGTGCATTTGTGCGTACAGCCACAAAGACTGTCAGCTGACGGTGCCAAACTACAAAGTACCTAAAACTCACCTTTATTTACCAAAACGTTTGGGATTTGAAAACAGTACGTCTTAACTTATGATTTACACACGGATGAACAAACAAAACATGTAACCTAATTTCCCACATATATCATCATTATAATGAGCGCTACAACTAAAGCCAGAGTAAACTGATAATTCTTCTTTTTCTCCTCTGTAAGAATGAGAGATCACTTAATTTCATGTGATAGACGTCTGTGCGCCGCTCAGCCGATCTCTCGCTGTCCGATGAAGGTGTTAACACACATCAGAGAAAACAGTTTACTTTGGATTTAGGTTGTAGAGGTCGTGAAAATGATAATCTATGTGGGGAAATTAGCTTACAAATATTGTTTTCAAATCTCTGCTGACTTCAGGAACTTTACAGAAACATGTTTTGGTGAATAAAAGTGTGTTCAAGTACTTTGTAGTTTGGCATTTGTGTCACATGACAAATCTATGCATGTGATTTTGGTACATTCAGTTGTGCGTGTGGAACGTGACATACACAACTCTCTCATGCGTGTGCACCGTTACTACATGAGAAACCTGGTCTTTCATCCTCATTGGCCCTTTGAAAGAGTAAAATAATTTCTTTCCATGCGGCCAGGAGATATTCATGTTCTTCTTCCACCGTAGATCACCTGTTTCCATTGTAGCCTGTCTTCGTATGTTACTCCAACCAGCTACAGATCCTCCACCACAACCAGTACCTCCTCTGTGGTTTTCATCTCCTACCTTACACTACATCTCCAGCATCCTTCTACCAGCTTTTCACCATCCTGCTTTTCATGTGTCCAAATGTCCAAACATCTCAGTGCTCTCTCAATCTCCAGACATCTGACCCTCTCTGTTCGTTCCTAATCTTTTCCATAACCCTGTCCACCACCAGCTCTACATCCTCTCTCCAAACATATTCTCGTCTCCGCCTGCTGCTCTACTTCCAGTCTCCGAACATATTCCCAACTCCGCATGCCGTTCTACTTCCCGTCTCTGCCTGCCGCTCTACTTCCCGTCCCTGAACATATTCCTGCCTCCACCTGCTGCTCTACTTCCCGTATACGAACAAACTCCCGTCTCGGCCTGCCGCTCTACGTCCTGTCTCCGAACATATTCCCGTCTCCGCCTGCCCCTCTACTCCCGTCCCTGAACATGAGTTAAAAAAACAACAAAAAACAACAACAACAAAAAAAAAAAAAAAAAAAAAAAAAAAAAACGTGGCATCATTGCTGCTTGGACAAAATAATAATAATAAATAAATAAAAAAATAAAATAAAATTAAAACAAAAAAATTCTAAAAATGAATCTTGTAACACCAAATCTTGTGTATTGTGTGTGTGTGTGTGGCGCAGGGGTTAAAGAGGCCGCTTTGCTGTCTTTCTGCTACTGTGTGAGTGGTATTACCAAGTATAACCACATATTAAACTCTAAACGCAACTCCCCAGCCATAGCACAAACCATTGCGTAATTACGGCAATGCAAAGTGTGCTTTTACAAAACTTGTTGCTGGTGACATACCTTGGTGACAAAGGGTAAACAATACTACATATACTATATGCTATGCCAAGAGGAAGAAAAAAAAAAAAAAAAAAACAGTTGCAGGAACACAAAGCATATGTGTGTCTATTAAAAAAAAGTTAAATGAAAAAAGTAGTGCAAAAACACACACATAAAAGACAAAAGATCTATTATGGCCGCCTCCTCTGTAATATGTTGTTACCAAAATGGTTCTGTCTTGGAACTTTGCTTGATACTGTACAGAACCACAGTATAAAAGCTGTAGTTCTGCTGCTGGCCATCCATGATTATGTATAAGTAGTGCTACATTAGTACTAGAAGGTACTACAATGGTTCTGTAAGAGAACTGTGTCTGAGACTACAGAACTACAGAATAAATGTAGAGTTCTTCTGCAGTGCATCTGAGGTTCTGGTAAACTAGTACTATATCAGTACTAAGTGGTACTACCACGGTTCTGTAGGGGAACTGCCAGGAGTTACCTGCCACTTTGTCCCGGATGAGTTTGGCGGATTCGACATCTCCCACACTGCTGAACAAACTGCGCAGTTCGTCCTGACTCATGCTCTGTGGCAGGTAGTTGACAATCAGATTGGTACGGGTGTCTTCGTCTTCCGCCATCTGGTCGCTATAGCCGTTATCGTACAGCTCCTGAGATTATGATATCATCAGAACCCATGACATCATCAACATCATAGTTACAGATACAACAAAGCACAAGGCACCAACAAAATAATGAGACCCACTAGTAGAACTAGATTATCCAGCACACTACAATCCAGCAGAGCAAAGAAGAATAGAACACGGTCCAGCAGAGCAAAGAAGAATAGAACACGGTCCAGCAGAACAAAGAAGAATAGATAACGGGGGGAGGAGGTTGAATACAGTCTAGAAGATCAGAGGTGACAAAAGTACAATCCAGTGGAGTAGATCAAAGAACAGAGTACCGTGCAGCAGAGTAGAGACAGAAAGAGCGCATTTCAGAAGTAGTGAGTACAGTATGAAATGGAAATAAGTGAATGTGATGAGTGTAGCAGTCACCTTGGCAGCAGCTCCTTTGGAGGCGAGCTGACCATCACCCTGAGACGTCTGTACCTCGCACACCTGAGGAAACACAGACATGTGCGCACACGGGTTTAAGAGGTTACAACACACCACTGAGGAAACAAACACAAACAAACACATGTAGGAGGTTTCAACACACACTTTAGAAGAACCTTGCTTAGTTTAGGAAGTCTGGTATATATTATATAAGAAAGCTGTTTAAAAAAAAAAGAAAAAAAGAAGCCAAATCCGCTTATTATCGATCAATAGAAGAGAATTAGAACAACCCCAGATTTCTGTTCAGCACTGTAGCCAGAGTTTTAGCTCTGTTGTGTCACGTATTCCTTTAACTTAATGATGACTTCATAAACTTCTTCACCAATAAAATTATTTCTAGTAGAGAAAAATAAATATGTGAAACTACTTGTGCCAATGTATCTAGTGTAGCAGCCTCCAAAGTAGAACCTGATTTGTGCTTCAAATGTTTTGGTCCAGTTAAGCTCTCTGAGCTAACAAGAACCATATCTTCATTCCAACCA
Source organism: Xenentodon cancila (assembly GCA_014839995.1). Taxonomy (NCBI): domain Eukaryota; kingdom Metazoa; phylum Chordata; class Actinopteri; order Beloniformes; family Belonidae; genus Xenentodon; species Xenentodon cancila. The sequence goes on from CM026206.1 coordinate 26,042,099, forward strand.
TAAACCTGTATCTTAGACCCTATTCCAACCAAATTGTTCAAGGTTTTCCTTTAAATTACCACCTCCATATTGGATTTGATCAATTGATTGTTGTTTGGCTATATGTCAATTTTAAGATTGCTCTAAATAAACCTTTACTAAAAAAAACCTACTCTTGGTCTAAGACTGTTAGCTAATTATAGACCTATATCTAATTTCCCCTTTAAATCCAAAATTCTTGAAAAAAATAGTCTCAGTTCAACTCTGAATATTTGCACAGAAAAAATCTGCTTGAAGATTTTCAATCAGGTTTTAGAGCACATCATACCACAAAAGCTGCTCTGGTGAAAGTAATTAATGATCTTCTCTTGACCGCTGATGGTCGACTTGTGTCTGTGCTTGTCCTGTTGGATCTCAGTGCTGCATTTGATACAACTGATCACAACATTTTACTACATTGGCTAATATTAGACGGCATGCCATACATTTTAATTGCTATGCTGATGATACTCAGCTATACCTTTCCATTAAACCAGGGGAAACTAACCAATTGGTCAGACTAAAAGCATGTCTTAACAGCAAAGTCCTAGATGACTAAAACCGTCTCCAGCTAAATTCAAATAAAACTGAAGTTGTTGTATTCGCACATGAGTGATTCAGGGACATATTAGCTATGTAGTTACTCTAGACGGGATTACCTTGGCTTCTGATACTACAGTTAGGAACCTGGGTTTTGACCAGAATCTGTCCTTTGATTTCTATGTTAAAAAAGGTTTCTAGGACCTTCTTATACCTTTGTAATATTGCTAAAATTAGGAACACCCTGTCTAAGACTGATGCAGAAAAACTGAATATGTGCATTTGTTACATTAAGATTAGGGTTGTCATAAAAAACTCACTATCCTCACCTTCAGTTATCAGGTTCCTCTCCTACAGAACCAGCTGCCAGTTTGTGTTTAGGAAGCAGACACCCTCTTTACCTTTAATATTAAGCTAAAAATCTTTCCATTTTGATAAAACTTATATTTAGGAATGGCTCAGGTGCCCTGAAATATCCCCAAGTTATGCTGCTATAGGCCAAGAATTGATGGGGAACTTCTCCTGACCTCTCAACCTCCAACCAGTTGAAGCAGATGGTCGTCCCTCCTGAGTCAGGTTCTGCCAGAGGTTTTTCCTGTTTTTGCTTTCCAGTCACCTGGTGCTTTCTCAGGACATGGGGATTGTATCCAAGAAATGTTTTAGTATTCTGTTGGTTTTCTTAATGAAGTTATAGTTATGAATGTTATTTTATTGGCTTTTTATTAATTGGACTACCTTGGAATGAGTTGAACTGTAATGTTTAAGTGCGTTGAGATTACATATGTCATGATTTGGTGCAATATAAATAAAGCTGAACTTAACTTGCAGTACACACTTCATCCGTCTATCCTCTTCCACTTATCTGGGGTCAGTGGCCGAAAGACGCAAGTTTAGTTCAGCTTGATTTATATTGCGCCAAATCATGACTGCCAATGAACCATCGATTCACACACATCAAATCAAGCTGACAGGAAATCAGAGATATAAATGATGCTGTGGAGGTTCTAGGTAAACAATTCAGAGGGTTTTAGAAGAGATCTAAATCATATACACATATGTTTAATGTAAAAGTTGAAACGCTCATTATAGTTGATAACACTCATGCTTTTGATTTCTAAAATTCCAGCATGAAACAGTCATGACGTTTAAAAATGTTTAAAAGAGCAGATTGCTCCATGATTATCACATAATCTCAAAGGCAAACCTGTAGTCTTACAAACCCAGCTAAGGAGGCAGCACTTGGAACTGCTCACCTTTGAAGCGTTCCCTGTGGGACTTGAGTCACCCTGAAGGTGGAACCAAACCGCTGTTAAACTGGACCACGCCCACCTTCGCTCCATTCCTGGCTTCAGACACTGCTTCATACCATATGCTATTATAAAGCCCTCATTTTCTACTTTCAGAAATTGTTTAAATTATTTGAAAAGCTCCAATCATTTAGGAGTTAGGGTGCTGAGAAGCTCACGGTACAAATGTGTGACACACTGGTGAATCTAGTCTAGTCCTGGGAGGCACCGTAAAAACTAATATAGGAGAATAAAGCTCTATTTCTCTGCTTTTTAGTTTGTCAGACTCACCTTCAGATACCTGATGGCTCCTCGTCTAGCTGCCATGGAGACTGTCAGGAGGGTCAATGTGTCTGGAAGAACAGATGAGTGATCACGGTCAAAACAGATGATTCAGAGGCAGAGCGGCCCAGAACTGAAAGTGATTATATAATGGAAGCCAATCAAAGCCATTTGATCAGAACCTATTGACATTTCAAAAGACTAGTCACATGACCCTGTCACGTTCAGACTGGTCTTATTTTAAGTCAACACGCTCTTTTGCCCCTAAATTCCAAAATGAAAGGAACATTTTTTGGTAATGGGTAGAACATAAGTATGACGAAAAGTGCAACACAGAGCTGATTGACAATTTAAATTATATGCTTAAAAGGTCCCATAAAATCCATTTAGTACGTGTTTCCATTAGCTGGGGTTCCGGATAAACCCACCAGACAGGAACTCCCACCAGGGTCCAACCCCCATCAGCAGGCCTTTCGACCAGGGTGTTACACTGTAGCCAACACAAGAACCTTTGACTAAATAAATAACACTGCTGACCATGTGATGGTGGTAATGTGTCTTTGTTGCCGTTTACAAAACGACCAACAGCAATAACAATAAAAGAAGAATATAAAGAAGAATGCAGCAAGAGAAGAAGGAACAAATTAACAGAAAGGGACAGAGGTGTTTTAATTTAAATTTTTTTTAAACATACACTATGGTGGTAGCATTTGAGATGAAAAGAAAAACCCTTGACAGACTTCCTTATTGGACGTAATACGCCAACAAGCCTGAAGCGACTCATTAATCCATCCATCAGTTTTCTTCCTGTAATCTCCATCTCCGTCATATGTTCTCACAGAAATACGTTTCTTGTTCATATGAGTTGTGTTCAGGCGATGTATGTTATTTACTCGGTGTTACTTCGGTGTGCTCATTAATAATTAAACTGGCTTAGTACTGATTGGATGTCTGTAGCTGGTGGCTCATTTACATCACAAGCTCCTCCCCCGCCAGTACACAGGCCCCTCCCCCAGGGCTATGCGGGTAGCATCCTGTCAGTCACAGTTTGTCTCCGTGATGCCACAAACACGCATGTGCATTTTTGTTCAGTGAACTCACCCAATGTGACGTCACAAAACAACGTTACGTACGGGTCACCGGTTAATTAGATTAAAATGATTTCATGAATCCCCGAAAAAAACCTACATTAAGTAATTAAAATAAGTGGAAAATGTTGTTGCTTCTCAGATTTACCATTGTATCTGACTAAATCAGGTGTGACAGTCTTTACACAAACGGCAGCGCACGCGGGTACAGAGGATGCTACAAGCTAACGTTAGCCCCGCGCTATCGCGCGGGAAACGCAGGATTGAGCCGCCGTTAGAGCGCTTACCTGCTGTTATGCGGGTGATCCGGGAGTTAGAGGTGATCTAGGCGGGAATCCAAATATATTTTTTGGGCAGATGTATATAAAACGCACTGTTTTCACGTTTAAATCTGCTGCTCTCCGAGCACAGCCAGATCCACACAAAGGAACCAAGTATCGCGAGACTTCGGTTCTTCTTCTGAACACTGGTGTAGTACAAATGTGCTGCGTGCCGCGCTGCTGCTCCCTGCTGGACATATGACGAGCCTACCGCGGAAAGAATAGTACGAAAGAAAACGACACAGTCCGGAATTTTTATACGTCTTTACTTTTGTTCGAATTTTTAATCCTATTTTGAAAATGAAGTTTTCATATTTGGAGCACAGAAGATAAAATAATGACAATGATGGTAATACTTGCATTTCCGGTTTGTTGCGGACAGTCATTTGGTATTATTGCTCTCCAGTTATGTGAAAACTTAACATTTTCCATTTACGTAGACTGTTTGATTTTGTGGTACCGCTGTGTCTGAAACGTCCAGCAGGGGGCGGTACCGCTTCAACTGTTTGGTGTTGACATTCGCATTAGGATGTGTGACGTCACACGACAGTTTCCTCCGCTGCATGTAAACAAAGAGCAGCCACCATCAGATGAGCAAAAGCGGACCGCGTCCAAACTGAACCAGGCACAGCGGACCGGAGCCACAGACCGAGGGATGGACTGAACCTGCGGCGGCAGAATGTCCATGGAAGACCCGTTCTTCGTCGTGAAAGGGTGAGCGAGTCCGCGGCTAACAAAACTAACTGCTAACGGCGCTAACACGTCTAAAACGCTCTTTCAGCTCATGTTTAACGGAACCAGTTCACCTTAAAGCAGCGAGACCCGTTTACGTCCAACCAGACAAAGCCACTGCAGACGCGATCATGTGAGCACACAGCTCGTCTCTGCAGACGGGAGTTTCTCGGCTTATTTTCGTATGAAGGTCTCACGTGACCGAGCAAGTGTCTGATGTCACGGGTGACGTTTGTGAAAATATAAGCGAATTACAAACTTAAAATAGTCCAGAACCCGGCTGCCACATTATCACAAAAACATCCTCCATCGGTCCTATCACTCCTGTCCTGCAGCAGCTTAACATCAAATATCACATTTTTGTGGGCAGCACGGTGGGCAGCACGGTTGGCACTGTTGCCTCACAGCAAGAAGGTTCCTGGTTCGATTCCCGGCCCGGTGGGTCTTTCTGTGTGGAGTTTGCATGCGTGGGTTCCCTCCGGGTACTCCGGCTTCCTCCCACAGTCCAAAAACCTGCAGGGTAGGTTAATTGATCATCCTAAAAATTCTCCCTAGGTGTGAGTGTGAGTGTGATTGGTTGTTTGTCTTCTATGTGGCGCTGTGATAGACTGGCGACCTGTCCAGGGTGGACCCCTGTGTGTTGGGATAGGCTCCGACAGACCCCCTTGACCCGGAAACGGATAAGGCGGGAATAGATAATGGATGGATGGAACTTTTTAAGGCTCGCCGGCTCCCCACAGCACCCGTCTGACCTCTGACATCCACACCATCTCGGAGTGTCACGGCGTGGTTCTGCATCCAGCTCACAGAAGACCGTCATCCTTCCGATCCTTTCGCTGCTTGGAATGTCATCTCTGGAACTTTATCCCACATTAAATACATGAGATTAACTCTCTTTAGAATTTGAAATTCAGATTGAAGGCACATCTATTTAATATTGCTTATTCATTGTAGATTATTGTCTCTGATTTATTGTTTTACTGTTTTATCAAGTTACATTGTTTTATTTTATTGTATCATATTCTCCTTGTGGTGGAGTGGCATTAGGTACCTTGAAAGGCACCTGTAAATATGATGTATTATTACCTCCTGCAGGTCTTCATGTTCTCTGGTGGTCCACCGCCGGCGCACGGTGGTCCTGCGCCGGCGCCTGTTCACTCTGGAGTATTGACCTCACCCACTGACAAGGTACACGTTTTCTTTCAGGGAGGTGCAGAAGGCTGTGAACGCAGCTCAGATTCTCCATCACAGATGGATGCAACTGCTGCAGGAGGGGAGTGGAGCCCCCAAAGAGGAAATAGACTGGACCACGAATGAACTGAGGAACAGCCTGCGCTCTATAGAATGGGACCTGGAGGACCTCGATGAGACAATCAATATCCTTTGTAACAAATCTGTCCATCTTAGCTCACACTACGTCATGTGACAGAAGGTCGTCCACTTGTCTTTATACAGTCCAGGACCCAGACAGGTGAATGTGTTTCTTAACGATCAGTGAACGTATCGTGGAGTCGAACCCAAAGAAGTTTAATCTGGATGCAGCAGAGCTGTCGAAGAGGAAGGCCTTCATCACCTCCACCAGACACACAGTGAAGGTAAGAAGACCTCACTGACAGACTGAGGAATCAGGAGTTGAAGTCAAGTTTATTTCTATAGCACGTTTAAAACAATCTCAGTTCACCAAGAATCATACAATGTGATTTTCTGGATTTTTGCAGAGGTGACCTCAGTAAATTGATCTAATTGCTTGCTTGGTATGTCTCTTTTGAAGGAAATGAAAGAGCAGATGTTGAGTCCAGGTACTGCTACCGCTGACATGAAGAACAAACAGGTACCTGACACACTCACTTGTGTTCTGTCCGTCTTCCAGCTGGTTTTAGAGAAGCTTCAGGTTTGTGACTGAAGTCTGGTTCTGATTTCAGGCTCTGCTTGGAGATCATGGTCCTCAGGGGTCCAAATGGCAGCCTGGTCCTGATAAATACAGTCGACTGGACAGACAGCTGCAGACCGCCAACTCCCAGTTCATCGAGGAACAGCAGTCACAGCAACAGGTACACACACACACACCTGAGGAACAGCTACAGAAACACCTTTGTAGCTGAGTTGAGGTGAGCATCGAGTGCGTTTGTTACAGCTGATGGTGGAGCAGCAGGACGATCAGCTGGAACTTGTGTCAGGAACCATCGGTGTTCTGAAGAACATGTCAGAGCAGATTGGCATGGAGCTAGAGGAACAAAACGAGTAAGAACACAAACACCAACCTTGTTCTATCACACACCACTATGCCTACCAAGGATGTAAGAACTAGAAGCTGTCCTGGTGACCTGTCCAAGGTGTACCATTCCCTCGCCTATAATGAGCTGGGATAGGCTCCCCGTTGAGCCTGCAAAGGATTAAAGGGTATATAGAAATGACCCAGAACACTGTTTGATTCTAAAAAGACGGACGTTTGATTCTATAAAGACGGACGTTTGATTCTATGAAGACGGACGTTTGATTCTATGAAGACGGACGTTTGATTCTATAAAGACGGACGTTTGATTCTATAAAGACGGACGTTTGATTCTATAAAGACGGACGTTTGATTGTATAAAGACGGACGTTTGATTGTATAAAGACGGACAGTTGATTGTATAAAGACGGACGTTTGATTGTATAAAGACGGACAGTTGATTGTATAAAGACGGACGTTTGATTCTATAAAGACGGACGTTTGATTCTATAAAGACGGACGTTTGATTGTATAAAGACGGACGTTTGACTCTATAAAGACGGACGTTTGATTCTATAAAGACGGACGTTTGATTCTATAAAGACGGACGTTTGATTCTATAAAGACGGACGTTTGATTGTATAAAGGCAGACGTTTGATTCTATAAAGACGGACGTTTGATTCTATAAACAAGGACGTTTGATTCTATAAACAAGGACGTTTGATTCTATAAACAAGGACGTTTGATTCTATAAACAAGGACGTTTTATTCTATAAAGACGGACGTTTGATTCTATAAACAAGGACGTTTGATTCTATAGAAACGGACGTTTGATTCTATAGAAACGGACGTTTGATTCTATAGAAACGGAAGTTTGATTCTATAGAAACGGAAGTTTGATTCTATAAACAAAGAAAATTCTATAAACGCGGACGTTTGATTCTATTAACAAGGACGTTTGATTCTATAAACAAGGACGTTTGATTCTATAAACAAGGACGTTTGATTCTATAAAGACGGACGTTTGAATCTATAAAGACGGACGTTTGATTCTATAAACAAGGACGTTTGATTCTATAAACAAGGACGTTTGATTCTATAAAGACGGACGTTTGATTCTATAAACACGGACGTTTGATTCTATAAACAAAGACGTTTGATTCTATAAACACGGACGTTTGATTCTATAAAGACGGACGTTTGATTCTATAAAGACGGACGTTTGAATCTATAAAGACGGACGTTTGATTCTATAAACAAGGACGTTTGATTCTATAAACAAAGACGTTTGATTCTATAAACAAAGATGATTCTATAAAAACGGACGTTTGATTTCATAAAAACGGATGTTTAATTCTATAAAGACGGACGTTTGATTGTATAAAGACGGACGTTTGATTGTATAAAGGCGGACGTTTGATTGTATAAAGGCGGACGTTTGATTGTATAAAGGCGGACGTTTGATTCTATTAACAAGGACGTTTGATTCTATAAACAAAGACGTTTGATTCTATAAACAAGGACGTTTGATTCTATAAACAAGGACGTTTGATTCTATAAACGCGGACGTTTGACTCTATAAAGACGGACGTTTGACTCTATAAAGACGGACGTTTGACTCTATAAAGACGGACGTTTGACTCTATAAAGACGGACGTTTGACTCTATAAAGACGGACGTTTGGCTCTATAAAGACGGACGTTTGAATCTATAAACAAGGACGTTTGATTCTATAAAGACGGACGTTTGATTCTATAAAGACGGACGTTTGAATCTATAAACAAGGACGTTTGATTCTATAAACAAGGACGTTTGATTCTATAAAGACGGACGTTTGATTCTATAAAGACGGACGTTTGACTCTATAAAGACGGACGTTTGACTCTATAAAGACGGACGTTTGAATCTATAAACAAGGACGTTTGATTCTATAAAGACGGACGTTTGATTCTATTAAGACGGACGTTTGAATCTATAAACAAGGACGTTTGATTCTATAAACAAGGACGTTTGATTCTATAAAGACGGACGTTTGATTCTATAAAGACGGACGTTTGATTCTATAAAGACGGACGTTTGATTCTATAAAGACGGACGTTTGATTCTATAAAGACGGACGTTTGATTCTATAAAGACGGACGTTTGACTCTATAAAGACGGACGTTTGAATCTATAAACAAGGACGTTTGATTCTATAAAGACGGACGTTTGACTCTATAAAGACGGACGTTTGATTCTATTAACAAGGACGTTTGATTCTATAAACAAGGACGTTTGATTCTATAAACAAGGACGTTTGATTCTATAAAGACGGACGTTTGAATCTATAAAGACGGACGTTTGATTCTATAAACAAGGACGTTTGATTCTATAAACAAGGACGTTTGATTCTATAAACACAGACGTTTGATTCTATAAACAAAGACGTTTGATTCTATAAACAAAGACGTTTGATTCTATAAACACGGACGTTTGATTCTATAAAGACGGACGTTTGATTCTATAAAGACGGACGTTTGAATCTATAAAGACGGACGTTTGATTCTATGAACAAGGACGTTTGAATCTATAAAGACGGACGTTTGATTCTATAAACAAGGACGTTTGATTCTATAAACAAAGATGATTCTATAAAAACGGACGTTTGATTTCATAAAAACGGATGTTTAATTCTATAAAGACGGACGTTTGATTGTATAAAGACGGACGTTTGATTGTATAAAGGCGAACGTTTGATTGTATAAAGGCGGACGTTTGATTGTATAAAGGCGGACGTTTGATTCTATTAACAAGGACGTTTGACTCTATAAAGACGGACGTTTGACTCTATAAAGACGGACGTTTGACTCTATAAAGACGGACGTTTGACTCTATAAAGACGGACGTTTGAATCTATAAACAAGGACGTTTGATTCTATAAAGACGGATGTTTGATTCTATAAAGACGGACGTTTGATTCTATAAACAAGGACGTTTGAATCTATAAACAAGGACGTTTGATTCTATAAAGACGGACGTTTGATTCTATAAAGACGGACGTTTGATTCTATAAAGACGGACGTTTGATTCTATAAAGACGGACGTTTGATTCTATTAACAAGGACGTTTGATTCTATAAACAAGGACGTTTGACTCTATAAAGACGGACGTTTGACTCTATAAAGACGGACGTTTGACTCTATAAAGACGGACGTTTGACTCTATAAAGACGGACGTTTGAATCTATAAACAAGGACGTTTGATTCTATAAAGACGGACGTTTGATTCTATAAAGACGGACGTTTGAATCTATAAACAAGGACGTTTGAATCTATAAACAAGGACGTTTGATTCTATAAAGACGGACGTTTGATTCTATAAAGACGGACGTTTGATTCTATAAAGACGGACGTTTGAATCTATAAACAAAGACGTTTGAATCTATAAACAAGGACGTTTGATTCTATAAACAAGGACGTTTGATTCTATAAAGACGGACGTTTGACTCTATAAAGACGGACGTTTGACTCTATAAAGACGGACGTTTGACTCTATAAAGACGGACGTTTGAATCTATAAACAAGGACGTTTGATTCTACAAAGACGGACGTTTGATTCTATAAAGACGGACGTTTGAATCTATAAACAAGGACGTTTGATTCTATAAACAAGGACGTTTGATTCTATAAACACGGACGTTTGAATCTATAAACAAGGACGTTTGATTCCATAAAGACGGATGTTTGATTCTATAAACAAGGACGTTTGATTCTATAAAGACGGACGTTTGATTCTATAAACAAGGACGTTTGATTCCATAAAGACGGATGTTTGATTCTATAAACAAGGACGTTTGATTCCATAAAGACGGATGTTTGATTCTATAAACAAGGACGTTTGATTCAATAGAAGCAGACTACTTATTTACTAGAAACTCCATTTAGAAATGGCACATCTCAGATATGGCTAAGAATATTCTGAACTACTTTTTTGTTCATAAATCAGGAGTTTGACTTTATCATGGTGTAAATTTGAAACTATTACTTCAGGCTGATAAGATTTAATGTAATACTCAGTTAAGGTCCCAGTATGTTTTTTATTAATAATCAAGTCAGTCTTTTTGAAGAACAAATACTACTGTGGACCTTATGTGGTTCCTCCTGCAGGATTCTGGATGACTTCAGTCAGGAGATGGACCACACTCAGTCCAGACTGGACAATGTGATGAAGAAACTGGCTAAAGTGTCCCACATGACCAGTGGTAATCTGCCCAGCAACACATGACACACCCACTACAGAGAAATGAACTAACGACGGGGGTTGAGGTGTTTTCTGCTGCGAGTCATCTGTCTTTGTTGAAGTGGTCAGCCTCCACTATTCATTCGGTAGCAGATGTGGAATGGCTCAGTGTTTTAGTCTGAGGTCACTTCAAATACCCAAAACACCACCAGAGGTAGGCGTTCAGGAGGCATCCTGACCAGATCCTTGAATTAGTAAAGCTGTTTCCATTAGATGTGGAGAAGCAACAAATCTGATTAGTTAAAACGAATTAATCAGATAATTGTGACTGATAAATTAGCAGAAAATAACCACAAGTGTCTGCAACAGCAGCAGACATCTGTGGGTTTATACTGCTGTAAATCTGCAGACCTGTCAATCACAGCTCTTTGGTGTTCATTACTTCTAGTCCAGCTTTTTGTAAAAGCTTTTTTTAATTTTTTTTTTTTTACCTTTTCTAAGTGATTGATCACCTTCATGTCTCTGCAGATCGTCGTCAGTGGTGTGCTATCACTGTGTTGCTCGGCATCCTCCTGGTCGTGGTCATCCTCTTCTTTGTCCTCTGATTGATGCCCAGAACTTAAGGAACGATTTCTCCGTGTTCACTGGATCTTACTGGACTGGACTCATTAGGATTAAAGCGGGCTGCACTAGACTCAGAGGGACGGTCTTGGACTATACTGTTTTGTACTGCACTGAACTGGCCTCATACTGGTCTGGACTATACTGTACTGGACTTGACTGATCTCATACTGGACTGGACCTGACTAGTCTTATACTGGTCTGCTCTGGACCGGACTGAACTGGCCGGATACTGGACTGGACTGTTGCAGACTCTTCTAGCTGAGTGGACTGAGAGCTTTGTTTCCTTAAATGCTTAAATGTCGTCTCAGAGATCAACCACTTGAAACATATTTTACTTAGAGTTTGTCATAAACATTTATTTTAAAGGTTCATATTAATCAGTTTAACCAGTTCATTTCCATTTCAGAGAGGACCTTTCCTGACTCTGTGTATAACAAGTCACAAGAGCTTTTGTTTTTCTTCCTGCATGAAGTGATCAATGAAACTGACAAGAGATGTTTTAACATTTCAAACAACTATACCTGACGCAGTTTTCTTTAATGGAAAGAATGAGGTACATGGTTGTCAACCTCTAAAACGCTGATTTCCTATTGTCTGAGGTCCTTTGAATGCAGCATCAGCTTGTTTGAAAAAAAAAAACAACAAAAAACCGTTGTTAAGAGTTGACTGTTTACCTGAAACACGAGCATGAAAGTCTGCTTTACCTTCAGCTCATGTTCATGTTAGAGTTTAACCATTTCAGTTTGGGTTACTTGGGTTTAGTTGAGGTTTAAGTCGGGTTTAACAGGTTTAGTTGGGGTTCAACAGGGGTGCGTTTCTCGTACGACGACGGCAGTTATGATTCAACAAACGTGTGAAGGAAAACTGTCGTTCAGCATAGAGCTGATCAGGCCCTGAATCCCCTGGTCAATGATTCAGATCTTCGTACTAAATCGGCAGCCTTCCTTCAGCCGGACCCTCTGGCTTTGTCACAAGGCGAGTTACTGGAAACTCTGATGATTCGGTTCAGGGACGCCGACTCACGTGAACCGGATTGCTGTAGTGAGCCACTCGTCTGAACTGCGTTTACCACCTTGGCTGCTGCGTATGTTTGTTTTATGATGGTTTGAGCCTCTGCAGTTGGAACGATGATGTTTCCAGACGATTGGTTTGACTTCAGCAGGAAATTCACTGAAACACTAAATATGGTTGTGTTAAGTTTACTCTTTAAGTTATTCATAATTATCGTCACATGCCAGCCACCACAACAATATCCTCAACAAAATCACGTCTTTCAAATAAAACAAACAAATACATCATGTTGAAAACGATCGTAACAAAAAACAAGTACGTAAAGACATACAACATTAGATCTATTTGCAATAGTTACTTTAGTGAATGAAATAAATTCTCTCTATAAAGGTGTTCGTTTTAAAACTATAAACATTTATCGTTTCTGATCTCGTCACTGCGTACGTTGCCGTGGTGGATGGTTGATGACCCGAGAGGGTTTCTTTCGTTTTTTTGTCTAATAAAAGGTATTAATATTAATATAGAGTATTCTGACCACATGACTCACAACTACATCACGCGTACGTTACTACGTTATTAATCTTTAACCTGACGATGTTCAGCGTTGATGCGTTGAAGAGTTGTCTTCTTTTGTGGTTGTTTTGATAAGTTTTAATTTTCCAGGAACAGCAGCCACAACAACAACAACATCAAATATTGTCTGATATACAAGTAAACCTGTGTTGCTGGGTCACAACCTCCCACATCTTCCGTCATCGATGGCATCCCCACCAGGAGCTGGGCTTCTGACCGTAGGTCCAGATCTGTTGTTAACAGCAGTGCTTGTGAACATTTGTTAGGACGATGGTTTCAGGAGGCACGTCGACGATGTTTGGACTACTACGGTTACTAACGATGTTAACTGGACCGTTCCAACCGAGGTGCCTAAAAAAACCTACTTTGCACCAGTGTGGTTCCAACTGTGTTCACTGGTAATGTGCCCCAGGTTCAACTGGTTCAATTCAAGTGGTTTAGTTCAGGTTTAACTGGTTTAGTTCTGGTTTAACTGGTTAAGCTCAGGTTTATCAGGTTAATTTCTGGTTTAAATGGTTAAGTTCAGGTTTAACAGATTTAGTTCTAGTTTATCTGGTGAAGTTGTGGTTTAATTGGCTTAGTTCTGCTGTAACTAGTTCTGGTTTATTTGTTTTAGTCCTGGTTTAACTGGTTAAGATCAGGTTTAGTTCTGCTTTACTTGTTTAGTTTTGGTTTAACTGGTTAAGTTAAAGTTTAGATGGCGTTTATATGGTTTGTAAAAACACTACATGTTTTAGTTTGAGTTTTTATTTTAACACTTTCTGTTTGTGTGTATTAACTAAAGACTCCTGTTTAGTTTTTTTTGTAACTGTTTACATACTTTAGTTTCTGCACTGATCATAATTGTAAAGTCCAGCCCCACTCTTCCTGTGCTGCTTTAAAATAAAAGCCTTTGACAGACTTTTAACGTAAAGAATGAGTTAACTGCTTGTTTGAACCAGAAGAACGGATCAGCAGCCAAGCAGATCATCACATTTAAGGTACCTGTTCTTCATGTCCCATCAGCAGCCAATAAAAGGTTCAACATGAAAACATTTACGAACTGACTGAAAACACCAGAACACTGGTTTTAATAGTCGGTATTTAGCTTTACAGAAAACGTCCAGATCTTCCTCCTCTACAAATGAAAACACAGCAGAGACAGAAAAGAGAGCATTAATGAATTGTGACATGTTTTCCTGTATTTATATTATTTACTTTGTTGCCTTCACTTCACCTTCATTTCAATAAACTCCTGAATGAAAGATGGATGTGTCAAAGACTTCCAGTAATTTAACAGCTTATGATCCTGCTGCGAAGGTACTGATCATTGATCAGCGCATGGCTTCTAGGAACTCTGAGGAAAAGTTGTCAAACAACATCAAAAGCTACCTGAAGGTGTGTTTTCTTCCTGTGTGCATGCCTGAAGGTGGAAGAAATGCACTGCAACCTGTAAAAACGAAGTGACTGAACAGTTTATCTGAAACTCAAGTCTACAGGCAAAAATCAACTTTTTTTTTTTTAACTGAACCTGCAGCTTCCCTGTCAGGGTTCTGCTGAAGCCCTGGAAAACCATCCTGGAGCTGCGAACACCAAGATTTTTTATATCTGCAGTACAATATCTTCTATCGTATATCATATCAGCTGTCCCGCGTCATTGATCATACAAGCTGTTTGGCGACCTGTAACATCTCTTGTCAGAAACGGCTTTGAAAAACACCTCATCAACATGTTAACAGCTCGGGTTGTTACCAGACCCCTGCAGATGACATCATCACGGTGACTCACCTCATCAGTAACCACCCAGAACATGCTACGGGTTACGCCAGAGAGGGGCTACTTCCTCGCCACTATAGATTTCAGTTCTGACTTTAACACAATTAAGCAGCACGTATGAGTCCCGAGGTTGGTTGACATGGGAGGGAACCCCTAGGTCATTAAATGGTTTGATTATTTCCTGACACCAGGTCATGGTTAGTAACTCCCACTCAGAGATCAGTGTAATGGAGGTGTGGCGGCAGAAGCAAGAAGACCAAAGTCATCAAAGCCGCAGACGACACGATTGTTCTGAGCGTGCTGCATCCAGATGTCTCCTTCACTTCACCTCGAAGGGAAATCCTGGTTTACAGACGGCACCTTGTTTTAAACACTAATAAAACGTTAAAAAGTAAAGTTATTTGATCCCAAAGGGCTCCCTATAAGCCTTTTTACTGCAAAGTATTGATTTGTGTTTTTAACTGATATTTTTTATCTTTACTGAATATCCAGTGTTTATGTCTGCAGCTGTGTTTAGTACTTTTAAGCCCCAAACTATTTTCCTTTGGGACAATAAAGTTTATCTTATTATCAGACAGTTTCAGATTTCCTACAACTCTGTCTGCTGACTAGACAATTCAAATACACTTAAAATAATGTATTAATGTGAACCAGCATGAGTGCTTAAAAGAAAATAGAAGAAGTGTGAAAGAAATCAAGCTTCATGGGACTCTGAGGTCAGAGGTCAACACGATGAAGACATACTGTGACTCCATCCTAATTCTCCTGCTCTAAGTCAGGGTTTGAGTTTGGCTGGGGAGGCTTTGGGCCTGGCTGAGGAAAAGACTAGAATAGAATAGAATAGAATAGAATAGAATAGAATAGAATAGAATAGAATAGAATAGAATAGCTTCTCTATTGTCATTCATAACAGGCATCAGAAATCCAAGTTAGGAATGAAATGTCATTATATTGGTATAACATAGGACTTTCTATGTACACACAACCAATATGAAATGTGTCTATATGCAATTTGGATATGAATATATACATTTACTACACAGCAAAATCACAGGAAATACAAAGCCGGCGTACAGTCTTCATTCCATGTCCTATGATACAGCCCTGATGTGGGGTTGATTTCCTCTCTAACATTAACATTTGCAGAGGTAGAACCGAGGTCACAGCCTTCAACTGCTTCAACCTAGAGTATGCTGTTGGGATTAAAGGGACAGCTCTAGGTTGGTTTAAATCAGATCTGTCTGATAGATTCCAGTTTGTTCATGTTCATGAGGTTTCTTCCGTACAGACGAGGGTCTGCTATGGTGTCCCACAGGGTTCAGGTCTAGGGCCAATCTTGCTCAGTTTATACATGCAGCCCTTGGGAAGTATTATCCGGAACCACGGCACTAATTTTCATTGTTATGCTGATGATACGCAGCTGTATTTGTCTGTGAAGCCAGATGAAACAGAACCATTAGACAAACTTCAGATGTGTCCTAAGTAAACCAAGGACTGGATGTCCACAAATGTTTTTGCTTCTTTTCCGATATATTATATTCGATCAGGATTTGTTCTTTCACGCATTCGTGTCAGAATACAGACTTGGGAATATGGCTCCACATAGTACATTTTCCAATATTATCTTTTTTATGCAAAAGTAGCATCTCAGGCTTTGATGCAGGAGTGACACAGACACTCACCAGTACACCAGTTTTACCAAGCACCAGCAATCTAACTCGGGTTGATGCTCATCTAGAACCACGTTTTGTTGCAGTTCCTCGACTGACCGCTGGAGTCTGGCTCCAAAAGCGAGTCAAACTCCATTGACTCCAATTTTAAAATGTCAAATTTTAGAGCAGACATAAACATATTTACAGCCTGGTTTAAAATAATTGTTTTGGTTTCATTGGTTTGATTTCACATCCATGACAACTCTGAGGGAGGTGAATCCTTTTGTACCACGCCAGGAAAATTTATATCAAGCAAAACAATAATTACTAATATGATTGAGTGACAGTCAGCCCAGCCAACGGCTAGCCGTTGTCTCTTCTATGAGAGATATGAGAACAAAAGGCCAAAAAGAGTATTTATAGCCAGCAAAGTAAGGTACCTGAAAATATAGGTAATTTATCTCACATCTGCAAGATAAATGACAGATTCTGCTATTTGTTTGCAGTGCATTGACTTTGATTAGATCCCATAATTTTATAGAGTAATACGCTGCAGACAGAGGAGCAGGAAGAGAAACAGAGTTCAAATCTTGCATAGAAACACAAAAATTATGGTTTTACTTTGAGAGATAGTTAATGAGTGGAGAGCTTTGATAAAAATACTTCTCCAATGCTTGTATACGGAAAAGCATTTTCATAGATTCAGATTTCATTAGAGACCAGTCTCATTCTGTGCCAATGCATTAGACTAAATATTACAAGTTTGACTTCAGGTTAGGATCTCTTACATGCCGGACTCTTTATGACAAAAGATTTCTTTCATATTGCATTATTTTACTTCCTTCCTATTACATTCATTGGGCCTCATTCATGAAACGTCAGCTGAACATGTTTGTGCTGAAACTGTGAGCAGAGGGAAATTTAAATGTTTCAGAACTCATAAAAACACTTTTTATAAGTACAAACAAAGTCGTGCGTCTGTCTTTGTGTAGAACTTGTGGAAATGACAAGCACACATAAACATTACTGTAAGTCCCAGACGTTACAACTTAAATGGACTTTTATTTTCACAGTATTCACGTACTTTTAAAACACGTCTTTTAAACATGAGCATAGAATTGATATTTAAATGTTTTATTCAAATCGAAGGGCATTTTGCATGTTTGTTCTGCAGATTGTTTCTTAAACTGTCAGTGAAAGTCAGTCAGTGACAGTCAGTTTATGTGAACTGATGTTAACATTAAACTTTGTGGTATCATTCAGCTGGAAGGAGAGATTTGCAGCACCTACTGATGCAACGACGAGGGGAAGGAAAGGAAGCATTTGATGGAAAGACAAGGGAAAGCTACAGCAGACAGTGAAGAAAGGGGGGATTCTATCAGATATGTGTTTGTTAGACTTATTTCAATACACTAAATGTTACATTATATATCATTTTTTATTTTATAGAAGACAAGTGCATCTGCAAAGAAACTTAAAATGTTAGTGGTCTGAAATCATGTGAATCACGTGATTAAAATGAATCAAAAAAACAATTGGAAAACTAGTACAAAAAATTAAAGGTGGTGATTATCTCTGAACTCATATAAAACGGTTTGGGTTAAACCCCAGATGTCTTCAACTGCTGCCAATGTCACCGCCCACTGTCAAGCATGGTGATGGAGGAATGGTGCTCTGGGACATCTGTGAGTCACCGAGTGGAGCATGAACTCCTACGTGCACCTGAGTATTCTAGAGTCAAATGTGAGGACATCTGTCTGAGAGCTTTGATTGATCGGCTGAAACTGGTTCATGCGATCCCGAGAGCTCTAACAACATCGTTCCATCAGAAGTCGTGAAGAAGAAATGTTTTACTGGTCAGCAGCTGGTCTGACATCAGAAGAACTAATCCTCGGATTCTGAGCGAAAACGCTGAACCAAAGATGACTTACTCATTTTGAAGATAGCCTTCTCCTGGTGGACAGACAGGAAACAGGTCAAAGACTGGGACTGGTCACATGATCACAATGACATCTATGGACTGTCACAGGTATCTCACCACAACTAGGGACTGCCAGGTGGAGACGTCTTACTTCTTAAGCAGGCTGCAAGATTTCCTGCTACCTGAGGGGGTGTGGTCAGCATCTGGAGGGCGGGGTTTTGAAGTGAGCCTGTCAAGGCTGCCACTCCGAGTCCTGCCAAGTTTGACAGTGGAGAAGAGACGATGCAGAGACCGAAGAGAGGGTTGTTCTCTGCTCTCGATGCTGGGGGAAAACAAAAGGTCAGCTGGAAAGACTTTCAGGGACCAGAACAGTTCTTCACATCAAACGAGTTCAGAAACGAGACCAAACCCCATCCTTGACCAGTTCATCACTCAAAACTGGTTGAAAAATTAAATCAAACAAATGCTAGGTCAGCTCTTCATTTCCAACTGGTTCAAAAGTGGGACCAAACACATCTTAGACCAGTTCTTCACATCAAACTGGTTAAATAAACAAGACCAAACCCATCCTAGACTTTTATACATAGACCTTGTACAGAAACAAGACCAAATCTGTGCTAGACCAGTTTCTCACATTTAACCAGTTCAGAAACATGACTAAACCTGTTCTAGACCACCTCTTAACATCACACTGGTATAAAAATGAGACCAAAACCGTCTTACCCATTATTCACATTCAGCTGGTCCAAAAATGTTACTAAACCCATCCTACACCAGCTATTCACATAAAACTAGTTCATAAAGTAGACAAAAACCACCCTAGATCAATTCTTCACATAAAATTAGTGTCAGAAAGGGTGCCAAACCTGTCTTAGACCAGTTTTTCTCATCAGTCTGTTTCAGAAGCATGACAAAGCCCATCCTAAATCAGTTCTTCACATAAAACTGGATCAAAGATTGGATAAAACCAATACCAGACCAGTTTCAAAAATGAACTGGTTCAGACCGTAGCCAAACTCCTGACATAGACAGAGACATTTTAGGAAAAAAAAAGAAATGCCTATGGACAAGCATCCCACATGCACCACACTCACTAATTGGAGAACTAAGAAGAAAGAGCTCTTTGTCTTTGCTCTATGTGCTTTTATTTGTTTATATGTACGTCTTATGTTGCACGTCTGTCCTTCTCCAACCCACCACACAGTCACCATACTGCACACACTGGACCCATTACTGTCTTCACTCTGTCTTGTCACACACACACACACACACACACACACACACACACACACACACACACACACACACACACACACACACACACACACACACACACACACACACACACACACACACACACAAACAAGTCTCCTAAAAAATCAAAATGTTAAAAAAACATATAAAATATAAAAATGTTTGAAAGGTTTTGTAAACTAAAGCACTCGCCATTAATATAAAGGCAGACAGTGTTAAAGACCAAGAATGAACCGGCTGAACTTAATACAGCTAAACACTTCATGAAGTATACAAAACAAGCACAAGCACAAGACTTGGTCTGGAGGTCAGCAGTAATCCAGGCAACAGGGAGACAAAACAAGACAGTGTCCTGACAGGAGGTTGTAAAAAAAAAAAAAAAAAAAAAAAAAGTGGTTCAAAAACATGATCATGGGTTTAAACTTACTATTCAGAATTTGAAGTATTGTCTCTGAGGAGCTCCACACTCACTGGTTGTTTGACCTGTCCATCACTGCTGGCTGAAGTGGGCGGGGCCTTGTGTTCAGCTGTGAACCAGAGGAGATGATGTCACTGTGTGTTTGGAAGTTTGGTGATGTCATTGTTCTTGTTGTAAAGGTTATATAATCAATAACCTGGTCAAGGAAATTTGTCAAACTTAATCTGGACCTTGTTTTTTGACATTTGATATCTTGTAATTCTCTGAGCTCAGCCTTCTCTTCCCTTTGTATTTTTAAAAGTGTTTGCTGCTGCATTCCAGTTAATAATGTAGCTTGGTACATGCTAACTAACAGTAGCTTACATTCATTTAGACTAAATTCATCCATTCATCCGTGTTTTAATAATGTAATGTTTTTGTACCAGACTGTAAATATGTTGTTTTTTTCTACTGTAAAGTTGACCATTTTAATATGGAGGTCAATGGAGATTAACTCACTGCTGGATCCAGACCCTAGTGGTCGGTAGCGGAACTGCAGGTCTGGATCCAGACCCGAGTGCTCAGTAGATAAACTACAGGTCTAGATCTAGACTCGAGTGGTCATCAGAGGAACCGTACATCTGGATCCAGACCCTAGTGGTCAGTAGAAGTACACTGTTCCATCTTCTGCGCTGGACTCCTTTTACAGGTCTGGAGGTTGTACTTAGTCCTACCTCCTAAATACAGTTTTATCAGTTAGTATGTTTACAAGCACTAAGAGAAAGCCGGTTCTAAATCGAGCTATTCTGGCATGTATACGCAAACCACTGTTAGCCGAGCCATTTACTGGCCTGTGTCTCCCCCTTCTGGAAGTGACAAGACTGCAGAAGCGGGAATAACAACATTGAATTTGACCGTGTCAATATTGTCGGGGATTTTAACATCCATGTGGACAGCCCTCAGGACAAAGGGACCAAAGACCTGGGTAACACTCTGGACCACTTTGGGCTGACTCGGCATGTAACAGAGGCCACGTACAATAGAGGACACACTCTTGACTTACTGATCTCTAATGTTAAATGTTATGGACACTATTGCTCTCATTAATGTGAAGGTTATCTCTGGAAGGAAGACGTCTCCATGGAGAAACTCCACACTGGTGAAAAAATGGAAAAAAAGAGTTTCGGAAAGCCAAGCGCAGATGGAGCGAAACAAATCTCCAGGTTCATTATTATATTTATAAAGAGAAACTTCACTCTTATAATTTACAACTGAGGAATGCAGGAAGTCTCTGACATCATCACCAAAAACAGTCATAACGCTCGGGTCTTATTTACTGCAGTTGACAGACTAACAAACCCTCCTGTGTCAGTGGAAACTGAACTTCAGTCCACCCTGACCTGCAACGACTTTGGTAAACTCTTCACAGACAAAATCCAAACTGGACAAGCAGTTGGTTTGTCAACAGCAGGTTCTGGATGTGAATGTGTCCACAACCAGTTCAAACACCATGACACAGTTTCACCCCGTTAACAGCAAAAACCTGGAGGACATCTGACATCAGCTCCTCTTCTTTCTCTTCAGACGTCCTGCTATCAGGTTTTTTTCAAAAAGGTCTCAAAGATTTTGGAGTCGGACCTGCTACAGATCCTGAACTTGTCTTCAATGTCAGGTGTGTTTCCAGAGCCACTAAAAACAGCTGTAATTAAACCTCTGCTGAAAAAGGACAAGCTTGACAAGACACAAATGGACAACTACAGACTCCCAAATCTCCCATTTTTAAATAAGATAATTGAAAAAGAAGTTTTTCAACAGCTTTTTAACATTTTACTACAAAATAACTGCTATGATGCTTCCAGTCAGGTTTTAGACAGAACCACAGCACTGAGATGGCTCTGACCAAAGTGTTTAATGACATATGCTCGAATACAGACGGTTTAAAAATGTCACTCTTAGTTTTGCTGGATCTCAGAATCCAGACCTAAATTTGGACAAACACATTAAGGCAAAACAAAGTCAGCCTACTATCACCTAAGAATATATCAAGGACAGAAGATCTGATGTCTTAGGAGGACCTGGAAAAACTAGTTCATGCATTCATCTGCAGTATCTTTAGTTTTGATTATTGTAACAGCATCTTTACAGGTCTACTTAAAAAGTCAGTTAGACAACTGCAGCTTATTTAGAACTCCAGTCAGACGACAGACTTTAAGGTTCTGGTGCTGGTCTATAAATATCTGAATGGTCCAGGACCAAAATACATCAGTGACCTCCTGACCCAGTATGAACCTTCCAGACCCCTCGGGTCATCTGGATCCGGTTTTTTATCAGTTTTCATAGTCAGAACCAGACGTGGAGAAGCTTCCTTCAGCTTCTCTGCTCCACATGTCTGGAACAAACTCCCAGAAAACCTCAGATCAGCTGAAACTCTCAGTTTATTTACATCCAGGTTGAAGACTCACCTGTTCTCAGCTAAGTTTGAATAAACGGAATAAATGTTAAACTTGAGTTGCAAAACTTGATTATATTTTAACTACTGTTCATATTGCTTTGCAAAGTGTGCTTTGTCTTTCTTCTTTATTGTGTGTTTAATAAATGTTAGGTCGTTTAAACCTGACACTATTGCACACTTTTCTTTCTTTCTTTTTGTTTGAATTTTATATCATACTTTTTTCTGCTATTTGATTATGTTTTAATGTGTCTGTAAAGGACTTTGAATCACCTTGTTGTTAAATTGTGCTTTATAAATAAACTTGCTTTGCCTTACCTGAGGAGGAGTTCTTGCAGGTGGTGTCTGGATCTCTCTCCTTCACACTGGGACACCTCTCCTTCAGGCCTGACCTGGGTTGGGTTGTCCCACCCTTGTCCTGTTTTTGGATCAGATCTTTTTCTTCATGACTACCAGTGGTCCTTTCAGACTGGGATGTCAGTGATGATCTCACAGGAGTACAAGGCAGAAAGGAGGGGCACGTGAGAGTGGTGGAAGACACAGCAGGGGAATAGGGGTTGAGTGGCAGGTCACTGGTGGGGGGGGGTTGTGGGATGGCTCTCCATCTCTCCTGCATGTAATGGGGAGAGCAAGCTCCACCCCCTCCCTGGCAGGTGTCAGCAGGTGAGACACAGCCGATGTAGGTGTCTCTAAGCAGTTCAGTGTGCAGGTTCAGGCGGTGCCTGTTCAGGCTCCGCCCTCTGTCCCGGTCCAACTTAACTCCCACCACTGTTCCATAGTGCTCACTATGCCCCACCCTCCTTATGGCAGGCTCCACTTCTCTCCGCCCCAGTCCTGCTGTACTGTTAAAGTTCTGGCTCAGATTAAGGTGTAGTTTGGACACCAGGGCCTTTGGGGGACGCTGCCCTGCTGGCCTCCTCTGCTGCTGTCGCTCCAGGTAACGGGTCTCTGCCTCTGTCTCTGTCTCATCCTCAAACCGCAAACGACGAGTTGGAGAAGCAGATGTATGTCGCTGTGATCCACAGACAGAAGAGTCACTTAGGTGTCCCGAAAGCAAAACTACCCTTGTTGACCTCACCTCCTGTCCTGGCCTGACCCCAGACCTGAAACAGACCAAAGCACAGTGATGCTCAGAACTGGATCATGCTGCAACAAAGTCTGAATCAGGACTAGATCAAAGCTGGATCAGGAACTGGACCATCCTTGGATAAGAAACAGATCTGGACAAAATCAGGATCATACATGTGGATCAAGACTAGATCCTAAAACTAAGGTTTACATCAAATAACAATCAGGTCTGGGTCCAAATCAGCTAGATGAAGCTAGATGAAGTCTGGATCTGGATTAAACTGGTTCAGGACTGGGTCAGGATTGAATCAGAAGTAGTAGTAGTAGAAGTAGTAGTAAAAGGAGTACAGTACAGTAGTAATACAGTAGTAAATAACAGTAGTGGTAGCAGAAGTAGTAGTAGCAGTAGTTGTAGTAATAGTAGAAAAAGTAGTAGTTGCAGTTGTTATAGTAGCAGTGGTAGTAGTACTAATAGTATTAGTAGTGGCATTCAAACGAGTAATAGTAGTAGTAGTAGTAGTAGTAGTAGTAGTAGTAGTAGTAGTAGTAATAGCAGTTGTAGTAAATTATTTTAACCTGATCCTTAATGCTTCTATATTTGCCTGATCAATACTTTACTCTGGCACTACCAGTCCTACACACAAGGGTTAGTTAGGTGGGTAGTTAGTTATCCCTGCATACATGGGTTAGTTAGGTGGGTAGTTAGTTACCCCTATACACATAGGTTAGTTAGGTGGGTAGTTAGTTATCCCTGCATACATGGGTTAGTTAGGTGGTTACTTAGTTACCCCTACACACAAGGGTTAGTTAGGTGGGTAGTTAGTTATCCCTGCATACATGGGTTAGTTAGGTGGTTACTTAGTTACCCCTACACACAAGGGTTAGTTAGGTGGGTAGTTAGTTATCCCTGCATACAAGGGTTAGTTAGGTGGTTACTTAGTTACCCCTACACACAAGGGTTAGTTAGGTGGGTAGTTAGTTATCCCTGCATACATGGGTTAGTTAGGTGGTTACTTAGTTACCCCTACACACAAGGGTTAGTTAGGTGGGTAGTTAGTTATCCCTGCATACATGGGTTAGTTAGGTGGGTAGTTAGTTACCCCTACACACAAGGGTTAGTTAGGTGGGTAGTTAGTTATCCCTGCATACATGGGTTAGTTAGGTGGTTACTTAGTTACCCCTACACACAAGGGTTAGTTAGGTGGGTAGTTAGTTACCCCTACACACAAAGGTCATCCTCTCGAACACGTCCTCTCTCAACCCTCCTAACATCCTAACTTACATAAGTCTATCTTTCTGGCTTTCTAACTCCACTTTTCTCCTTTCACTGTCTCTGCACCTTACAATTTTAAAATATTTTACATGTTTCTATTTTCATATTTATTTTATTCACTTACAACTTAATGCCAGAGTTGCTAACTTTACTGTAGTTTGATGGCTGTTATTCAGTTGTTAGTGACAAATAAAAGAATCTGACAATAATAGAAGTGTCTGCTAAAATAAGTAATGGGTCTCTTACTGAGGGTGTGTGTCGGGGGTCAGCAGGCTGTGGTCTCCTCGCAGAGGAAAACGACGACTCTTCATATGAACTTCCTCTTCATGCCGTTGTCACAACAACTGAGGTCTAACAGAATGAACGCACATTCATCAAGGTGGGGGAGGTCAGAGGATGACGTCAGCAGTTTTGGTTGGTCAGTGTGACAGAGGAAGGAGGATTAACCAGAGCAGCTTGTCGGGACCAATTAATCTGATGGACCAGACTGTTTACATCAGCACACAGCGAGGTGGGTATTCTTTGTACTACCTCATGAGGACTATTTCTGGTACAACTACTGTCCAGTAGGCCTAAGTCTGAGTGGACCAGTGCACCTGTGGGTACTGGTAAACCTTAGGGAACCAGCAGATCTGAGGAGATTAGTAGTCTTTAATGGGACCAGTAGCCATCATTGGGACCAGTAGTCTTTGGTAGGATCAGTAGCCCTTGTTGGTACCAGTTGTCTTTTATGGGACTAGTAGTGATTGTTGGAACCATACTCTGGTCTTTGATAGAATCAATAACCCTCATGGGACCAGCAGTCTTGGATGGACCAATAGACTTTGTTGCTCAACTCAGCTCATTTTTATTATATAAAGCATTAAAAAAAAAAAACACAGTTCGTCAAAGTGCCAAACAACAGAATTATAAAGCTCTCGGTGGACTCTTCCATCACCCAAGCCGAAGTCACTGAGGTAGTCCGTAAGCTCTTTGGTGGCAAGGCACCGGGGGTGGATGAGATTCGCCCTGAGTACCTCAAGTGTCTGGATGTTGTAGGGCTGTCTTGGTTGAAACACCTATGCAACGTTGCATGGAGGTCGAGGACAGTGCCGCTGGAGTGGCAAACTGGGGTTGTGGTCCCTCTTTTTCTAAAGGCAGACCAGAAAGTGTGCTCCAACTATAGGGGGTTCACACTTCTCAGCCTCCCTGGGAAAGTCTATGCCAGGGTACTGGAGAGGAGATTTCAGCAAGAGAATTTAAACACATTTGCTACCAGTAGTCTCACATGTGACCAGTAGTGCTTGTTGGAACCATACTCTGGTCTTTGATAGAATCAATAATCCTCATGGGACCAGCAGTCTTTGATGGCATCAGTAATCCTACCTGGGACCAGCAGTCTTTGGTGGAACCAGTTGCCTTCATTGATACCAGTTGTCTTTGATGTGACCAGTAGCCTCACTTGGAACCAGTAGTCTTTGTTTGGACCAGTACCCCTCGTTAATACCAGCTGTCTTTGATGGGTACCAGTAGCTCTACTTGGGACCAGTAGTATTTAACGGGACCAGTTGCCCTTATTGGTACCAGTAGCTCCAGTTAGGACCAGCAGTCTTTGATGGCATCAGTAACCCCACCTGGGACCAGTACCCCTCGTTGATACCAGTTGTCTTTGATGGGTACCAGTAGCTCTACCTTTGGACCAGTAGTCTTTAATGGGACCAGTTGCCCTTATTGGTACCAGTAGCTCCAGTTAGGACCAGTAGTCTTTGATGGAACCAGTAGCCCATGTTGGACCAGTAAACTCTGTTGGGACCAATCTTGGTTGTTATGATTCATAATTTTATCTCTGGGGTCCTGTGTGTGTGTGTGTGTGTGTGTGTGTGTGTGTGTGTGTGTGTGTGTGTGTTTGTGAAAGAGAGAGAGTCTGAATAATAATTAATGGCATCTGTGGGAACTTGACAACGTGGGCAACGATGTAGCCTGACATGCACCTCCCTCTAAATGTAACATCGAGTCAACCCGACATGGACTGTATGAAACGTGATTGGTAGACTTGTTTTCAAATTTCCCACCCCTGTTTCTTCTTTGTGGATTTCAAGACGGGAAGAAGAGTAGTTTGCTGTCCGTACAAGCGAGTGATGCTCTACCAGAGGCTGTTTTTTATATGGGAATAGATGTCCATCACTAGAAAGTCATGTATACAGATTTTGTGTTAGAAGAGGAGCAGGAGGAAGGAGACAGGGTTACATTTACCTCTGATTGATGACCATGCTGATGACAGAGCAGCAGCCACGTGATCTGGATATAAACAGAGTAGATGGCTGCAGCTGACGAATGCTCGTCTCATTTGCCATTTAGTTAAAGAATTTGACTTTTCTTTGAAAACAATTTAATAATTTTGTTGTTCTGAATATGATGGTTAAGCGATAATGAACTGCATGCAAAGGCAGTTTGACAAGCAACCGTTGGCGCTGACCCTTGGATGTGGAGGAACTATGGATCGTTTTCGGACCAACGTCTTTCGAGGTGTGGCTCTGATCTATCAGGCAATTATCCTAGTGCAATAACAGTCAACCACACCACAAATGTCTTCCAAATAATGTGTACATTCTTCACATAGGTTTGATTCTATACCTATATTGTTACATCTTTTTAGGTTCTTTGAAATCAAAGAAAAAAAAAAGAAATTTAAAAGTGAATTTGTATATTACCAGTCATGACGATAGGATTATGGTGTTGGAGGTGTGGGAATAGTGCACATCCACGGTATAAAACATGCCAGGACTGCTCAGCATTTATCAGGTCCACATTTATCAGCTGCAGCTTGCGTTAAATACACACTTTGTTTGCTCAGTTGCTATTTCTAAGCATAAACAGGAAATGAATAAAAGGAAAGTCTGCACTTCAACCTACAGTGCTGCAGAAAAAGAACCTACACTGCCACCTAGCGACTGGTGCTGTGATAACGCAGAAGTATGAACACCACAGACGGTGTTGGTGCAGTGCACAGCAGCTACATAGAAGTATAAACCAGGCTTAGAGGTTAGGTTTGGAGTAAGGGTTCAGGTGATGAGGGTAGAGTACAGGCAATCAGTCAGTTATCAGGATGATGTCTCATCCAAATATTTCCAAGATCTCCTCAGAGAGAAGCTCAGTATGTCCTAGAAAAGATTGTTGAATTGTCTTTCAGTATGTGCTTTCACAATCTCCATTTGTTAACGCTACCCACCATCAACCTTATCTGTTTTATTCTATTTTTAACACTTTTAACACTCTTTATGGATTGTTATTATAGAAAATAATGGTGGAGCTTAAT
This sequence comes from Xenentodon cancila, assembly GCA_014839995.1. Classification (NCBI taxonomy): domain Eukaryota; kingdom Metazoa; phylum Chordata; class Actinopteri; order Beloniformes; family Belonidae; genus Xenentodon; species Xenentodon cancila. Next base: position 26,070,068 of record CM026206.1, read on the forward strand.
ATACAACCCTGGGATAGGCTTCACCACCCCCCGTGATCCTAACCAGACATTTATGTAGATTCATATAAATTACATCCATATAGATGAGTAAAGATTGATTTAACATAGATTAGTAACTATTACTATTCGTTATCTCAACCCGTTCTGGACTGTAAAAAGTCCAGTTGAAGTCTGCGTACACGCAGCCAGCCTGCTTTCCTACATCTCCCAGAAAGCCCCGCGGTCAGCAGCGGATGTGACGCGTATCTCTGTCGGTCTGTTGTGCCGTGATCAGCGACCATGGCGGCTCCACTGGAGGTGGTTCTGAGTTCGGATTCTGGTTCTCAACTCTGGAACGTCACCGTGTTCGACCCGCTCAGCGGCTCCAGCCTGCTGTCCTATCGGGGCGGTAACAGCGCCGCCCGGAGCCTGGCGGTGCTGCGGGGGGAGTTCCTGCTGTCGGCGCAGCTGGGGAAGAACTTCATCAACGTGTGGGAGCTGCAGCGGAAGGTAGGAGCTCACCTGACACACCTGGATGCACGTGGGCACCCCATCAACACTCCCCGCACCCCGGGGCTCATTCTGCGGGGAAGGGTTAAACAAACGGTTTAATACAGAGAAGACAAACTAAAGACTCCAGACTCCACTCAGATATCCGGTATTTTGAAAATCCGCGCTGCTGTTCACAAAGAGAAGTCCGCTCCAAACAAGCCAGAAGCGTGTGAACCAGCCAGCCGGGTCTGATGAGGGCTTCGGCCGTGAAACACCTCATCACCGTCACTGCTTTTCGGTTAAAGACCAAAGAAAAGATTGGTTAAGCCAGGAAGAAGCAGAGGCCAACATAAACAAATAAGAAGAAACTTCAGTCTGTTGGTTCGTGCAGCACCACTTCCCCACTAGTTAGGAAACTTCATTGTTTTGTGATTGGTTACCGGTAATTATGATGCATTTTTGCCTGGCCATAGTTCTGTCAGAGCTTTTACCTGGTCCTCACTCCATGTCTGACCGCAGGACACTTCACCTGGCGGTTGAGCTACACATGAGTTAGTTTAGGTTTTGTTTATCCATAATGCACCTCAGTGTAGTCCACTTCCGTCGCTGGTTCACTTGAAGTAGACCGAGACCTACTTCTTTTAGGCAGATCAAAGTCAGCTTCTTGATTTGCAGCAGAGTTTAGTTGGGCATTCATTTTCATCTCCTAAAACGGTTGCAAGGGTTTGACAGAAGGATGAAGACATCGTTATTTCCAGTTTTACCTAGATGTGCTCCTCCCACATCGCGGTAGCCCCGCCCACATAGCGGTTCATTCCCTAGTTTGATGGGTTTTAGTATGAAATGGTTACCTTTTAAAATAAAGTTTACTGAAAAAGCAGGTGACCTCAGACAGATGTGAGGGTCACATGACTGGTTTGTGTTCTCAGGACCAGCTGCAACAGAAGATTGTTTGTCCAGGTGTCGTCACCTGTCTCACCACCTCACCTGATGGATTCTTCCTGGCAGCTGGAGTGTCAGAAGCAGTTTACCTGTGGGAGGTACACACCTGCTTCTTCTTCTCTGCTCTTCTTCATCTGTTCTTCTGATCCTACTCTGATTTCCTCTTGATGTCCTGCAAATTTGTTTATGCAGTTTTGGTTATTGATCCTTTGGTTTCCATGGCAACATATCTCAATAAGCAGGATGGGATGAATGAGTGTTTTTGAAGGGTCTCCTGTGATGGGTGCAGGTGTGCTCAGGTAGGCTCGTGGCTATGCTGAGTCGGCACTATCAGGACGTCACCTGTATGAAGTTCACAGACGACAGCAGCCACTTTGTTTCTGGAGGAAAGGACAACCTGGCGCTGGTGTGGAGTCTGAGCAGGTAACGTACCGGGGTCATTTCAGCTGATTATGGACTAGAGAAAGACCGGGGGGGGGGGTCATTTCAGCTGATTACGGACTAGAGAAAGACTAGGGGGGGGTTCAGAGTGGATGTGGTCTAGATAGAGACTAGAGGGGGGTTCAGAGTGGATGTGGACTAGATAGGGACTAGAGGGGGGTTCAGAGTGGATGTGTACTAGATAGAGACTAGAGGGGGGTTCAGAGTGGATGTGGACTATATAGGGACTAGAGGGGGGTTCAGAGTGGATGTGGACTAGATAGGGACTAGAGGGGGGTTCAGAGTGGATGTGGACTAGATAGAGACTAGAGGGGGGTTCAGACTGGATGTGGACTATATAGGGACTAGAGGGGGGTTCAGACTGGATGTGGACTATATAGGGACTAGAGGGGGGTTCAGAGTGGATGTGGACTATATAGGGACTAGAGGGGGGTTCAGAGTGGATGTGGACTAGATAGAGACTAGAGGGGGGTTCAGAGTGGATGTGGACTAGATGGGGACTAGAGGGGGGTTCAGAGTGGATGTGGGCTAGATAGAGACTAGAGGGGGGTTCAGAGTGGATGTGGACTAGATGGGGACTAGAGGGGGGTTCAGAGTGGATGTGGACTAGATGGGGACTAGAGGGGGGTTCAGAGTGGATGTGGACTAGATGGGGACTAGAGGGGGGTTCAGAGTGGATGTGGACTAGATGGGGACTAGAGGGGGGTTCAGAGTGGATGTGGACTAGATGGGGACTAGAGGGGGGTTCAGAGTGGATGTGGACTAGATGTGGACTAGAGGGGGGTTCAGAGTGGATGTGGACTAGATGTGGACTAGAGGGGGGTTCAGAGTGGATGGGGACTAGATGGGGACTAGAGGGGGGTTCAGAGTGGATGTGGACTAGATGGGGACTAGAGGGGGGTTCAGAGTGGATGTGGACTAGGTGGGGACTAGAGGGGGGTTCAGAGTGGATGTGGACTAGATAGGGACTAGAGGCGGGTTCAGAGTGGATGTGGCCCCTGGCGCCCTGGTCCGGCTGCAGGGCCTCCACCAGGTTACCTCTTTATGGTTTCATGAAGAATGTGGAAGCTGTTATAACAGCTGAAGTTACACCTGTACCTAGCATGCTGTTTAAATCAAGACGTGCTGGTCAATTCACCATCGTGATGATAAAACCTGTCTCACCTGCCTCAGCGTTGTCCAGCTGGATTTAAGCCACTCCCCTGAGCCCCGTCATGTCCTATCTCGTCATTCGCTCCCAATCACAGACCTACACTGTGGCCTGATGGGACCTCAGGCCAGAATCGCCACCGCATCACTGGACCAGACAGTGAAGGTAAGACAGTTGGGACGTGTGTGATGATTGACACCTGTGTGACACCTGACAACCGCGGGAAGCATTTTTCCATTCAAAGCCGCGCTGCTCGTTCATGTTCAGGGAAGCATGTCGTCAGTGTTGCGTCCACTCTCAGCAGGTGTGTGTCATGTACCTGTACAGGTGTGGGAGCTGTCGTCAGGTGAGCTGCTTCTGTCCATCCTCTTTGATGTGGAGATCATGTCTGTCACCTTTGATCCCAGCGAGTTCTTCCTGTTTTGTGGAGGAAGTGATGGAAATATTTTTCAAGTGTCTTTGTGCAGCCAGGTGAGAACCCTTAACATCCTGTGTCCTCCTGCATCCCTCAGCCTTATACCCTCTGTCCTTACATTGCATGTCCTTGCATCCTCCATCCTAACACTCTCTGTCCTTAGACCCCGTCCCAACTTGACTGCTCAATAATGTCTTCTCTCTTATTGGTACAACAATATTGGATCAGACCAACCATCCCTGAAATCATATGCTGCAGGTTTTTAAAGTCTCAGAAAATCCCTCTGTTGACCCAGACATTTCCGATTTCCAACCTTCCATTTATCTCTAAATTTCTCGAAAAGGTCGTTGCACCAGCTGTGTGACCATTTGTATAGAAATGATCTGTTTGAAGTTTTTCACTCAGGGTTCAGAATGCATCGTAGCACAGAAACAGCACTGGTTCGAGTCTCGAATGACCTTCTTATGGCCTTAGATAATGGGTTAGTGTCCATACTGGTTCTGCTGGACCTCAGATAATGGATTAGTGTCCATACTGGTTCTGCTGGACCTCAGATAATGGGTTAGTGTCCATACTGGTTCTGCTGGACCTCAGATAATGGATTAGTGTCCATACTGGTTCTGCTGGACCTCAGATAATGGATTAGTGTCCATACTGGTTCTGCTGGACCTCAGATAATGGGTTAATGTCCATACTGGTTCTGCTGGACCTCAGATCATGGGTTAATGCCCATACTGGTTCTGCTGGACCTCAGATCATGGGTTAGTGTCCATACTGGTTCTGCTGGACCTCAGATAATGGATTAGTGTCCATACTGGTTCTGCTGGACCTCAGATAATGAATTAGTGTCCATACTGGCTCTGCTGGACCTCAGATTATGGGTTAGTGTCCATACTGGTTCTGCTGGACCTCAGATGATGGATTAGTGTCCATACTGGTTCTGCTGGACCTCAGATAATGGATTAGTGTCCATACTGGTTCTGCTGGACCTCAGATAATGGATTAGAGTCCATACTGGTTCTGCTGGACCTCAGATAATGGGTTAATGTCCATACTGGTTCTGCTGGACCTCAGATCATGGGTTAATGCCCATACTGGTTCTGCTGGACCTCAGATCATGGGTTAGTGTCCATACTGGTTCTGCTGGACCTCAGATGATGGGTTAGTGTCCATATTGGTTCTGCTGGACCTCAGATGATGGATTAGTGTCCATATTGGTTCTGCTGGACCTCAGATGATGGATTAGTGTCCATACTGGTTCTGCTGGACCTCAGATAATGGATTAGTGTCCATATTGGTTCTGCTGGACCTCAGATGATGGATTAGTGTCCATACTGGTTCTGCTGGACCTCAGATAATGGGTTAGTGTCCATACTGGTTCTGCTGGACCTCAGATGATGGATTAGTGTCCATACTGGTTCTGCTGGACCTCAGATAATGGATTAGTGTCCATACTGGTTCTGCTGGACCTCAGATAATGGGTTAGTGTCCATATTGGTTCTGCTGGACCTCAGATAATGGGTTAATGTCCATACTGGTTCTGCTGGACCTCAGATGATGGGTTAGTGTCCATACTGGCTCTGCTGGACCTCAGATGATGGGTTAGTGTCCATACTGGTTCTGCTGGACCTCAGATAATGGGTTAGTGTCCATACTGGTTCTGCTGGACCTCAGATAATGGATTAGTGTCCATAGTGGTTCTGCTGGACCTCAGCGCTGCTTTTGATGCTATAGATCACAGCATTTTACTGCAGAGACTAGAGTATGTTGTTGGGATTAAAGGGACAGCTCTAGGTTGGTTTAAATCATATCTGTCTGATAGATTCCAGTTTGTTGTTGTTCTGCACGTAAAATTGAATATAATTAAACTAAATTTGATCTTTACATTCCATGTCCTTACATTTTTGAGTTCTTTGTCCTTTCATCCTACATCCTGTGTCCTTATTGTCTTCCACTGTTAACTCCTCAAATTCAGTTCCCTTGCATCCTCTGTTCTTTCCTTTCTTGCATCCTATGTCCTCATACTGTTGTTGCATCCTCAGATCCTATCTCTATATCCTGTTTCATTACACTCTATCCTTGCATCCTTACATCCCGGCTTCTTACATCCTCTTTCCTTACAGCCTGCATCCTTTCTTACAGCCTTACATTATGTGTCCTTGCCTTCCTATATCGTCTGTTTTACAGCCAGTTTGCTAAAATACAAACATCCTCTGATCTCATGCTTTCAATGTCTGCTTTTAACAAAAGATTAACCATTTTCTGCAGAATCTCAGCCGGGAAAAATCCTTCCAGTCTGAGAGTGAAGGAAACCAGGTGTTAAAAGGACATAGGTGAGTCCACAGGTGGCGTTTGACACTTGAGAGGTCAATTTACTGTTTACCAGTTCGCAGGTGGTCTTTAAGGGTCTGCCGAGGGTCTTTTATCAGAATCAGAATTTCTATTATTCTGTGGGTGAAATTGACTTTTGTGTAGTAGCTCTGACTTTTTTATTTATTATTATTATTTTTATTTTATTTAAAACAAAAGGATAGTCAAAAGAGAAATGTATGTAAAATAGAAAAAATAACAAGAAAAAGTTGTGAGAAGGGAGAGGTAGGGCACCAGAGATTGGTGGATGTTGGAGGTAAATGGGGGGTCTTAAATACATTTCACTACGCCTCACCACAGGGGTTCGTAGTAGAAAAAGTTTGGGAACCACTGCACTACGGAGTCTTTATGGTCTATGGTGGGTCTTTGATTGTTTATGCAGGGTCTTTTAGTGTCTATGGCTGATCTCCTACAGGCAATGACGTAGGGCGGCACATTATAGCCAGAATTAATAATCGCTTCTTGAAGATGTGCAGTGTCAGTATTGCAAAAACAAAGAAAATAATTCAATAAAGCTGGTCTGTTCTTTTGCAAATGCAGCACATTTACTCTCTAAAATCAGTACAATATTTTATCAATCAGATTGACCCCCGCTGCCAGAGATGTTGATTTAGATGATTGATTTAGATACCAACTTACACAGAGAGGGTTGTAAAATTTGTGCTGACAGGACGAGAGGGATGAGCCAGGAAATCTCGGACAAACAAGTCTGGGGTTAATTGGGGCTTTTAAACAAAGACTGAAGTATTTGTTCATGTACTGCAGTTTGTAAAGCGGGGGTTAGGGTTAGGGATATTGCAGGTATCCTAACATGATGTGGCCCTACAACAGAAGGTTTTTTTTAACGGTCGACAGAGGACCTTTTCCAGTCACTGGGATTTTCCCACACCTCCAGATCCATCAGATCAAAACCAGGGTCCAGACTGGGAGGGAATGTTCATGACCTTCTCCAAGGCTGAAAAATGTAAACTGGATTCTATAAATGTGGCTTCAGGCTTGTGATGCCATCATGCTGCGATCATGAAGCTGAAAGGTCAGCATGTTCCTGATGTTGAACTAGCGATCGGGAACCTGCTGATCATTTGTTCCTGTGGAACCGTGTTGATCAGCCTTCTCCTCAGGAACCTGGTGACGTGCCTCTCGGTGTCGATGGATGGGACTCTCCTCCTCTCTGGGTCACACGATGAGACGGTTCGACTCTGGGACATTCAGAGTAAACAGAGCGTCCGCTGCCTTGCACACAAAGGTAAGCTCCAGCCCCTGCTGATATCACTGCTACGTTGCAAGGTCTTCTGTGATTGGCTGTGATGGACTTTAACAGATGATTAAGATCATTTACATCACATAGTGTGTAAAATGACAAAAAAAAAAGCAGGGGGAGGGGGTCCTCCTCCAGCTGGGTAAAGAAAGAAAAGAGGAGGACGATGAAGAACAGAGAGAGGAGAGGCTCAGATGTATTGTCAATATTAAAAAACACAAAATAGATTAGTATTAATTATCCGTTAACTGGAGAACTAAGAGTTCCATGTTTATATGACTGATACCTGGTTAGTTGGTGGACTACAGAGACGACTATATAAACAGGTGCAGACAGCAGACACTGAGGTGGGACTGCAGGTCAGGATTTCAGCAGGTATCCAACAGAGACATCTATGCAGACAGGTGGAGGTGAACACTGGGATGGTCAGAGGTGGGACTGCAGGTCAGCATGCAGCTCCTGAGGTTCTGACCTGCAAACATAAACAGAAGAGAAAAAGAGGGGACAGACCAGCACAACAAACTAAAAGAACAATGGACCACAATTGTCATTATGAGATACTTCTTATTAATAACTGAGGATTGAGCTGAAGAAGGGAAAGAGAAACAGAGGAGGTGAGGGGAACCAGTCAGTGGATCATGTTGGGGTCCCCCTGCAGCAGGTCTACAGCAGCAGATCCAGGATGAAGCTGTGTTGAAGACCAGCTGCTCTGGTCTGGTCCTGCAGCTGCAGCTGTGACTGCTGGTCCTGACACACTAACGTTTACACCAACTAGATGTTTTACTGAACAGAAATGTTTGAAGTTTGGTTTTAAAGGTGGAGGTGGTGTCAGCCTCCTTCACCCAAACTGGAAGTTGGTTCCATAGTGATGGTTCCTGATAGCAGAAGACCCGTCCTATAAATGTTGATGATCTTGACGAGATGGAGGCTGTGATTAAAGCAGGGTGGGTTCATTTACTTGTTTCATGACGCCCATTGATTCTAAAAGAGAAGCAAAAGCTAACTTAAGACTGTCGCTGTCAACATCCATATGATTGGTAAAGTCTCCCCCCATGATGACCATGTCTGCACTGATCAATAAATGAGAGGAAACCTGAAAGCTCAGACAGAAACTGTAGACCAGCACCAGCAGGAGGCCGGTACACCACCAACAACAAAACTGGCCTCTGATTCCCAACTTGGAGGTTTTAGACTAAGTGGAGGCTTTTGAACGTATTACAACTGCGTTTGGTTTAGATTTAATTTGAAGACTGGAGTTGTAGATCGCCGTTACTCCTCCGCTTCGCCCCGTGCTTCGGGGAATATGATAATTAAAATAACCGGGTGGTGTCGATTCATGTAAACTAAAATGCTGCTTCTCCTGTAGCCACATTTCTAATAAAAATAAAATATCACTCCGGTGATGAGATCACTTACTAATGGAGACAAGGAGCTCAAAGATTGTATATTTAGTAGTCTGTATCTAATGTTTCGGTTTGTAGTTGATACGCTTGTACTTGTGGACACACTCGCACAGCCTCTCTTTACTCAACTCCAGGTCAGTCTGAATACTAACCTGACTTAACCGGACCAACCGGACCCCAAATCTAAAATTGCCTCCCCGTCTGCAGCAATTCATCATCAGACTGAAAAACACCCACTAACTCCGGTTGAGACAAAGCATCGAGAGCAACTTAGAGGGAGTGAAAAAATCCTTTTGTCTTTAGTGTTTAATTTCACAGCTCTGCACCTCCTCCCACATGGATCAGTTTGGATGTTTGGATCAGTTTGGATCTGATGATCAGTTTCACACCGTTTCAAGTGTGAAAAGCACAAAAAAACAAACGCCTGATAAAAGTCACATCTTCCAGAGCAAAAGTGAACACGCAATAATTCACTCAACAGAAAACCACTGCCTATCCAATTTAAAAAGCAGAAATGACACTAAAAAACAACCACTAGGTGACTACAATATCGGCGTGAGACTGAAATGATATAGAAACGTGGCATCGGCTGGATTTGGTGAATTCAATAATCGTTTTCATGCAAAAGGGCCAAACGTCCATCTTACGGGCTGATGCGGAGGGATGCAGAGGCGCTACTACAGCGGTTTTACCATGAAAAAACAGGTTTGTCTTTAAAAAAACAAACCTGCACTTCTCAAATCAACATGTGTGCAGCTGTGTAAGACAGCTGAACCCAAACTGCACGGACACAATACTGGTCCGGCCTGACTGGACTCATAACAAACTCGCTCTCTAGAATCAAGTCTTGTTTTGTGTTGAAGCCACGAGGAAACTTGTCGGGGCTGCGTTTGTCTCTGCCTGACTATGGTGATGTGATCTATATGCATGTCTCCTCACAACGTCTGCATCTGCTGGGTCCGGTCTACCATGGAGCTCGGGGGTTCATCACAAATCTCAAAGCTTTTACTCTCCTCTGTACACTCAGGTTGGATGGTCAACTTTGTCCACTCATGGACTTGAACACTGGCATATTTTAATTCACAAAGATATTCTTAGAATTCCTCCAACCTATGTATAGATACATCCTTGAAAACGCTCAGGAAGTTGTAGACTTTGCTCCCAAGGCTTTTTTTTTTTTTTTTTTTTTTAAGGATGCTGCTCCCAGGAATCTGCTCCAAACTCACTGGAACCTCAAGGATCTGGTCTTGATTTATGATTTTGAACATAATTGTCTATACTACACTCCAAATACTGTCCTTTATATATTACTTTGCATCTCTTTAAAATGGTTTGTAACTAGATGATCCGTATTCTTTGTTCCCACAACATTTATTTAAAACCCTCTTATCTTGAGTGTCACACTTACTGCTTACTGTGATTAGAATCGGCCGGTTTGAAGACGGGGGCTCGGGTTGTGTGTTGCTCATGGAGACAGGTTGCAGTTTAAGCAGCTGCTGCACTGGGTGGTATGTAAAGTGAGCAGATGACAATATTCCCAGGCTCTGCTGGAAGATGAAAGGTCTTTGTAGGTTAATGTCGGATTTTCCCTCTCAGTACAGCTTGGTGCACCAGCTGTTACTGAGGAACACGCAGATGCCTGCAAGTTTCTCTTCTGTCCCTGCAGCTAAAATTTGAACTGCACAGGAGTGAGAACGTGAGCGAAGCAGCAGCCGCTGTGAGCCGCCACCATTCTAGTCAGTGATCCTGGTCACGCAACAGGCGCCGCGGAGCGGTTCAGAGGAGTTCCAGAAATGACCATCATCCCCTAAAAGTACGCTTAAAATCAGTTTTGACGCTTGAACGCTGCTGAACCGCATCGGTTTACCAAACAGCAGAACGAGCTGACAGGAAGTCAGTCATCAGAAGGACGTGGGAGAGAAAATGGTGAATTTTCAAAATAAGACACCATGAGTGGTTGCTGACTTGCACCGATTCGTACACGGAAATCACATGGCTATGAGTTAACAGCGGGGAGGGTTTTAGAGGAGGTTTGAACCTCGTGCAAGGAGGTTGAGTTTAGGAGGTGAAACCCATATTTTAGTTGACACCACTTATCTGTTTTATTTGTAGGAGTTGGCAAGCTATGTGTTTCTCCGGATCACGCTGGCGAGCGTAGGCCTGGTGTCTGAACCAGCTGTAGTCCAGTTCAAATCACCAGTAATCCAGTTCAAACCCGGTATGATCCACTTTAACTGCTTATCATCTCTTTAAAAACCCCTTCAAACCAGCTTTGATCCTCTTTGAATCAGTTGTAGTCCTTGTAGTCTTGGAATCCTATAATCCTGTCAGCACATCTAGTAGAGCCTTTCAGGTTCTGGTCGGTTGTTCAGGTCCAGGTGCATAGATCAAGGTTCTGGTCAGTTGTTCAGGTTCAGGTGCATAGATCAGGGTTCTGGTCAGTTGTTCAGGTCCAGGTGCATAGATCAGGGTTCTGGTCAGTTGTTCAGGTCCAGGTGCATAGATCAGGGTTCTGGTCAGTTGTTCAGGTCCAGGTGCATAGATCAAGGTTCTGGTCAGTTGTTCAGGTCCAGGTGCATAGATCAGGGTTCTGGTCAGTTGTTCAGGTGCATAGATCAGGGTTCTGGTCAGTTGTTCAGGTGCATAGATCAGGGTTCTGGTCAGTTGTTTAGGTCCAGGTGCATAGATCAAGGTTCTGGTCAGTTGTTCAGGTCCAGGTGCATAGATCAAGGTTCTGGTCAGTTGTTCAGGTCCAGGTGCATAGATCAGGGTTCTGGTCAGTTGTTCAGGTCCAGGTGCATAGATCAGGGTTCTGGTCAGTTGTTCAGGTCCAGGTGCATAGATCAAGGTTCTGGTCAGTTGTTCAGGTTCAGGTGCATAGATCAAGGTTCTGGTCAGTTGTTCAGGTTCAGGTGCATAGATCAAGGTTCTGGTCAGTTGTTCAGGTGCAGGTGCATAGATCAGGGTTCTGGTCAGTTGTTCAGGTCCAGGTGCATAGATCAGGGTTCTGGTCAGTTGTTCAGGTCCAGGTGCATAGATCAGGGTTCTGGTCAGTTGTTCAGGTCCAGGTGCATAGATCAGGGTTCTGGTCAGTTATTCAGGTGCAGGTGCACAGATCAGGGTTCTGGTCAGTTGTTCAGGTCCAGGTGCATAGATCAAGGTTCTGGTCAGTTGTTCAGGTTCAGGTGCATAGATCAAGGTTCTGGTCAGTTGTTCAGGTGCAGGTGCATAGATCAGGGTTCTGGTCAGTTGTTCAGGTCCAGGTGCATAGATCAGGGTTCTGGTCAGTTGTTCAGGTCCAGGTGCATAGATCAGGGTTCTGGTCAGTTGTTCAGGTCCAGGTGCATAGATCAGGGTTCTGGTCAGTTATTCAGGTGCAGGTGCACAGATCAGGGTTCTGGTCAGTTGTTCAGGTTCAGGTGCATAGATCAGGGTTCTGGTCAGTTGTTCAGGTGCAGGTGCATAGATCAGGGTTCTGGTCAGTTGTTCAGGTCCAGGCGCATAGATCAGGGTTCTGGTCAGTTGTTCAGGTCTAGGTGCATAGATCAGGGTTCTGGTCAGTTGTTCTTGGTCCAGGTGCAGAGATCAGGGTTCTGGTCAGTTGTTCTTGGTCCAGGTGCAGAGATCAGGGTTCTGGTCAGTTGTTCTTGGTCCAGCTGCATAGATCAGGGTTCTGGTCAGTTGTTCAGGTCCAGGCGCATAGATCAGGGTTCTGGTCAGTTGTTCTTGGTCCAGGTGCATAGATCAGGGTTCTGGTCAGTTGTTCAGGTGCAGAGATCAGGGTTCTGGTCAGTTGTTCAGGTCCAGGCGCATAGATCAGGGTTCTGGTCAGTTGTTCTTGGTCCAGGTGCATAGATCAGGGTTCTGGTCAGTTGTTCTTGGTCCAGGTGCATAGATCAGGGTTCTGGTCAGTTGTTCAGGTGCAGAGATCAGGGTTCTGGTCAGTTGTTCAGGTGCAGAGATCAAGGTTCTGGTCAGTTGTTCAGGTGCATGGTTCGGGTTCTGGTTAATCATTCAGACCGGCTGCAGTGCTCTGGCAGCTCTCCGACACACTCAGCCTGATTATCTGGCATTGGACCACATTTGGAGCTCGTTTGGAGCATTAGTGTAATTCAGCTGCTGGAGCCGGCAGTGATCAATATCTGTGATAAATGGGAAGTCAGCCCATCCAATGCTAACAGCAAGAAGGAAACCTGCTCCAAGTTTTGGGTCAGACCTCTGCCAGACGGTCACGTCATCCAGCTGTGACTGAGGACCAGAGCGGAGCCGCTTTTACATGCGTGTCAGCCTGGCTGACATCCGTGAGGAATGACACAACTGAACCGTGCTCAGCACACACCAAAGACGCGTTACGCCAGCTGATACTCGTCAAGATAAGGAATAACGTTATTAATCCCAGGGGAGATTCAGGAGCCAGAGGACACAGTTCAGTTTTATGTATATAGCGTCATTACAATACAAATCGTCTTGAGGCACTTTTGAAATGCTCAAAACATGACCAGCGGCCAAATATGACAGAAACAGTGGTAAGTAAAACAACTCCCCTTTTAAGAGGGAAGAAACCTGGATCAGGACCTGGATCATAAGGGCTGAAGACCAGATGGGTAGAACAGGAAAAGGGGGGTCAGGAAGAGAGAGTGAAGAACAGAGAGGAGGGATATAATGTACTGTCAATATTACTATTATTATTAGACAACATGTATTAGTAGTCATTATCTGTGAGCAGGCAACTAAGACTTCTATGTGTTTAATAAATGTTCCTTCAGGGATAAACAGTTTTTGAATGGAATTGAACTGGGTGTACATATGACTGACACATGGTTAGTTGGTGGACTACAGAGACGACCAGGGTCTGAAATTAACTTGGTAGGAAAAAAAAACAATCCACCGTCCAAGCATATTTTTTTACCGGCCAATATAATAAATTGCCTTTTTGTGTTCCGTATACATTAATTTCCATACATTTTATTGAGACAAAGTATTATGATGAATACAAAGTTAAAGGAGGGTCCAGAAAAAAGAAAAAAGCAGAATCATTTGAATATATTGATGAATGGTTGTGTGTGCGTGTGTGTGTGTCTAAGGGACACAAGCGGGTCAGGACTAATGTAAACTGAAGTGACGTGGGGTGGCGGGTCATGGGAGGGTCTTGGATGAGTCGTGGACCTCATACTCAACTCAGCAATACCACGCCTCACGTTTACGTAGTCCAGCGCATGTTAAACAGTCGTTCATCATCCAGGGTAATAGTGGGGTCTCATCTAAAAACGTCTAATGGTAGAAACGCTGACCTGCCAGCGTTGCAGATAACCTCCATCATTTACTCACCAAAAGTAAATTTTACTTTCACTGGCGCTTGGGCGGGTGTTTAAGACGAGCTGCTCTAGTCTGGTCCTGTAGCTGCAGCTACGTAACACAATTTTAATTAGGTTGTACATTGTTAGGAGAACCAATGGAGGGAGGCGAACACGGGAGAGACATGCGCTCTGTTGGTTCATGTCAGCATTCGCACTGCTGCATTTTGGGCCCTGGATCTAGGAACATCTCTGTTTAATTCTGGATTATCAAATGCTGACAGGAATCAACAGACAGCACGTCTCTCCTGTGTTCGCCTCCCTTTATTGGTTCCCCGTAAAATTCAGAATCCAATTTAAAAGTTACTTGTGTATAAAATCCAAAATGGACTAGTGCCGTGATATCTCCAAGACCTGATAGTACCGTACGTTCCTAATAGATCTCTCCGTTCTCAGAGCGCAGGTTTACTCGTAGTTCCTAGAAGACGTAAATCAAGATTTATAGGACGGGTCTTCTGTTATCAATACCATCACTATGAAACCAACTTCCAGTTTGGGAGAAGGAGGCTGACACCACCTCCACCTTTAAAACCAAACTTCAAACATTTCTGTTTAGTAAAACATAAAGTTGGTGTAAACTTTAGTGTGTCAGGACCAGTAGTCACAGCTGCAGCTGCAGGACCAGACTGGAGCAGCTGGTCTTCAACACAGCTTCATCCTGATCTGCTGCTGTAGACCTGCTGCAGGGGGACCCCAACATGATCCACTGACTGGTGCCCCTCACCTCCTCTGTTTCTCTTTCCCTTCTTCAGCTCAATCCTCAGTTATTAATAAGAAGTATCTCATCAGTATAATTGTGGTCCATTGTTCTTTTAGTTTGTTGTGCTGGTCTGTCCCCTCTTTTTCTCTTCTGTTTATGTTTGCAGACCAGAACCTCAGGAGCTGCATGCTGACCTGCAGTCCCACCTCAGTGTCTGCTGTCTGCACCTGTTTATATAGTCGTCTCTGTAGTCACCAACTAACCAGGTATCAGTCATATATACATGGAAGTCTGAGTTCTGCTGCCGATGGATAGTTTTACTAATGTATTTTGTCTTTTCTACATTTGACGGTGTCTTTGATTCTCTCCTCTCTGTTCTTCATCCTCTCTTTCTGATCTCCCTTTTCCTGTTCTACCCAGCTGGTCTTCAGCAGGAGGGTCCCCCCTTATGATCCAGGTCCTGATCCAGGTTTCTTCCCTTTTTAAAGGGGAGTTTTTCCTGCCACTGTTTGGTTTAAGGTTTTTATCCCACCAGGCGAGTTTTTACCTGCCGTTGATGT
Source organism: Xenentodon cancila (assembly GCA_014839995.1). Classification (NCBI taxonomy): domain Eukaryota; kingdom Metazoa; phylum Chordata; class Actinopteri; order Beloniformes; family Belonidae; genus Xenentodon; species Xenentodon cancila. Next base: position 26,085,132 of record CM026206.1, read on the forward strand.
AATAATTGCTCGGGGGTCATGTTCTGGGTCTCTGATGTTCCCAGATCCAATTCAATTCAATTCAATTTTATTTATATAGCATCTATTACAACACAAGTTGTCTCTACGATCTTTCCATAGTTTTCACTTGAAGCAGACTTTGTTTTTGGTGGAGATAAAAACGCAATTAAGTTTTCTACTGTGTTCAAAGTGATTTTACTCTGAAAACTGTAACACGTCTTGATTCTGACCCTTCTGTAGTAATCTTAAATTTCTTTTGAGACCAAGATTATACATGCAGCTGTTGTACAAGTGAAGATAGGCTCCAGTTAGTCGTTACTGACAGGCGGCAGGAAGGTAGGCCTCATAAAGAAGAGGTAATACTGGGAGAAAATCTAAGATCAAAACTTTTATCAGTAATGATAAAGACAGAGTTGAAAACATTCAATAGAACTTGAGGCCGATGGCAAGTAATGGTTCTGAGGTTGGATAAAACTGATAATTAACCGACGTGTCCTTGAGAATCTTACAGGAGACTTGGAGTTTGTCCTCCTCCCACTTTCTCTGAGCTCGTTTGCGTGCACGTGTGAGTGTGATTATTCTGCTGGGATTCACGGTGCGTTTCTTTCTTAGAGGAGCAACACAGTCCAGAATCTCCCGGAAGTGCAATCAAGTAGTAGTAGTTCGTTAAAGCTGTAATCACTGGGGTATTTATGGTCACTGTGGGGTATCGATGAGAAAACGGCAGAAAACCAGGAGGCAGAGGTCAACCTACATCGTCAGCCAGGGGAGACGGGGAGGAACCTCTGACCTGGCAGTGACGGTAAAAGAAACAACCAAATGATCTGAGTAAGGAGAGTTGGATTTGGGAAAATAACAGAAATATTCTTGAAACTGATATGAATACTTCAGAAAGCAATAATGAGAATGTTTTATAATGTTATAAATGTTCCAAGTAGTAATAAGATGCGTTCCTGTTAAGATCAGGAATCCTCCAGATATCGGTGGCAGGGGGCTGAACTCGGGACTGGCCTGGATGATGATTTAGGTGCTCGTCAGAGTTTGGTTGCGCTGCTGTGACTCGATTCCAGTCATTCCTGCAAACATCTTCCTTTCCTGAGAAGATTGCTGTCTTTCAGGCTAACAAAAACTCCTCCTGCTAATCCAAAGAAAATTAATTTGAGAAACCCCCAGAAAGCAGACAGAAATGAAGTCCCTCCTCTGGAAGATCAGAGGAGGCAGCTGTAGGCAGTAAATCCTCTCCCTCGGGTCTCCCGGCTATGATTGGAGGTTATGTTGGCAGAACATCAGCTCGGCTGCTGATTCATTGAGAATAAAAGAAGAAAAGCTTACTGGTGAACTGGAACAAAGAAGTTTGTGGAAAAAAATCAAAAGACCAGGCGGCTCAGCAGCAGTTGCAGATGAAAAGCAGCAGGCATTTCCATGGCAACGGAGAGTCACAGTCCCGTCACTTCATGTCTGTGTTCAGGTCCGGTGACGAACGCCATCATTATGGCGGCTCCAGCGAACATGTTCCTGCCCGACAGTCGGCCCGCCATCCCGCTGCCACGCTTCAGCCGACACCTGCACACCTCCGATGGTGACAGCGGCGAGTCGGGGGAGGTCTGCGTCCGCCCTGCACTCTGCACACAGGTGAGTCTGCAGGTGAAGCCACGCCCCTCAGGAGTCTCTGTCAAACTTCAGGTTCACTTCCACAAATAAAAAGACCTGGAAATGTTTTTAGTTTGTGTTCACCTCTTCAAAAATCTGTGCCTTTTTTAAAAAGTGTATTGGACTGAAAATGTTTCATTGTAAAATGAAGCAATGACCGGTTTCCTTTTTACATTTATTTTAACTTGAAAGGACACTGCTGATGTACATTCTGTTTTGGTGTTTTTTCCAGGCCGAGGAGGAGACATACCTTCAGAAAGCAGAAAAACTCTACACCCTGATGACCGCTGTGAGCGACAAGGTGAGAGGGGGGCAGGGCTTCAGCCATCAGGTCAGACGCAGTTGAACAGGACGTGAGATCAGGAGGTTTGAGGATAGAAACTATAATAGAATCTAAAGGAGCTATCGCTTAAGCTGGGCTGAGGGCTGCTTAAATTTTAGAATAATTACTTCAACTCTTATTTTATCACTAAAATAAAGATTATGACATTCATATAGAAAAGATGAACTAGCCCGCAAGTAGGTCCATGTGGTTCATCTGGGTTAAAGGGGCCTAGGTGGCTACAGACTGGGCTTGAAACTGGAAAAATGTTGGTTCCAATGTTATGGACCACAAATGTGAAGCTTGGTGGCCAAATATGTGCAAGATCCCACCAGGTACGCAAGTGGGCTACAAAAGCTATGAAAGGGTTTAGTTCCAGACTACCTCACCTGGACCTGCAGACAACCCCCCCTGGAGGCTGCTTTCTGTCCCAGTTTAAGCTCATTTAGACCACAGAGAAATCCTGGCTGTATAGCTGCTCTGCTGAGTCAGTGGAAATGGGAAGTGATGCAGTCCGTGTCACTGATGTTTGCTTGTTGTCTTCTAGTCGGTGTTCGGTGACGGTGAAAACACAAAGGTTCGCATTGCGGAGCTTGAAGAGGAAGTTCAGAATCTGAAGAAAGTCAACAAAGATTTGTATGATTTTTCCACCCAGCTACTCACCAAACCCACATAAACAGAACCACACACTTTCAAAATAAAAGCTTTTTTAAAAAATATGTTCCTGTCTGTTTCCGTGCCTTCATGTCTACTCTGAACTTCTAACATAGCCACTGACACCATCAATTGGTGCACTTTTTTTTTTATCCTGAACAAAACCTCAGGTGTCCTCTGGTACCAGTGCTATGCAACTAACAGTCTTAACTCAACCATCCATTTACCCCTCTGTATATAATCAAAATCGCCCACATTACCCTCACTTGCATGCCTGTACCAAGATTTAATTTGATTAAATCCAATGATTAAACCAATCCAAGCAGGTCCAAAATTGGTTTATATAAGGTCCAAAAAAATTATAACAGATTCAAAACTGGTTCAGACAGGTCAATAACGTGTGCAAAAAGGTTAATAAAAAGTTCAAAATCTGTCTTGTATTTGGTACAAAAAGGTTTATAACTGGCCAAAATAGGTTTATATAAAGTCCAAAGAAGTTAATTACTGGTCCAAACAGGTTCGTAACTGGTCAAAACCGGTTTATGTAAGGTTAAAAAGGTTCATTACTGGTCCAAACAGGTTGATTACTGGTCCAAAATTGGCATATACAAGGTATACTGGTCCAAAGAAGTTAATTACTGGTCTGAACTGGTTCGTAACTGGTCAAAACGGCTTCATTAACTGGTCAAAACAGGTTTATATAAGGTCCAAAAAGGTTAATTACTGGTCCGAACAGGTCCGTAACTGGTCAAAACAGGTTTATATAAGATCCAAAAAGGTTAATTACTGGTCCAAATAGCTTCATACCTGGTCAAAACACGTTTATATAAGATCCAAAAAGGTTAATTACTGGTCCAAACAGGTTCATAACTGGTCAAAACAGCTTTATATAAGATCCAAAAAGGTTAATTACTGGTCCAAACAGGGTCATAACTGGTCAAAACACGTTTATATAAGATCCAAAAAGGTTAATAACTGGTCCAAACAGGTTCGTAACTGGTCATAACAGGTTCGTTGACTGGTCAAAACAGGTTTATATAAGGTCCAAAAAGGTTAATAACTGGTCCAAACAGGTTCGTAACTGGTCATAACAGGTTCGTTGACTGGTCAAAACAGGTTTATATAAGGTCCAAAAAGGTTAATTACTGGTCCAAACAGGTTCATAACTGGTCAAAACAGGTTTATATAAGGTCCAAAAAGGTTAATTACTGGTCCGAACAGGTCCGTAACTGGTCAAAACAGGTTTATATAAGATCCAAAAAGGTTAATTACTGGTCCAAACAGGTTCATAACTGGTCAAAACAGCTTTATATAAGATCCAAAAAGGTTAATTACTGGTCCAAACAGGGTCATAACTGGTCAAAACACGTTTATATAAGATCCAAAAAGGTTAATAACTGGTCCAAACAGGTTCGTAACTGGTCATAACAGGTTCGTTGACTGGTCAAAACAGGTTTATATAAGGTCCAAAAAGGTTAATAACTGGTCCAAACAGGTTCGTAACTGGTCATAACAGGTTCGTTGACTGGTCAAAACAGGTTTATATAAGGTCCAAAAAGGTTAATTACTGGTCCAAACAGGTTCATAACTGGTCAAAACAGGTTTATATAAGGTCCAAAAAGGTTAATTACTGGTCCAAACAGGTTTGTAACTGGTCAAAACAGGTTTATATAAGGTCCAAAAAGGTTAATAACTGGTCCAAACAGGTTCGTAACTGGTCATAACAGGTTCGTTGACTGGTCAAAACAGGTTTATATAAGGTCCAAAAAGGTTAATTACTGGTCCAAACAGGTTCATAACTGGTCAAAACAGGTTTATATAAGGTCCAAAAAGGTTAATTACTGGTCCAAACAGGTTCGTAACTGGTCAAAACACGTTAATCTAAGGTCCAAAAAGGTTAATAACTGGTCCAAACAGGTTCGTAACTGGTCATAACAGGTTCGTTGACTGGTCAAAACAGGTTTATATAAGGTCCAAAAGGTTAATTACTGGTCCAAACAGGTTCATAACTGGTCAAAACAGGTTTATATAAGGTCCAAAAAGGTTAATTACTGGTCCAAACAGGTTTGTAACTGGTCAAAACAGGTTTATATAAGGTCCAAAAAGGTTAATAACTGGTCCAAACAGGTTCGTAACTGGTCATAACAGGTTCGTTGACTGGTCAAAACAGGTTTATATAAGGTCCAAAAAGGTTAATAACTGGTCCAAACAGGTTCGTAACTGGTCAAAACAGGTTTATATAAGGTCCAAAAAGGTTAATTACTGGTCCAAACAGGTTTGTAACTGGTCAAAACAGCTTTATATAAGATCCAAAAAGGTTAATTACTGGTCCAAACAGGTTTGTAACTGGTCATAACAGGTTCGTTAACTGGTCAAAACAGGTTTATATAAGTTCCAAAAAGGTTAATTACTGGTCAAAACTGCTTCATTAACTGGTCAAAACAGGTTTATATAAGATCCAAAAAGGTTAATTACTGGTACAAACAGGTTTGTAACTGGTTAAAACAGGTTTATATAAGATCCAAAAATGTTAATTACTTGTCCGGAACTGGTCAAAATGGGTTTATATAAGGTCCAAAAAGGTTAATAACTGGTCCAAACAGGTTTGTAACTGGTCAAAACAGGTTCATTAACTGGTCAAAACGGGTTTATATAAGATCCAAAAAGATTAATTACTGGTCCAAACAGGTGGATTACTGTTCCAAATAGGTCCAAAATTGGTATAAATAAGGTCCAAAAAGGATCATAACGGGTCCAAACTGGTTCATAACTGGTTCAAACAGGTTAGTAACATGTCCAAACAGGTTCATAAATGGTCCAGAATTGGTTTGTATTGGGTCCAAACAGGTTCATAACTGGTTTAAACGGGTTAATGGTCCAAAATCAATTTATGTTGGGTCCAAACAGGTTCATAACTGGTTTAAACAGGTTAATATATGGTCCAAAATCAATTTATGTTGGGTCCAAAAAGGTTCATAACTGGTTTAAACGGGTTCATATATGGTCCAAAATCAATGTATGTTGGGTCCAAAAAGGTTAATAACTGGTTTAAACAGGTTCATAGTGGTCCACAATCCGTTTATGTTGAGTCCAAAAAAGGTTCATAACTGGTTTAAACAGGTTTGTAGACGGTCCAAAATCAGTTTATGTTGGGTCCAAACAAGTCGATTCCATTCAATTCAAACATCTTGATAGAAAGTAACAGAAATGCTTGAACATACTTAAAAAGGAATGCAAGAGACGCACATTTTTGTACCAAAAAGGTCCAAAAATATTTCATAATGGGTACATACCTGGTCTGGTAGAAGTACCCTTGTGCAGGACACAGAGCCCTGTTTTGACCCTGTATGCTGATCAGGCTGTGATGCGTTTAGTTCAGACTAGAAACACGTGAAAAATTTTGAAGACACTGAAGCAGGAGCTGCTGCATCACAGCAGAACATCTGAAATTAAAAAACACAGCTCCAAACACAAGATGGAACATGTTTGTTCTGCAGCTGAAGATCAAACACTTCATTCATGTTTCACTGCTGTGGCTAGTGTGTGTGTGTGTGTGTGTGTGTTATGTAACAGCTCTCTGATGTTGGAGGATGACGAATCGAGGCTCAGATGAGAAGGCGCTGGATTCTCTGAAATTCTCAGCAGAATCAGAGCATCCTCAGGCTCTAAAATTCAGCGTGTTCTCAGTGGAGTCTGGAACCGAACAGCAGCTGAACCTGGTCCGATTTTAATCCCAACATTCCTGTATGTCAGTCAACTCCTAATAGTATTTAAAACCTGGTGTCTAAGCTCCGCCCTCTTCCTTTCCCACACATGGCACCAACATGTTGAACTCCGCCCCTGTCCTGATCCTGAACGTCTCCAGGTGGGTGTTTGGGTGCTTCAACTGTTCCTGTGGTTCAGTGATGGTTGTAGAGAAGAACTTTGGCAGAAATGGGTGAAGTCGGGGGGTGTAACAGGAATGAACCATGTGATGGGAGGGGTGAAGTATCTCCAGAGTCATTGCTGTCAGATGTGCTTCAGTCTGCTGCAGCCTCCTCCTCCTCCTCCTCTCTCTCCTGTTAATCCCTTCACCTCCTCTGTCACCTTGTCCTTGTCTCTTTTACTCCTTTGTTGTGTCTTTCCTCCCCCTGACCTAGTTTCCTCTTCGCCTCCTCTTCCTCCACCTGTCCCCCCCTCTCCTTCCTCTCTCCTGATGTCAGGATTCCCCCCCTCCCTGTCTCTCCTCTCTGGCGGAGCGGTAGGACTGAGGAAGCAGCGGAGATGCTGAACATGCAGCAGGATGTTTCTCACCTCCTCCTTCTGGGTTCTCCTCCTGCTCCTCCTCACCCCCCCGTGCCTCCTCCACCCTGAGCCGTGTCTCCTTTTGGCTCAGACCGGACACACGGTGCGCGTGGGTGTCCTGTTGCCGGTGCAGCGGGAGGCACGCGTGCATGTACAGGTGGCACTGAACCGCATTAAAGCTGCACTAAGCCAGGACCGGGACCGGGACCGGGACCAAGACTGGGACAAACACTGGGACTTGTACAAAGGCCAGGAACAAGACATGGACAAGGATCAGGAGAAGGATCTGGACCAGGATCCATACCAGGACAAGAACTGGAGTCCAGACTTGGACTGGGACCAAGATTTGGACAAGAGCTGGGACCGGGATCGGGACCAGACCTTGGACAAGGTAAACTTCCTGCCCTACAATCTGAGTCTGGAGCTGGTGACCCGGCAGCTCACCGCCACGGACCCTGATTCACTGGTCCGGTGCATGTGTGAGCGTATGCTGGTTCAGATGGTGTCGGCTGTGCTGGCGTTCCCTCGGAGCCGTGAAGAACTGCTGCAGCTGGACCTGCTAGCCTCGGTCCTGGAGGTCCCGATCCTCAGCATCACTGAGCATGAGGAACCGCTGCGAACACAGGTAGGGGACTACCTCTGATGACCAGGTCTGTGGTTCTGCTGGACCCAGTTTGACCTGTGTGTGAGCCTGAAGTGTGCTGCAGGTGCAGACAGGTGTATGTGTGTAAGAGTCTTCTGTGCTCTGGTTTAAGCAAAAACCTTACTAACTAACTTTATCAACCCCCAAATTTTACTTAAAACCTGAGTTCAAACTTCATTTCTACTTTTCTTCTTTCCTCTGAAATGTTCTTGTACAGATTAAAACAGCTCTTTTTTTTCTACATGAATTCTGGATATCGAAGCGGATCTGCTAACTGCCGGCCCCTGGTGGCTGCAGGAGGAGACCAGAATAATCTAGATGTAGACAGAAACGACTGTCTCTTCAAAGGAGTCAAATTTGTAAAAGGGTATTTCAGGAACCGGGGAACCAAACAGGTTTCTTGGTTCCTTGTTAGTGAGGACTCATAAGGAGGCACGTAAACTGGTCTGGATCTAGACCTGCACTTTCTGCACTGTCCACTGGGATCTGGATCCAGACCTGTGGTTCCTCTGCTGACCACTCGGCTCTGGATCCAGACCTGCGGTTCCTCTACAGACCACTCGGCTCTGGATCCAGACCTGTGGTTCCTCTGCTGACCACTCGGCTCTGGATCGAGACCTGCGGTTCCTCTACAGACCACTCGGCTCTGGATCCAGACCTGTGGTTCCTCTACAGACCACTCGGCTCTGGATCCAGACCTGCGTTTCCTCTACAGACCACTCGGCTCTGGATCCAGACCTGTGGTTCCTCTGCTGACCACTCGGCTCTGGATCCAGACCTGTGGTTTTTCTGCCAACCACTCGGGTCTGAGATAGAGAAAGAGATAAATGCGCGTGGTCTTTTGTTTAGCGGCTGGTATGTCTAATAGTTGGTGCTGTATTGACGAGTGTGAATGAAGACCCAACTCAACACGATCATTCATATTTAAAGAGAAGGGTTGTGGTGTTGATGATTTTGCTAAGAGTCCACCGTGTCTGGTTCTGGGCTGGTCTGGAAGGTTCTGCGAGCAGGTAGCTTGAGTTAACCGGCCGTTAACCAACCGTTAACCAACTGTTAACCAACCGTTAACCGAACGTTAACCGAACGTTAACCGAACGTTTACCAACTGTTAACCAACCGTTAACTGACCGTTAACCGACCGTTAACCGACCGTTAACTGACCGTTAACCGACCGTTAACCGACCGTTAACCGAACGTTTACCGACCGTTAACCGACCGTTAACCGACCGTTAACCGAACGTTTACCGACCGTTAACCGAACGTTTACCGACTGTTAACCGACCGTTAACTGACCGTTAACCGACCGTTAACCGAACGTTAACTGACCGTTAACCGACCGTTAACCGAACGTTTACCGACCGTTAACCGAACGTTTACCGACCGTTAACCGACTGTTAACCGACCGTTAACCGACCGTTAACCGAACGTTTACCAACCGTTAACCGACCGTTTACCGACTGTTAACCGACCGTTAACCGACCGTTAACTGACCATTAACCAACTGTCGGCTAAATGCATTTCCAAACGGGCGTCTGCTGAGTCCTAGTATGTTAGTACGCTAAACCAAGAACTGGTTCTGAACCGCTACCTGCGGGAACAGGTCATTTACAATATGGTTCGGTGCAGTCTGAGGAAAAAAGATTTAAAAATAAATCCTCAAATCAATCAAAGGAGGCGTGTCCAGTTCTTCTGTTACAATGTGCAGCTTCTGCCCAGAAAACAGGAATTCACACAAGTAAAGGTAGCAGGAGGAGATGAGGAGACGGGGAGGGGGTGACAGACTGACAGCTGGGTGAGCCATCCTGATCAAAGAGTCTGTGAACGTGTTTGTGAAGGATTCCACATCATCTCCTCACACTGGATTTATTCACTCCTGAAAAGCAGCCACATGTCTGAGAACCAACACGCTGCTGCAGAAAACAACAGATTCTTGGAGAACTGATGAAATTGGAAGAAAACTGGTTCACTACAATCCAGAAAGATATGACCTCTAAAAGTGGAAGATTTACTCATATTTCTGCTGTTTATTTTCATTTACTCTTATAATATTTAAATTTCATTTTGCAATTCTGCTGGAATCCTACATGTTTCCTTTATTTAGAAACAGGATGTATTCACATACCCCTGGTAGTTACTGAGATATAAGTCAGTTTCAGTTTTCAGCAGAAATTGTGCAGATTGACCTCTGTGGAGGGGTTGAAATGCTCCACTGTGGGAGGGATCCTATTATTGATGACGTCTGCCCTGATTTCCTCAAGGCTCTGGATATTATAGGGGTGTCTGTGTCGTCTCGGCAACATCACATGGACATCAGGGGCAGTTTTTGGACAGAATATCTGAGAGTGCTGGTTTGGTGGCCTCAGGATTCCATCTCTGCTTTTTGGAGATGATGTGGTCCTGGTGGTGTCATTAAGTCAGGATCTTTATCCATTTAGAGTTTGTACCCGAGGGTGAAACAGCAGGGACTAGGATCAGCACCTCCAAATCTGAGACCATGGTTCTCAGTCTAGGTAGGTTTCCATGACAGACTTTGTTTTACAAAACAGAAGACACAATTCTGAAATTGAGATGAGGTACCAGTGCTGGGGGACGGTTTTCCATTGAGCAATGTTTTGTGGTTGAGAGAAAATGTCGTCAAATGTTCGTTGTATAAACGTAACTCTCCTTGAATGTTATCCATGGAGACTTTACAAAACAAAGAAGAAGATCTAGATCTTGACGATGATGGATGGAAACATCTTAAGTGTTGGACAAATGATTGAAACTGCCACTACTGCTGTTGCAAAAATAGTAAACAAATGACAAAAGCAGCAGATGATCATTGAAATAGTTCTATTTGTAGTAATAGTTATATGTTACATCCAGTGATGCTTGAGCCGTGCAAACTCAGTTAAACCTCGATTACAAAATACTTTCATTTAATTTGATTATTTATCCCAAAGAGAAATTATTTATTGTAGCAGTCATGATTTAAGTCTCTTGAAAGAGTCATTGTAGAGGTTTATTGCTGTGTCGGCAGGAAGGATCTCCTGTAGAGGTCTGAAGGATCTCCTGTAGAGGTCTAAAGGATCTCCTGTAGAGGTCTAAAGGATCTCCTGTAGAGGTCTGAAGGATCTCCTGTAGAGGTCTAAAGGATCTCCTGTAGAGGTCTGAAGGATCTCCTGTAGAAGTCTGAAGGATCTCCTGTAGAAGTCTGAAGGATCTCCTGTAGATGTCTGAAGGATCTTGCAAGTCTGTGTTGCAACAGATCTCAAGAAGCATCTGACTGAAGACAGTCCTTTGTTGAATCACTGTGTTGTGACGAGGATGCTCAGGGTTGTCCATGATCTTTGTTTTATGAAGTATCCTCTTTCGCACAATCATCTCCAGATGTTCCAGAACAGTCCACAGAACAGAACCAGCCTTCTTTATCAGTTTGTTTAGACTCTTTAAGTCACTGGTTCTGATGCTGCTCCCCAACAGATGACTGCAGATGTGGTTAAACTCTCCACAACAGACTGGAGATACTGAAGAACCAAAGCTTCCTTAAGATTTAAGGTCTGTTCTGGCCTTTGCATCACTATCAGGGTTGTACCTGGAGATACAGCCCTGATAGTGATGCAAAAAAAAAGGTGCAAAAAAGGTGACAGACTGATGTTCGGCTGATCACAGCCTGGTTAATAGTGTTAGAGTTTTCAGCCTGGTTCGTGTCCAGGTTTTAAGCCTTATGGGTTTGGGTTTCTTCAGGACAAATCTTTGCTTGTTCTTGACATTCTGCATGAACACTAATGTTTCCAGAACATGAAACAGCAGTAATAATGCTTCTGTTTCTGAACATCAAGCGTTTGTCGGCCTGCTAAAAACAAAGTTCTGTTCATTAGGATTTCAGCCATAGAGCGAGAAAAAGGGGGGTGGGGGGGTTTGGGAAGATGACGAGGAGGAGGATCAAAGGGAGCAGATTTCTTCATCAACACTTCAACATCTGCAGGAGTGTGAGGGAGGAAGGCGGGAGAGGGGTTCAGATCTGACAGCACCGTCCAATCAGAGACCCGGATAACAAACCAGTTCAGATGTCTCCTCAGTCTAATCTTCGTCTGATTCCAGCTGTCTCATGTTTCATCTGTGACATCTAAAACATCCATCTATCCATCCATCCATGTTCATCAGTGACATCAGAAACTTTCAGGGGAGGTGGTGTTTGTACAGATGTTTGCCCATCATTCCTGCTGTTTGAGGATGTTTTCATACTGGCACTACTCAGTTCAGCCGAAAGGTATTCTGGGTCTGAGTGCAGTTCACTTGGGTCAGTGTAAACACAGCTACTTCACTGGCGTGGATCAAAACAGCCAAACCAAGACCTCTGAAGGGGTTGTCTCGGTGCGGCTGTCAGTCAAATCTGGTCCTGTCCATTTGTGGTGTGAAAGCTTCATAACCTTGACATGGCGCTCTGCCAACGCTGATACTGACCAGTGACGGCACTGACCATTGTCATGTGACTTGGGCTGGATTATAAACAACTCCTGTTAACATGAACCAAACTAACTGAATGATGAAACTATGTTATCTGGAGCAGCGAGAACACACAAAGAAGTGTAAAAACAGCCTTGAACAAGCATGACACAGCACCATGAAATCACTCTGGATTAGACCTGGATCTGGACCAGACCACAGCACCATGAAATCACTCTGGATTAGACCTGGATCTGGACCAGACCACGGCACCATGAAATCACTCTGGGTTAGACCTGGATCTGGACCAGACCACGGCACCATGAAATCACTCTGGGTTAGACCTGGATCTGGACCAGACCACAGCATCATGCATTCATTCTGGATTAGACCTGGATCTGGACCAGACCACAGCACCATGCATTCATTCTGGATTAGACCTGGATCTGGACCAGACCACAGCACCATGAAATCACTCTGGATTAGACCTGGATCTGGACCAGACCACAGCATCAACATTCATTCTGGATTAGACCTGGATCTGGACCAGACCACGGCACCATGCATCATTCTGGATTAGACCTGGATCTGGACCAGACAACAGCACCATGCATTCATTCTGGATTAGACCTGGATCTGGACCAGACCACAGCATCATGCATTCATTCTGAATTAGACCTGGATCTGGACCAGACCACAGCACCATGCATTCATTCTGGGTTAGAGCTGGATCTGGACCAGACCACAGCATCATGCATTCATTCTGGATTAGACCTGGATCTGGACCAGACCACGGCACCATGCATTCATTCTGGATTAGACCTGGATCTGGACCAGACCACAGCGATGCATTCATTCTGGATTAGACCTGGATCTGGACCAGACCACAGCACCATGCATTCATTCTGGTTAGACCTGGATCTGGACCAGACCAACAGCATCGTGCATTCATTCTGGGTTAGACCTGGATCTGGACCAGACCACAGCATCATGCATTCATTCTGGGTTAGACCTGGATCTGGACCAGACCACAGCACCATGCATTCATTCTGGGTTAGACCTGGATCTGGACCAGACCACAGCACGATGCATTCATTCTGGATTAGACCTGGATCTGGACTAGACCACAGCACCATGCATTCATTCTGGTTTAGACCTGGATCTGGACCAGACCACAGCATCATGCATTCATTCTGGGTTAGACCTGGATCTGGACCAGACCACAGCATCATGCATTCATTCTGGGTTAGACCTGGATCTGGACCAGACCACGGCACCATGCATTCATTCTGGATTAGACCTGGATCTGGACCAGACCACGGCATCATGCATTCATTCTGGATTAGACCTGGATCTGGACCAGACCACGGCACCATGAAAGCACTCTGGATTAGACCTGGATCTGGACCAGACCACGGCACCATGAAATCACTCTGGATTAGACCTGGATCTGGACCAGACCACGGCACCATGAAATCACTCTGGATTAGACCTGGATCTGGACCAGACCACGGCACCATGAAATCACTTCTGGGATTAGACCTGGATCTGGACCAGACCACGGCACCATGAAATCACTCTGGATTAGACCTGGATCTGGACCAGACCACGGCACCATGAAATCACTCTGGGTTAGACCTGGATCTGGACCAGACCACAGCATCATGCATTCATTCTGGATTAGACCTGGATCTGGACCAGACCACAGCACCATGCATTCATTCTGGGTTAGACCTGGATCTGGACCAGACCACAGCACCATGCATTCATTCTGGATTAGACCTGGATCTGGACCAGACCACAGCATCATGCATTCATTCTGGATTAGACCTGGATCTGGACCAGACCACAGCATCATGCATTCATTCTGGATTAGACCTGGATCTGGACTAGACCACATCACCATGCATTCATTCTGGATTAGACCTGGATCTGGACCAGACCACGGCATCATGCATTCATTCTGGATTAGACCTGGATCTGGACCAGACCATGGCACCATGAAATCACTCTGGATTAGACCTGGATCTGGACCAGACCACAGCACCATGCATTCATTCTGGATTAGACCTGGATCTGGACCAGACCACAGCACCATGCATTCATTCTGGATTAGACCTGGATCTGGACCGACCACAGCACCATGCATTCATTCTGGATTAGACCTGGATCTGGACCAGACCACAGCACCATGCATTCATTCTGGTTAGACCTGGATCTGGACAGACCACAGCACCATGCATTCATTCTGGATTAGACCTGGATCTGGACCAGACCACAGCATCTGATCATTCATTCTGGGTTAGACCTGGATCTGGACCAGACCACAGCACCATGCATTCATTCTGGGTTAGAGCTGGATCTGGACCAGACCACAGCATCATGCATTCATTCTGGATTAGACCTGGATCTGGACCAGACCACAGCACCATGCATTCATTCTGGATTAGACCTGGATCTGGACCAGACCACAGCACCATGCATTCATTCTGGATTAGACCTGGATCTGGACCAGACCACAGCATCATGCATTCATTCTGGGTTAGACCTGGATCTGGACTAGACCGCAGCATCATGCATTCATTCTGGATTAGACCTGGATCTGGACCAGACCACAGCACCATGCATTCATTCTGGGTTAGAGCTGGATCTGGACCAGACCACAGCACCATGAAATCATTTGACATCAGAGTTGGACTGGAACAGATCGAACTGCTTTTACAGTCATTGATTCATTTACTTCAGACCTGCAAACTTCCTACACAAATTCACATGACATTTTATCATCAAGTGTTCTTTGGGGTGAGTTACTACAACTAGCAATTAAATAAAATTACTTAATAAAATTAAGTTAAATCCTCCCTGAGGTGTATAGTGTTTCCATCAGCCTTGAAAATGAACAAACTGAGGTTGTTAAAATAGAATTTATAGAACACATTTTAAAAACTGAAGAGATTTGCCTGGTGAAACTTCTACAAAACAACAACAACAAAATCCTTTTTCTTGCCTCCAGCTCACATAACCTGCCACTCAGAATGTTTCTCGAGGAACTTGTTTTAATGGTTCTGACACAGCATGTCCAACAGAGGAGTTAATGCCCAACAAAACTCAGCAGACCTTCTAGAGTCATCCTCGAGTCCTGGGTTGCTCCTCCTCAGTGAACTCTCCTCTGTGAAATCCCTCAGACGTGGCTCGCTCCATGTATAAGGAGCTTGAGTCTTTTTTCTTTTTAGTGTTGTTGTAGAAATTGAACCTAAACTGCCAGAACTAAAGAGATTCTGCACCTCCATCACTGTTGTTCTGGAAGGACCCGTCAGAGAGGAGGAGACACGAGGTTGACACATGTCTTACACCAACACTGGGATGGAAATGCCATCTAACCTTAACCTGCCCGGACTTTCCTGAAACTCACTACCATCTCTGCCCTCCCTGTCTTGCACACATGACCACGAATGTTGACTTTTTGCTTTGTCCTTTTCTGTCTGTATATATATCTGTTTGCCTTATGTTGAATAACTGCTCGTTTATTCCAACATAATCCACCAAACGTTCATTTACATAAATCAGAACACGCCAGAGAGTCACCATACTGCACACACTGAACCCGTCATTGTCTTGCTTCTTCACCTGTCCTTTTCTGTTAAAAATATATGTTAGATCAGACTGTCAAAGAGACCTGATGGACCTACACACTTGCACACACCTATGCACAAAAAAAACCTGAAAATCTCCCGCAAGAATAAAATGCAAATATAAATGTGTGTGTGTGTGTGTGTGTGTGTGTGTGTGTGTGTGGTGTGTGTGTGTGTGTGTATTTTAGATTTCAAAACAACATTATTTTTTTTAAGGACTAGGTAAGAGAAAGATGACTGTTGTGTACTCTGTCCGCTACAGGAAGCCGTTCTGGAGAACAGTTTTTTCCTGTGCCCCATGCTGGTGTCTGGATTGTCCTTCAGACAGTCAGGATCAAACACTGTGATCGATTGTTTATTTTTGGTGTGCATCAGTCTTCCCATGTTTTAACTCTTCCTGGTGACTCCCCTCTTGGTTCTGCTGTTTCCCTTTAGAGTCAGTTTCACCTGCAGATGGCAACAGGGGTTCCTGAGTCTGCTGTGTCCAACCTGCTCTTGGCGGTTTTGAGGCGGTCCGGTTGGAGGGAGGTAACGGCTGTTCTGTGTCCGGGCTGGGGGGGAGGCCCATGGTCTGCTGCGACTCCTGGATGGCGTGAGTGGAGCCTCCTGGCGCCTGCGTGCGCTCCTGGACTTGACGCAGCTGGCCCATGACGACACACAGATCCATGACTTCCTATCCCAATACTTCAAACAGAACCAGCCCCCACCAGCAGCAGTGCTTCTGTTTGGGGAGGACCCGCAGTGTGCAGCTACAGTGCTGCGCAGCGCTCATGACCTGGGCCTGACATCGCCTACGGTCCAGTGGGTGCTGGGCCAACCGCTCTGCCCTGACATGCTGCACATCTTCGGGCTTCCACTTGGCCTGCTGGCATTCGGAGAGGTGCAGCAGAAACCTCTTGACTTCTACATTAGAGATGCCCTACAGCTCATCACCAGGGCCATTGCCGCAGCAACCATGGTGAAGCCGGACCTGGCTTTGACCCAGAAGACAGTGAACTGCTACGACAAACCCAAGAGACCCACAGGGCCATCATCAGGACGCTACCTGTCCAGGTAACTGCTCCGTTTCTTCAGACATTTTCATATAAACAAAACCAGGTCCAGATTCCACCAGTTCCAGCCAGTCACAGTCCAGATCGGAGTACTGACAGACTCACATCTGTGGTAGTAGATATTCCTCTACAGATGCTGGCAACTTGAAAACCGATGGACTGAAGGAACCAGTGTTGGTTGAACCCATTGTTACGGGACCACCAGGAGATGTTGGTCTGATGAAGATGAGGTTTAACAGGAGTCAACTAGTCATTCCTCCGTGTGTTGGTGGAAAAGATTCAACAGTAGGAATCAAATATTTATCTGTTAAATTTTGCAAAGATGGCTCATTTTTCAAGAAACAAAAGTTATTTTGTTACTTGATGAATTCATCACACAAAAACTGCATTCTTGAATGTTCCAGGGGACCCTGAAACTTTAGGATATGTATTTTCCTATAATTAGTTATTGTTTAATTGGATTTAACATTAAGAAAAAAAAACGTTTATACTTATTATTCTTTTGCAAACCAAAAATGATTTCTCACACAAGCTGTTGAAGCACCTGGCCCAGAGATGATAAGAATATGAGCTATTCCACAAGTACATCAGAGCATTTTGTAGATGTCTGCCCTTGTCCTCTACACCTCGATCCACATCACCACAGGCTCCAGCTGCTGCTTCGGGTATGTCCCACGGCATTTTTAAAAGTCTTTCCATGATTTTCACACAGATTATGTAGCACAACATGTCAGCATCAAAGATTTCACCAGTTTTATATCACAGTTATATCACAGATATATTTTATATCAAAAGGCAACACCACCTTCCCTTCAAACTGCCAAATATATATATATATATATATATATATATATATATATATATAATATATATATATATATATATATATATATATATATATATATATATCTATATCTATATCTATATATATAATATATATTATATATATATATATATATATATCATAATATATGAAATTTACTCTTGCAACTGAGGGTTTTGTTTTGTTTTTTCATGTGTGCAAGTGTATTCCTTCACCAGCCCTCATGACATCTAACCATTTTTTATTGATATCTGGAGAAAAAGAAAGAAAAGAAGAAAGAAAGAAAGAAAGAAGAAAGAAGAAGAAAGAAGAAAAGAAAGAAAGAAAAAGAAGAAATAAAGAAAGAAAGAAAGAAAGAAAGAAAGAAAGAAAGAAAGACGAGACAGTGGTGTGCAGTCTGGTGTCTGCGTTGTGTTAACATGAATCTATAACTTGTTATTTTAAGAGTAAAGGTGGACAATCAGGTGTTACAATCACAGACGGGACAGAGAGAAGGGGGAGGAGCTTTCTATTTACAATTGTTTTAACTGTGAGCATATCTGAGTGTTTGGGAGTGTCGGGGGCAGTATTAGAAAGTCATTATATAATATACATATCCAAATATATCAATATAAAGTCATATATATGCAGTTAACTAGTACATATTCATATTGTGGGAAGAGAGAAAATAGGTGGGAAAAGAGAGCAACAAAATAGATAAATAAATAATGTATATACATACGAACACACACACACACACACACACACACACACACACACACACACACACATATAACAAAGATGTGTTGACATCTATCTAAGAGTACATAATCGTCTTACTTTACTATACATGAATGTAAGATACATATGCACATGCACATGATTATACATTGATACAGTCATGTATACGTGTGCTTAAATAGACACACACACATATATATTAATAATGTTTTGATTTGTGTGTGTGTTGTGTGTGGAATGTGTGTCGGATGCCTTTAAGCCTGTGAGCATGTGTCCAAAGATACATATCAATTACATGAAAGTACTATGTACATACTTTCTATGTATAGAAATATACCTACATCTATCTTTAAATGCTTATACATATGTAAATATACCAATATAAAGTCATATACAGGCAGCACAGTGGCTTAGTGGTTAGCAGTGGTACCTCACAGCACGAAGGTTCCTGGTTTGACTCCTGGGCCCGGCGGTGGTCTTTCTGTGTGGAGTTTGCATGTTCTCCTGTGGGTTGCGTGGGTTCCACCGGGTACTCTGGCTTCCTCCACCTGTCCAAAACATGCATGCTAGGTTGATTTATCATTCTAAATTGCCCGTAGGTATGAGAGTGAGCGGTTGTTTGTCTATATATGTGGCCCAGTGATGGACTGGCGACCTGTCCAGGGTGGATCCGTGGGCAGAACTTTGCAGGACCACCACCAATCAGGCACACCTGAGAGGGCACTTCCTGCCTACCCCCCAACACTACCACCGCTGGCCCTCACACCCCAGCACCGATCTCGTCACCCCAGTCCCCCCAGTTTTATTTAAATCCCATTTTAAACAATTGTTTTCTCCAGTGAAGTGACGTTTGTGAATGACTTTGTATTGTATAAGTTGGAAATTTATATTGGAGGTAGACATGAACATATTTTTACAGATTTGTGCATTTGTGCACTTGAGCAAGAAGTCAGATTTGGAGGTGAGCTCTAGATCCTGTTTCCATCTATGAAAACAACACTCTAGTTCCTTTTGCTCACTTATTACTGAAGAATAACATTGAAGGAAATCAATCACTTGAATACCTTCAGATTAAATCTTCTGTTCAGGCAAAAATAAACAGCAAAACACCCCAACCTCAACCTTCCACCATGGATTTCAGAATTAACTTACATTTCTAATCCCTGTAAAATTGTATTTAGAATTTACAAATTAATTTCTATGAATAACCTAATAACATCCATCATGTCAACTAAATATGTTTAAGGTGTGTGATGCCTAATAGAAATTCCCAATTAACTTTATCAAATATTTTTTCAGTATCCAATGAAAATATGGCTGTTGAAGTGTTTGTTTGCAATTAATAATGAATTAAATTGAATAGTGTGCACCAGTTATTAGAGGAGTCTGTCTTTATGAAGCCTGTTTGGTGTGGGTGGACGATACCTTTCTTTTTTCGTAGCGTCTGCACCTTACTGATAATTTTTGTGTCTGAATTAATCAGAGACAACGGACAATAACTTGCTGGAAGAGTAGGATTTTTGCCAGGTTTTAATAGTAAAGAATTATAGATGTGTTCATTTCTGTAGGGAGCTTAGATTTCTCCTCAATGTCAGCTGTTACTCTTATAAATATGGGGTTTAGAACATTCCAAGAGAATGTTAAAAGTCTGCAGGGAAGCCGTCTGGACCCGTTGATTTGTTATTCGGCATGAGTTGGAACGCTTTATGAAGAACTGTTGGTTTATCAAGTTCTTTAGTTTTATCTTCTATAAGGTGAGGTAAGTTGATATTGTTTAGAAATGCATTAATATCTATTACATTTGGTTTATATAAAATTTCCTGACTTCATTGATATTTTTGGGTTCTTGCACAATGTCTCCTATTGAATCACCAACTGTGGAGATTGTTGATTTTTCCTTATTTTTTTTCCTAATCTGATTGGCCAAATATTTGCCAGATTTATTGTTGAACTTAAAATGTTCATGTCTAAGTCTTTGGATGAGAAATCTAGTCTTTTTGTTTAGGTATTCATATAACTGTAGTTTCAAATTCAGTCTGAAATGCAGATCAGACTGAATTTGAGGAGTTGGGGTATTAGCATTCATAGTTTCTAATTCTTTAATCTTCTTTTCCAGGCTTCTTTCTTCTTGCTCGTCCTTCCTTTTCTTTTGGGAGGAATATGAAATGATTTGTCCTCCAAGCACAGCTCTGCCCGTTTCCCAAAGAAGTGATGCAGCTATTTCTGGTGAATCATTATTTCAAGGAAGGATGCCCAGTTTCTCTTAATAATCATCAAAGGCAGGATCGTTAAGTAGTGATGTATTAAATCTCCACATGTTGCTGATTTTGACAGATTTACTTTTATTCATGGTCAGAGTGGTTGCTGCATGATCACTAATAATGATAGGATGTATTACTTTGTCAATCACTTTTAACATAATGGAATTACTAATAAGGTAATAGTCAATACGTGGGTAGGATGAATGAACTTCTGACTGAATTATTATTGATAAATGAAACATTTTTGTGAATTCAAATTGCTGCTCCTCTTTGCCTTGAATTGAAATAAGCAGTAAGTGTGTGATTGAATTGTGAAGTCATTCATTTTTGCAGGTCTGATTTAGAGGTATATGACATTTTTCTTGTAAAAGACTTATGCTGGCCTGCAGTTTATATATATATATATATATATATATATATATATATATACTACAGGCCAGCATAAGTCTTTTACAAGAACATACATATATATATATATATATATATATATAGGGGTGCGTGCAGGTGATGTGAACGTGCAGGTGAGTGAACGGTGCAGGTGAGGGAGCGTGCAGGTGAGGGAGCGTGCAGGTGAGGGAGCGTGCAGGTGAGTGAACGTGCAGGTGAGGGAACGTGCAGGTGTGCACGGCTGAAGCAGGTCAGACAGATACTTTGGAGCAAGACCATGGAGACATTTAAAGACAAATAAAAGAATTTTCAAATCAACAGAGCCAATGAAGTGATCCATAGATTAAACAGAAGAACTACTGTTTCAGTGTTCTTCTTATTGTGCAGTGATGGAACATCTAACATGCTTAGTGAGTAGTGACGCCTACAGCCTCTGAGATGTATCTCCTGGTCTGATCTTAAGTTAAATCTGTTGAACTGTCCATTTCTGGAAGATTGACAGCTGTCTTGAATATTTTCCACTTGTAAATACTCTTTCTCACTGTATAAAGTTGAACTCTGAAATCTCTGGAAATGGCTTTAGAACCCTTACCAGAAAAGGTCCCTAAGGTCAATTATAAGATGCCCACCTGCACAGAAGACCTAATCCCTGACTTACCAGCTGTTTTTATGCTCCTGCAGGTTTCTGTTCAATGTGTCTTTCTCTGGACTCACGGGTCCCGTCCAGGTCCACCAAAACTGGTCTTGGGTCCTAACCTGGCAGCGGTTCCACATCTGGAGCTTGCGGCGGGATGCGCTGGGTCAGCCTACCTGGGTGACAGTAGGCAGTTGGGAGGGGGGACAGCTGCAAGTGGAAGACCAGGACGTGTGGCACGGACAAAAGCCCCGGCAGAGGATGGAATATGACCAGAAGGGTCAAGGGACGCTGGAGGGTGGGTATGCCGGTTGCAGGAAGTCGGATCAGGGTGGTGACTCTGGTGGAACATCCCTTCGTGTTCACACGGGACGCGGATGATGATGGCAGCTGCTCTGCTGGACAGTTCTGCTTGGATGCAGGAACCAACAACTCAGAGACTCTGGAGCGGTACTTCAGGGAGGTGGCAGGGAGAAACAGCAGTTTCCTGCCACTGGAGAACAGAAAATGTTGCTATGGATACTGCATCGACCTGCTGGAGAAGCTGGCCGAGGACCTCGGCTTTAAGTTTGACCTTTACATAGTTGGGGATGGAAAGTATGGTGCGTGGAAGGGGGGTCGCTGGACAGGGCTGGTGGGGGATCTCCTGAATGGTCTGGCAGACATGGCCATTACCTCATTCAGCATCAACTCTGCCCGCAGCCAAGTGATTGACTTCACCTCACCTTTCTTCTCCACCAGTCTGGGCATCCTAGTGAGCAGTAAGGACACGGCAGCCCCCATTGGGGCCTTCATGTGGCCCCTGCACTGGTCCATGTGGGTGGGCATCTTCCTGGCGCTGCACATCACAGCACTCTTTTTGACACTTTACGAGTGGAAGAGTCCATTTGGTATGACGCCTCACGGTCGGAACAGAGTGAGGGTGTTCTCGTACTCATCAGCTCTCAACCTGTGCTATGCAATCCTGTTTGGACGCACCGTCTCCTCCAAGACACCTAAGTGCTGGACTGGCCGCTTCCTGATGAACCTGTGGGCCATCTTCTGCCTTTTGGTGCTTTCCAGCTACACTGCCAACCTTGCCGCTGTGATGGTGGGTGAGAAGACCTTTGAGGAGGTGTCAGGGATCCATGACACCAAGGTGAGACAATGTCATCTGATTTTATGCTTCTGCTAGTTCAGTTTCTTCTTCAGTTGAGACTTTAGCCCTTAGCTGGGTTCAACCAGGACAGATGGTCATTCAAGCCATGACATGACACAACAACAGAAAGGAGCTCAGCCTTAATCTTGAAAAGGCCGTTTTCACCAATACAAAAACAATTCCAATACCAAACAGCTAACTTTCTTCTATGTATGTTTAGTCATACTTTATGTGTTGCACCATCATAAATCAGATTCCAGTGGAAAATTCCACTCAATGAATTGAATCACAAATCTCTGGAAAACATCAGAATTGTTTTTGAAATGGTTTCAAAAGCCAACTATGGAGAACTTTCTTTTGTAAGTGCAATCTTTTCTTCGTTCTGATCATCCCTAAAGTAGCATGGATTGGTGACAATAGATCCCTTTCATTCTTCTCATGCTTGTCATGGTTCCTTGGTTCTTTGTTGGTGCGTCCAGCTGCAGCATCCATGGCGGGGATTTCGTTTTGGGACGGTAAGAGAGAGCAGCGCTGAGGACTACATGAAGAAGAGTTTTCCAGAAATGCATGACTACACAAGACGCTTCAATGTCCCAACCACGCCTGAAGGGGTTGCCACTATCAAGTAAGACCACACACGGCACCCTGGTTGGGTCCTTCCTTCTTTGAATCTGTTGATGTTTTGTTATGGTTTTCTGAATTTGTTCATGTTGTATTCTGGTTTTCTGAATCTTCAAATTCTGTTCTGTTCTGGTTCTCTGTATCTGTTCAGGTTCATTTCTGGTTTCGGTTCTCTAACTCTGTTGAAATTATACTTTGATTATAGTTCCGGGTCCCTGAATATTCAAATTCATTTCAAAACACTTTAATAATCTACAAAGTGAATTAATTATTCAGTCATGATTTAAGTATTCTCAAAGATTCATTGTAGTTTTATTGCTGTGGGCAGGAAGGATATAATAATATGAGATATAATATGATTATGATCTTTTGTGGTTCAGGTTCTTTGTGTCTGTGTGTACGTCCTTCACAGCCCTGTTGACAGTCTGTTATATTTTATTAACTCCTAAAACGCTGATTCTATCAAAGAGGACTAAAATCTCAGCTTGGTGACTGTGGTGTGTTGTAGTGTATGTAAGGCAAGGCAAGTTTATTTGTATAAAACATTTCATGTACAAGACAATTATAAGTGCTTTTCATAAAAGGATTTTTAAAAATGCATTAAATAGTAAAAAGTTTAAACGCAGAAATTTAAAACAGACATAAATAAGTTAAAAAGAATTAAACAAATGAAATGCAAGATATAAAGGTTGTAGTGCATCATGGTGGATTACTGAAATGCAGCAGTAAATAAAAAGGTTTTCAACCTCGATATCCAGCAGCCCTGATGCATTCTGGGAGTTTGTTCCACAGGTGAGGGGCATTAAATCATTAAATTAGATGTTAAACAACACAGGCCCCAGATTTGAATCTTGATGAACTCCACATGTTATGTTCGTTAGCTCCGGTTTGTAGTTACCTACCTTGTTGAACGCAGCCTGAAATGTCGCCACTATCCGTTTTGGAGTGGATGTCATTAAGGACTTTTATTAGAGCTGTCACATTGCTGTGATGTGACCGGAGATCTAAAATTATTTAGTGTTAGGAGGTAATACAGCTGTTAAAAAACAATTTTTTAAAATGATTTTACTAAGAATAGGGAGGTTTGATACAGGCCTATAGCTGTTCATAAGTCAGCTGTCTAGATTATTCTTTTTTAAAAGTGGCTTAGACGGCTGTTTTTATGCACTGAGGAAGGACAGCTGAAAGCAGAGACGTATTTACGGTGTCCAGAAGCTCTGAGGACATTGTGCAACACTCTTAAAAAACCCTGTTGGCAGAGTATCAAAGCAGCAACTGGTGGAATTCAGGTGATGTATGACGTCATCCAGGTTCTTATGACTGACTGGACCGTCAGTGGACACAGAGGTGCCACATATCCACGGTTGGATAAAAGTTTGGGGTCCTCTGACCTCGGGGTGTGGCCTGTCAGTATGAACAAAGTGCATTATGTTTTTTTGCCTTACATTCCCCAGCTCTGTATTATATATGCTCCGTCTCTCTTTATAAATGTCTCTTTATAACTGTAGTTCAGTTTTCTACCTGCGTTCAGCTTTTTGACTCTCTTTTCAGCTCTGATCTGTGCAGCATT
This sequence comes from Xenentodon cancila, assembly GCA_014839995.1. NCBI lineage: Eukaryota > Metazoa > Chordata > Actinopteri > Beloniformes > Belonidae > Xenentodon > Xenentodon cancila. Next base: position 26,109,951 of record CM026206.1, read on the forward strand.
TCTTCATGGAGGTTTTTTTTTTTTTTTAGCAGTGATCATCTTTATCTTGGTAGAATCAGTGGTATCAA